>OX377621.1:166706880-167056880 GCA_947397865.1 Polietes domitor
ATCTCTGAGATGGACTCTTGTAGAGAGCAAGATATCTGAGGTCGACTCTAACCGAGAGGAGTCCTCTGAGGTCGACTCTAGTCGAGAGGAGTCCTCTGTCGCCGACTCCAGTCGAGAGGAAGACCTCTGAGGTCGACTCTGGTCGAGAGGAAGACCTCTGAGGTCGACTCTTGTCGAGAGGAAGACCTCTGAGGTCGACTCTTGTCGAGAGGAAGACCTCTGAAGTCTACTCCTGTCGAGAGGAAGAACTGTGAGGTCGACTCTTGTCGAGAAGAAGATCTCTGAGGTCGACTCTTGTCGAGAAAAAGACCTCTGAGGTCGACTCTAGTCGAGAGGAAGACCACTGAGATCGACTCTGGACGAGAGCAAGACGTCTTAGGTCGACTCTAGTTGAGATGAAGACCTCTGAGGTGGACTCTACTCGAGAAGGAGACCTCTGAGGTCGACTCTTGTCGAGAAGAAGACCTCTGAGGTCGACTCTTGCCGAGAAGAAGACCTCTGAGGTCGACTCTTGTCGAGAAGAAGACCTCTGAGATCGACTCTAGTCGAAAGGAAGACCACTGAGATCGACTCTGGTGGAGAGCAAGACCTTTTAGGTCGACTCTAGTTGAGAGGAAGACCTCTGAGGTGGACTCTACTCGAGAGAAAAACCTCTGAGATCAACTCTAGTCGATAGGAAGACCTTAGAGGTGGACTCTAGTCGAGAGGAAGATCTCTGAGGTCGATTCTAGTCCAGATGAAGGCCTCTTAGGTCGGTTCTGGTCGAGGGGAAGACCTCTGAGGTCGGCGCTAGTCGATAGGAAATCCTTAGAGGTGGACTCTAGTCGAAAGGAAGATCTCTGAGGTCGATTCTAGTCCAGATGAAGGCCTCTTAGGTCGGTTCTGGTCGAGAGGAAGACCTCTGAGGTCGGCGCTAGTCGATAGGAAGTCCTTAGAGGTGTGCTCGACTCTAGTCCAGAGGAAGACCTACGATGTCGGCTCTAACCGAGAGGAATTCCTCTGAGGTCGACTCTAATCGAGAGCAAAACCTCTGAAGTCGGCTCAAGTCGAGAGGAAGACCTCTGAGGTCGAGAGGAAGTCCTTTGAGGTAGAATATAGCCGAGAGGAAGGCTCTTGAAGACGGCTATTGTGGCTTTGACTTTCCTTTTTACTGTCTATCGATTGTGTTTTTCTATTATTTCGATACGATTGTGATCGCGGACTCGGTATAGAATTAGTACATTCTAGTCCCCGGCATCCGCAAAAAGTATTTCTGGTTTCATTTCGTAGTTGTTGCGTTCTTTTATTTTTGCAACTTATTTTTCTCACACACACACTAAACAATTCATTAAACCTCAGAAGCGGCACCCCAAAGATACTACCAACTTTAATGGCAACAAGTGGGAAAAAATATGTTAAGGAAATTTAAATTAGAGCAATGTACACTCGTATGATTACAATATCTACTCTGCTAAGCAACTTAATGATTTATGTGAACACAGAAAAAAAACCAGAACAATTCAGAACATCAGATCCAAATTAGCCTTTGTTTCAAATCTTGGAACAGCAACTATTTTGATTGTTTGTGAAAATGTAGACTTGCCTCTTCGTTTCATTCCGCGCACTGGCCCCGGGAATTTTCTTTATTAACTAATAACATGGTGTGTTTTTTTTTGGTTTGTTTGCTTGGGTTTCTTCTCTAAGAGCCTCTTAATTTTTATGATGGGGCAAAAAACAAAACAGTTCATGCTTCGTTGAGTTCCTAGTTGCTACCACAACCACCACCACCAGAGTTTGGCTACGTCAAACAGCTCGCAGTCTTCATTCACTTTTCCATGGATCCATTCATTCCATTCCATGGCAACAACAACAACAACAACAACTCAAACAAAGTTAACACCAATGTCAAGGTTGTTCACAGCACAGCGTAGCACAGACTGACAGGCGGACGGACATGGTGTTGGACGGGGGAACTTCTATCTACAGGTAAGTAGTTGTGTTAATAGAGTTAATAAATTTATTTGGGGGAAAATTACAAAATTATGCTAATAAATTGCTTACAATTAAACCAAAAGTGAGGAGGGTGTAAAGAAGACCTTTTATAAATTTGAAATATGTTCAGCGTTTTGGAACGTACGTGAAATGGCTGAGATCATTATCGCCGGAACCCTTAAGTATATGCTCTTTTTAATTGAAAGAATAAAGGAAGAAGACGCTGATCATAAAAATACAAAAATGCCGGACAAACTGTCATAGATGTCGCTGAGAACCATGTCGGCGTAGTTAAGGACGTTGACAGTTTAACCCATAAATTATTTAACTAGAAAAAAAAGGTGGCGCACCTATTCGTGATAATAAGATCTAGACGTTGGATTCGATTACGGAAACAATTGTCGAAGGCCAATCTTACTAAAGCAGTAAGTCATCCCAGATTAATCATATAGTTCTACCATATAATTAGAAAATTAATTCGGGTATATAGAAAAACTAGCCATTGTACTTTTAAATTGCATTGTATTATTTAAAATGACGCCCAATGTGGAGAACTACTTAAACGTATATTTAATTCACTTGTCATTTTTTTCTAATTCACTAAAATCTATTTCTTCCGATAAAAACACAATATGTAGCTGCTGCCTTAGAGGATGTCCTTAAATATAAAAAATCCCTCAATGTTAAAGTTAGTTCGATTACTGTCGAGAGGAAGACAT
Source organism: Polietes domitor (assembly GCA_947397865.1). Lineage (NCBI taxonomy): Eukaryota > Metazoa > Arthropoda > Insecta > Diptera > Muscidae > Polietes > Polietes domitor. Next base: position 166,709,571 of record OX377621.1, read on the forward strand.
TTGAGATGGACTATAGTCTAGAAGAAGACCTCTGAGATTGACTCTGGTCGAGTGGAAGACCCCTGAAATGGACTCTGGTCAAGAGGAAGACCTCTGAGGTCGACTTTAGTCGAGAGGAAGACCTCTTAGGTCGACTCTAGTCGAGAGGAAGACCTCTGAGGTCGACTCTAGTCGAGAGGAAGACCTCTGAGGTCGACTCTAGTCGAGAGGAAGACCTCTGAGGTCGACTCTAGTCGAGAGGAAGATCTCTGAGGTCGACTCTAGTCGAGAGGAAGACCTCTGAGGTCGACTCTAGTCGAGAGGAAGACCTCTGAGGTCGACTTTAGTCGAGAGGAAGACCTCTGAGGTCGACTTTAGTCGAGAGGAAGACCTCTGAGGTCGACTCTAGTCGAGAGGAAGACCTCTGAGGTCGACTCTAGTCGAGAGGAAGACCTCTGAGGTCGACTCTAGTCGAGAGGAAGACCTCTGAGGTCGACTCTAGTCGAGAGGAAGACCTCTGAGGTCGACTCTAGTCGAGAGGAAGACCTCTGAGGTCGACTCTAGTCGAGAGGAAGACCTCTGAGGTCGACTCTAGTCGAGAGGAAGACCTCTGAGGTCGACTCTAGCCGAGAGGAAGACCTCTGAGGTCGACTCTAGTCGAGAGGAAGACCTCTGAGGTCGACTCTAGCCGAGAGGAAGACCTCTGAGGTCGACTCTAGTCGAGAGGAAGACCTCTGAGGTCGACTCTAGTCGAGAGGAAGACCTCTGAGGTCGACTCTAGTCGAGAGGAAGACCTCTGAGGTCGACTCTTGTCGAGAGGAAGACCTCTGAGGTCGACTCTAGTCGAGAGGTACATCTCTTAGGTCGACTCTAGTCGAGAGGAAGACCTCTGAAGTCGACTCTAGTCGAGAGGAAGACCTCTGAGGTCGACTCTAGTGGAGAGAAATACCTCTGAGGTCGACTCTAGTCGATAGAAAGACCTCTGAGGTCAAATCTAGTCGAGAGGAAGACCTCTGAGATCGACTCTAGTCGAGAGGAAGACCTCTGATGTCCACTCTAGCCGAAAGGAAGACCTCTGAGGTCGACTCTAGCCGAGAGGAAGACCTCTGAGGTTGACTCTAGTCGAAAGGAAGACCTCTGAGGTCGACTCTAGCCGAGAAGAAGACATCTGAGGTAGATTCTAGTCGAGAGGAAGACCACTGAGATCGACCCTGGTCGAGAGCAAGACCTCCTAGGTCGACTCTAGTTGAGAGGAAGACCTCTGAGGTGGACTCTACTCGAGAGAAAAACCTTTGAGATAAACTCTAGTCGATAGGAAGACCTTAGAGGTGGACTCTAGTCGAGAGGAAGATCTCTGAGGTCGATTCTAGTCCAGCTGAAGGCCTCTTAGGTCGGTTCTGGTCGAGGGGAAGACGTCGAGAGGAAGGCCTTCGAGGTCGACTATTGTGGCTCTGCTAAATGTTAAAGTTAGCGTAGAATAATTATCTACAGATAAAAGGACTTTCTCTGATACAAAATTGATAATGGATTGGTAATGGGATAATGGGATTTGTTTTTGCAAGACGTTCTTGCAAAGAAGATCTCCAAAATGAGGAAAATCTCTTAGAGAGCCTTAACCATTGAGGAATACTTCTGAGGTCGTTTCATAGTTTTAAAGCGATCCAAATGTTGTATTGTAGTGTAAAATAAGATCCCCGAAGCATATAGAATACATTCTGAGGTTTACTCTAGTGTAGGAGAAATCCCTGTAAAAACTATATTAGAGAGAAAATCCTTTCAGGTTCAACTGTCTTGAATCTTCAATAAAGCCTTCCCTTAGGCGATCACACAAAGAATAATCTCTGAGTTTGGATCTAGTGTATAACAATTAGTGAATGGAATATGCGTAGTTCGCGACTCTAGTGGACGAAATTCACTGTACAAGTAGAGAATCCAACATTAAATAGAGAAGTTATAAAGAGTGATTTTTTTGAGGTTAGGATTTTCATGCATTAGTATTTGACAGATCACGTGGGATTTCAGACATGGTGTCAAAGAGAAAGATGCTGAGTATGCTTTGACATTTCATCATGAATCGTCTTACAAACGAACAACGCTTGCAAATTATTGAATTTTATTATCAAAATGCGTGCTCTGTTAAGAAAGTTCATTGCGCGCTTCCATTTTATGGTCAGTTTAATCGACCCACTGAAGCGGCTATTCGGGCTATTGTGACTAAATTTCGCACCAAATTTACATTGTTGGACATTAAACCACCAACACGCTTACGTAGAGTGCGAACTGAAGAAAATATCGCAGCTGTATCGGCCAGTGTTAATGATGACCACCAATTTTCGATTCGTCGCCGTTCGCACCAATTGGGTCTCTGTTACTCAAAAACGTGGAAATGCCAAAATTGGACTAAGCGGATGGACCACCTAAGACGCAGCCGCGGTCAACATTTAAATGAAATTATCTTCAAAAAGTAAATGTCATGGACCAATCTAACGTTTCAAATAAAGAACCGATGAGATTTTGCAAATTTTATGCGTTTTTTTAAAAAAAAAGTTATCAAGCTCTTAAAAAATCACCCTTTACTAAAAAAATTAGAAGAAGAAATGTCTCTTCAGGTATACAACTCCAAGGTTCTACTTCGTCTTAAATGAGTTGAGTGTAAATAAGACCCTTCAATAAAAAGAGGAGAATCCAAAAAAGTTAAAGGAAGTAGGGTTTATCGGTTATAAATCTACAGGATCAATTTTATCTTAAAGGAGTTAAGGGAGAATCCTAAATGCTTAGAGAAATATCAGAAATATCTACTTCATCTTAAATTTGATCAGAATAAAGAGAGTTAACCTAAAAGCTTAATGAAAATGTGCCTCGGATATAGAACTGCAATGCTCTAATTTGCCCTAAAGGAGTTAATTGTAAACAATCCCTTTGAGATCTGTAGTACTACAAGTCTCCATTTCATTTTAAAGGAGTCAAAGGTAAATAAGTTCCTTTGAGATCTGAGAATGTACAATAAAAAAGGGATAATCCGAAAAGCATAAATGAAGTAAAGTTCCTCGGGTATAGAACTACAACGCTCTACTTCTCACTAAGGGGTTTAAGTGTAAATAAAGGAAATTGAGATCTGAGTAATTACAATAAAATAAAGAATAATCCTAAAAGCTTAGAGGAATGAAGGTTTCTCTGTTGTAGAACTACAAGTTTCCATCTTAACGGAGTTAAGTGTAAATAAGCCCCTTTGAAATCTGAGGATCCACTTTGAAATAGAAGAGTAAACCCAAAAGCTTAAAGAATAGTTCCTCTGCTGTAGAAGTCTATAATTCACCTTAAAGAGGTTAAGTGTAAAGAAGGCTCTTTGAGATCTGATCGTTCACTATTAAATAGAGGAGTTAATCTAAAAGATTAGAGGAAGGTATGCTCTTCTGGTATATAACTACAACCCCTTAAAGAAGATGAAAGTAATGAAGGCAACCTAAGACCTAAGAAAGATTTCACTGTTGTATAATTACAAGACTCTACTTCATCTTAAAGAGGTTAAGTGTAAAGAAGGCTCTCTATGATCTCATTATTCACAATAAAATAGAGGAGTTATCCTAAAAGTATAGACGCTTATAAAATGTCTAGGTTCTACTTCACCTTTTAGATTTCTCTTTAAACTAGAGCCATGAGATCCTTGATAAAAGCTTTCATTTATACCTCTAGCATCAATGAATCCCTGAAAGATTTTGTCAAATAGTGGGTCAAGAAAATCAAAATTAAGTACTTATGTCTGTGAAATGCCGATACATAACCATTTCAGCTGAAGAAAGAAAGGTTTCTCCTGTCGTGAAACTATAAGGCTCTAATTCATATTAATAATATAAATCTCAGGTAAATAGTACCTGAGATCTGAGGATCCACTATAAAATTGAGGAGTTAAACTAAAAGCTTCTCTAGTATATAACTACAAGGATAAACATCACTTTAAAGGAGTTAATGGTAAAGAAGACTATCCGAGATCTGAGGATCCAGAGGCTAGAGAAATTAATCTTCCTCTATTGTAAAACTACAAGGAGTTTAGAGTAAATAACGCTCTCTTAGATCTGATTATTCACTATGAAATAGAGGAGTTACATAAATGCTTAGAGGAAGTAACGTTCCTCTGATATACCACTACATGGCTCTTATTCACCATAAAAAAATTAAGGCTCTCTGAGATCTGATTATTAAGTATGACATAGAGTTCTATTTCATCTTTGAGAATTCTCTTTAAATTAGAGCCATAGCATCCTTGATTATAGCTTTAAATTCGACCCTTGCATCAATGAATCCTTGAAAAGGTCTAGTCTCATAGTTAATTTGCCTATAGCCTTTTCATTTTAAGGTGAATTAGAGAATGGTAATTTTACAATAGAGGAACGATAATTTATCTAATAGGCCTTTCAGACTGCATGTGAAATCGAGCTGAAATGACATAAGGTTGATTAACAAATGTCAAATTTGTATGAAATCTGACTTTTGGAAATCTACATTATTTCATTTCAGCTCGATTTCACATGCAGATCGATTTCACATGCAGCCTGAAAGGCCTATTAGATAAATTAACGTTAATCTACTGTACAATTACCATTCTCTAATTCACCTTAAAATAATAAAAGTAAATAAGGCTCTCTATGATCTAATTATTCACTATAAAATAGAGTAGAAATCCCAAAAGCTTAGACACTTATAAAACTCCTTTGTTTTACTTCACCATTGAGATTTTTTTTTAAACTGGAACCATTACGTCCTTGATTATAGCATTAAGTTCTACCCCTAGAATCAATGAATCCATGACAGATCTAGTCAATTAGTTGGTCTCAATATAGTGCTCATGCCAAGAACGTTCTGTAAATAACAGCTTAAAGATGTCATCTTTTCTTTTCTTAAAAAAAATCCAACTTGGCTGTAACCATTTAAGGCATTGTGCAATTTGGCACTATGTCTAGCTCGGCCATAAATGTTAAACAATAAACAACTCATAAACATATTTTTTAAATGTTATATGAAATAGAAATCCGCCAACAATATGTGACTCACTCATGTGTAGTTTTTTCAATCGAGTCAACAAAACAAGTTTTTTAATAAAACGGCCACGATGAATATGAAAAAAATAAATAAATAAAATGTAACCGAGAATCTCGCACAGCAAAATAGTGGCTAGAGACTATGACGAAATTTCAAATTTGAATTGAAATTGAAATTACAATAAAATGAAATCATTTTGCAAAATAAACAATAACGAATAAAAAATAAAAAAGCATCATCACTATGTAGTTGTTTGTACTTACCCTGTAATGAGGATGGTAATTTTTCAATGTAAATCTATGCTTTTCAGTTTGAAAAAATTACAAAAAACAACGGAAAACTGATGTCTGGCTGGTTGGTTGACTGGCTGGCGTTGCTGTTTTAACGTTTTTCTTTGTTGTGTGCTGGAGTTACATCCATAATTCCTGGTGGCTCGGTTTGTTGGATAGGCTGAGTGGCTGGCTGGATTGACTGGATTGTTTAGGTTTTTCGCAGGCAGTAGAAAAACCGTACCTTACCTTATAAATACTTTCTTGTATTCGAGGTACTTGGATAGCTGACTGGCTGGGTATATCGCTGATCTTTGTGTTGTTGACGTTTTTCTCTTGTTTGATTTGTTTTTCTTGACAATTTTTTTTTTGCTTTAACTTTGCGGTTATTGTAGGCCTTTTTTGCAGACTTTTTATTGAACACACAAAAATATGTTGTTGTTTCTTTTTATTTCTTTTTTTTTTTTTGTTATTAATATTTTATGAAATTGCCTGAAAAAATGTCGCCAAAAAATCAATAAGAAAAAAAAACTCGTTTGGTTTACTTTAAATCAACACCAGCAATATATTTTTGTAAGGTTTCTAGAAAAACTTGTTGGATATTAATTTTTTTCTTGTCGTATTTCTTTATAAAAACTATATATTTTTCCTCGTTTTGTGTGTAATTTTGTTGTGCTTTGCTTTGCTTGGATATGTGTTATTAAAAGTCATCCAAGCCACACCAACTAAAAGGTTAAAACCACACTTTGTTGTTTTGTTTTTTATTTTTATTTTGTTTCTCTCGGAATTATAGTTATTATGATGGCTGGCTTGGTTGTTATTATACGAAATTCACTTTTCTTTTCTTTTGCTCATTTTTAAATGATTACAATTCACAAATCTTAAAGAGATGGCGGTTTGAACACACAATTCAGAAAGAGTTTTAAATTGTTGTTGACTTTGGATTATCAGCATGATAATCTTGTGAATTCCGGAGAATTTTATAAAAATACCTACAATATCCTATATATATAGCAAGACCAAATATGTCCACACTTTTAAATATTTTCAATTAAAATTATTTCATATTTAAATTAAATATTCATGGTTTCGTTGAAGCACATTCACTTGTTCTTCATGTGTAAATTGACCCAAAAATATACAATGTCGTCTTTAAGATATTTAATTTATATTAACACATTCACTTGTTCTTCATGTGTAAATTGCACCCAAAAATATACAATGCCATCTTCAAGATATTTAATTTATATTAAAATTTATTTTTGGTAGGTTAGCAGTTGTGTTCTACTTCTATCGTCTTTATTAATTAATATCTGAATCACCCTGTCTATTAAAATCGATGGATTCAAATTTAAATCTTTATTAAAATTGCGAGTCTTTCAAATATTTAAAAATATAATTTGTTTTATTTTTTTAATTAAAATTATTATCAAATTAATCTACAATAAAAGAGAGAAGAATCCTATAAGCTTAAATGAAGTAAGTATGTAACTAAAAATCTAAATGAGTTAAGTGTAAATAAGACACTTGGAGATCTGAGGATCTACAATAAAAAAAGAAAAGCTTAAATGAAGTAAGTATGTAACTAAAAATCTAAATGAGTTAAGTGTAAATAAGACACTTGGAGATCTGAGGATCTACAATAAAAGAGAGAAGAATCCTATAAGCTTAATGGAAGTAAGGTTCCCCTGCTGTAAAACTACAAGTCTCCACTTCATATTAAAGGAGGAGAAGTGTAAATAAGCCACTTTGAGATATGAGAATCTACCATAAAAAGGAATAATCCTAAAAGCTTAGAGGAAGTAAGGTTCCTCGGGTATAGAACTACAAGGCTCTACTACACCTTAAAGGAGATAAGTGTAATAATCCACTATGAAATAGAGGAGTAAACCCAAAATCGTAGGGAAAAAAGGTTCCTCTGTTTTTCAATTATAAAGCTCTACTTCATCTTAGAGAATTTAGAGTAAAGAAGACATTTTCAGATCTGAGGATCTGCAATAAAAGAGAATCCTATGGGATTAAGGGAAGTTAGGTTCCTCTGCTGTAAAACTACAAGATCTTTGAGATCTGAGAATCTGCAATAAAAAAGGATAATCCTAAAAGCTTAAAGGGAGTAAGGTTCCTCGGGTATAGAACTACACCTTAAAGGAGATAATAAAATAAATCTCCTTTGAAATTTGAGGATCCACTATAAAATAGAGGATCTCTTGAATGTGCCTCTACTGTGAAACTACAAGGCTCTAGTCCATCTTAAATGAGTTATGACTAAAGTGGGCATTTCCGGATCTGAGGATCTGCAATAAATGAGAATCCTATTAGCTTCAAATTAAAGGAGTTAAGTGTAAATAAGTCACTTAGCGATCTGAGAATCTGCAATAAAAAAATATAATCCTAAAAGCTTAAAGGGAGTAAGGTTCCTAGGGTATAGAACTACAAGGCTCTACTACACCTTAAAGGAGAAAAGAGTAAATCTCCGTTGAAATTTGAGGAATCACTATGAAATAGAGGAGCTCAGCTCTGAGGATCTGCAATAAAAAAGCTCTACTACACCTTAAAGGAGAAAAGAGTAAATCTCCGTTGAAATTTGAGGAATCACTATGAAATAGAGGAGCTCAGCTCTGAGGATCTGCAATAATAAGGTTCCTAGGATATAGAACTGCAAGGCTCTACTACACCTTAAAGGAGAAAAGAGCAAATCTCCGTTGAAATTTGTGGAATTACTATGAAATAGAGGAGCTCAGAGAAAGGAATGTTCCTATGTTGTGAAACTATAGGGCACTACCTCATCTTAAAGGTGTTAAGAGTAAATAAGGCCCTTTGAGATTTGAAGATCGACAATAAAAGAGATAAGAATCAAATAATAAGCATAGAAGAAGTAAGGTTCCTCTGCAAAACTACAAGTCTCAACTTCATATCAAAAAATGTTAAGTGTAAATAAGGCACTTTGAGATCTGAGAATCTACAATAAAAAAGTATAATCCTAAAAGTTTAAAGTAAATAAGGTTCCTCGGGTATAGAACTGCAAGGTTCTATAGAGTGATTTTTTTGAGGTTAGGATTTTCATGCATTAGTATTTGACAGATCACGTGGGATTTCAGACATGGTGTCAAAGAGAAAGATGCTCAGTATGCTTTGACATTTCATCATGAATCGTCTTACAAACGAACAACGCTTGCAAATTATTGAATTTTATTATCAAAATGCGTGCTCTGTTAAGAAAGTTCATTGCGCGCTTCCATTTTATGGTCAGTTTAATCGACCCACTGAAGCGGCTATTCGGGCTATTGTGACTAAATTTCGCACCAAATTTACATTGTTGGACATTAAACCACCAACACGCTTACGTAGAGTGCGAACTGAAGAAAATATCGCAGCTGTATCGGCCAGTGTTAATGATGACCACCAATTTTCGATTCGTCGCCGTTCGCACCAATTGGGTCTCTGTTACTCAAAAACGTGGAAATGCCAAAATTGGACTAAGCGGATGGACCACCTAAGACGCAGCCGCGGTCAACATTTAAATGAAATTATCTTCAAAAAGTAAATGTCATGGACCAATCTAACGTTTCAAATAAAGAACCGATGAGATTTTGCTAATTTTATGCGTTTTTTTTTTAAAAAGTTATCAAGCTCTTAAAAAATCACCCTTTACTACACCTTTAAGGAGTAAAGAGTAAACCAGAGCCTATGAGATCTGAGGATCCACTATCAAATAGAGGAGTAAACCCAAAAGCTTAGAGAAAGGAAGGTGGTTCCTCTGTTGTGAAACTACAAGGCTTTACTTAATCTTAAAGGAGTTAAGTGACACTTTGAGATCTTAGGAGTTAGCTTAGAGAAAGGAAAGTTAATCATTTGTGACACTACAAGTCTCTAATTCACCTTAAAGGCTTAAGTGTAAAGAAGGCTCTCTGAGACCTGATTATTCAATATAAAATAGAGGAGTTAATCTGAAAGCTTAGAGGAAGGAATGTTCCTATGGTATAGAACTACAAGACTCTAGCCCACCTTAAAGGAGTTAAAGAATACTATCCGAGACCTGGTAATCCACTAGTTAATAGAGAAAAGAAGGTTGCACTACAAGACTTTACTTCATCTTAAATGGGTTAAGTGTAAATAAGGCTCTCTGGGATCTGATTATTCTCACTATAAAATAGAGGTAATATCATAAAAACTTAAACGCTTATAGAACTTCTCGGCTCTACTTCACCTTTGAGAGTTTTCTTTAATAGAATTTCTTCAATAAATCCCCGGAAGATTTAGTCAATTAGTTGGTCAAGAAAATCTCAATTAAGTACTCATGTCGTGGACGTTCTTTGAAATGCCGACACTTAAGCTTCCAGCTGACGAAGAGAGGTTCCTCCTGTTGTGAAACTACAAGACTTGAATTCAATTTAATTGTGTTAAGGGTAAATAAGGTCTCTGAAAATCCACTAAAATATAGAGGAGTTAACCTAAAAGCTTAGAGGAAACAATGCTCCTCTAGTATAGAACTACAAGGCTATACTTCATCTTAAAGAACTTAAGGGTATAGAAGAGAGATTAGAGGATCCACTATGAAAAAGAAATAGAGAAGTTAACCGAGGAAGACAATACTTCATCTTAAAGGGGTTAAGTGTAAAGAAGGCTCTCTGTTCATTATAAAATATAAAAAAGCTTAGACGCTTATAAAACTCCTCGATTCTACTTCATCTTTAAGATTTATCTTAGAGCCATGAGATCCTTGCTTATAACTTTAAGTTATACCTCTAGCATCAATGAATCCCTGGAATATTTAGTCAAATAGTTGGTCAAGAAAATCTTAATTAAGTGCTCATATTGTGAATGTTCTGTGAAATGCAGACACATAATCTTCCACCTGACGAAGGGAGGTGTAGGAAACTATAATGTTCGTAGTTAAATGAGTTAAGTGTAAATAATACCTTTGAGCTCTGATGATCCACTACAAGAGGAGTTATTCTAAATGCAAAAGTCTAAATACAAAAGGAGTTAGTCTAAGGTATAGAATGGCTAAGCTCTACTTCCCTTGATGGAATTAAATAGAGAAGGTAACCTAAAAACATAGAAGAGGAAGGGAGGTTCTTCTTCTTTGTTTTCTATGTTGCCATATGTTTGTTTTATTAATTAAATCCAATTAGTATATCTGAATCACCCTGTCTGTTAAAATCAATGAATAAAAATGTAATTCTGCATTAAAAATTATAAAAATCCTAAATCATCAAAAACAACATATTGTGAGTCTTTCAAATATTTAAAATTATAATTTATGAGATTTGTGGAAGCAATTAAATACTTAACTGACTCACCCTGTTCTATGAAAATCAAAGAAAATTGGGCCATTGTAGGCTAGGTAAACACTCTTCTGCATTATGTTTTACACGGTCGGTGTAAATATCTACTTCATATTGCCCACTCTATTGTGCTCTATTATATCAAATTTTCTCTTGTTCGTTTGCCCCCCTTCATTCCTTCTTTTTATTAGATCTTCCGCAATTTCGCCTCTTTTATTAAGTATCTCGTAGTTACTTTTCTTACTTTAAATTAGTGGCCTGTTTTATCTTTTGTTGGTTGTTGGTGTATATTTAAGCGAAATTTCTCTACTTTTTATTATTTTTCTCACTTTTCATTGTAGGAAGAACTTAATTGTCACTTTTGTAGGTATTGTGGGGCATTGTCAGTCTCAATGTACTTGAGTATGTAAGTATCCGCACTTAAAATGTTTATCTTTTGAATTTCTTTCTAATTTTTCTTTACGATGAGAGAAAAATTTATAATGTGACAGGGAAGAGAAGAAAAGAAATGATTCAGTTAATTAAAGCCGCTGAAAATGATTTTAGTTGTTTATTCAATTTCGCGCTATTCTTACTTTGCCTTTGTTGTCTTTTAAGGTCGAGGTTTAGTTGGACTTTTACTTGAGTAAAAGCCTATTGTAATATTAGAATACTTTATATTTTTTGTAGGGCAAGGAAAGTCTTCAAATTTCAAAAATTAAAAAAAATTGATCTACATTCATATCGGAAGATAATACCAATTTTTCCCATATGTAACTCACTGATTTTCTTAAAAAATGAGTTAAGGGTAAATTAGGTCTTCTCATCAAAATAGATGAGTTAACCTACAAGCTTAGGGTAAGGAAATTTCTTCTGCTATAGAAGTCCCAAATTCATCTAAAAGAGGCTAAGTGTAAAGAAGGCTCTTTGAGATCTGATTTTTCACTATAAAATAGAGGAGTTAATATAAAACGCTTAGAGGAAGTAATGCTCCACTGGTATAGAACTACAAGGTTCTACCTCACTTTAAAGGAGTTAAGAGTACTGAAGGTAATATGAAGTCTGAAAGTAGAGAAATTAAGGTTGCTCTGTTGTAAAACTAATGTCTCTAATTCACCTTAAAGAAATTAAATGTAAAGTAGACTTGCTGAGATCTGATTATTCACTATAAAATAGAGGAGTTAACATAAATGCTTAGAGGATGGAATGCTCTTCTGGTATAGAACTACAAGACTCTAAATGTTACAATATTTTTATTTATTTATTTAATTAAACTTACAATAAATTATAAGTGTAATGGAAAAATAGGTATGACTACAGAGATCTTAAGCTTTAACAATATTTCTATCTAAAAATCCTTCACAGAACTAGAATCGGATTCCAAGTGGTAGAATAAATTGTTATGTGTGAACAGTCTTATTTCACATTTTATTGTTGTCTCATAATGTTTGTCTCATAAATCTTATGACTTAGTGAAGTAAAGTGTTTCTAAAAAGTGAACAAAGGTTGAATTTTATAAATCATATAATAGTCCTTTCATGGACTGCATGGGAAATCAAGCGATTTCAGATAAAGATCGATTTACAAATGTCAAATTTTTATGGGATCTGAATTTGATATTTGTAAACCGGCCTTATGTCATATAAGCTAGATTTCGCCTGTAGTCTGAAAAGGTTATAAACAAATTAAACCAAAACACTTGTAGTAGTTGTATGAAAAAAGGAGCGCGCACACCGTAACTCTTTAATGGTGACGCTGCGTTTTAGCCAACTTCGGTTAATGGAATAATCTTGTGAGTTGGTGAGTCAGCTGTTCAGCAAAACACTACAGCAATAAAAATATGAGTGAGTGATCGCTGGCCTTAGGGTTTAAGGCTCGAGCTGAGTTGGCGAATCAGCTGTTTACCAAAATGCAGTGTCGACAACAAAAATCGGTGTGTGTGATCACCAGGTTTAAGGCTTAAAGCTTGAGCTCACCGAAGTTTTATTGCCGACACTGCGTTTTATTCAACTTCTGGTTTGCGGTAAGTGTGCTATTATTATGAGTTGTCCAGTCAGCTGTGTAAGAAACGCCAAGCGTGTTAAATAAAATGTTTTTATTGAAATTCTACTTCCGTTGTATAAATAGATTTTTAACTTATCGATAATTATTTTTGACTTATTTTGAGTCGAAAAGCATGTTTATAAAAAGTGTTTTGTCAAATGTCAGATTTCATACAAATTTGACATTTTAAAATCGACCTTATGTCATTTCAAGCTGAAATCGATTAATTTCGCATTTAGTGTCAAAAAGGCTAGACAATGCATGTTTGATGCTCAGATGACGCCATTTCAGAATTTTATTTTTATTTATTTTAGGCTGCCTTGTGAAAGTTATTAAAATCATGGTCATCATGGGAAATTACATCCTATTTTTTTCTATGTTCAGGGGAACGTATGATTAATATAAATTATTGACAAATATTAGGAAATTGTAAAAAATGTCAACAATCAGTCATAATAAAGGCCATAAAGCCAAGGTTTCAAGCTTTTTAAGGGCATACCAAAAAATAACAAAAAAATCAAGATTTTTTTTAATTTCGACAAAATGATATTTTTATTAATATTTACATCGTATTTCACACTTCTGTCCCCTCTCAAGAGATTCAATACAAATTTGATTTTTGAAAATCGACCTTATGTCATTTCAAGCTGAAATCGATAGATTTCGCATGTAATCTGAAAAGGCTATAATAGTCTTTTGAGACTGCAAGCGATATCGAGATGAAATCATAAGATCCCATACACCATTGACACCAGAAATCGAGCTAAGCGTCAGTCTGAAAAGGTTGTTAAGCAAGGGCCAAATCACGGCATTCGAAAACGAGAATGTTACGATCGAAAGGTGTTTTTATTTATTGTAAAAATGGTATAAATTTGAACAAAAATTATACAAAATCTAATTAGATTATCTTCAATAGTCTTAATCTCGACATCCTAATTGGTTTTGTTGGAAATTTGCACTTCTTTCATAGAAATTATAAATTGATTTCGATCGTAACTTTTCGATATCGAATACCGTGATTTGCCCCCAGGTTGAAGGTTCGCTTACACTTGCACACGCTTTTATTGTCGACGCTGCGTTTATCCCAAACAAGCACTCACAACAAAACCAAAAGTTGAATAAAATGCAGCATCGACTATTAAGCATAGGACACACCAAGGTGTCAAGCATAAAATGACGCCGACGTCAAAAAACGAGTGATTATATTATTAATTAACTAATCGATTTTGTTGTTCAGACTGCATGCGGAATAGAGCCGAAATTGACATAAGTACGATTTACAAATGTCAGATCTCATACAAATTTGACATTTGTAAGTCGACCTTAAGCTGATATCGTTTGATTTCGCATGTAGACTGAGACACAATGACACACGGTCGATTTTGAAATGTCAAATTTGTACCGGATCTGAATTTGTAGATCTACCTTATGTCATTTCAGCTAGATTTCGCATACAGTCTGAAAAGGCTTTAAGAATTATTTTAGTTATTTAAGTCTCAAATTTTTTATCAAATTTTAAATTCAATCTTTGGATACTGTGTAAACTTATAGCTTTACAGAAATTTTTTAATATTTATTTATAATTTATTTTTGAGACATTTGATAAAACAAATTCCTTAAATTATTAATTTGATCATATTTTATAATAAAGTCAAGGATTTTGATTAAATCTTAAGCGCTGTTCACACATAAAGATTTATAGCACATTCTTTGGAATCCAATTCTAGTTCTGTGAAGGCTTTTCAGATAAAGAAAATATTGTATCCTTTAGATATCTAAGCCTTTATATAAGTTTACAAAGTTTTTTTTTTCATAGAAAAATGCTAAATTTGTTGTTTTCCTCAAAAAGACTATTTCCAAGTAATCCTAAAGTGTAAACAGCGCTTTAAGAAACTCGAAAACTAGTCGATAAAACGAGTATGTTTAAATTAAACTGTTGGCATTTTTAAAGTTCTATAAAAATAAATCGTTTTGTTTGTATATAATTTAATAGATGCCTTTATAACGTTTTGAGGTTTAATCATTTATTTAAATGTTGCGTCTTATTAAAATAAAGTATTTTTGGACAGTTGATTTATTTAATTGTTGTCTCTTATTAAAATTGAGTTGTTTTTTGGAGAGTTATATGCATTGTTTGTTTGTTTTGATTTTTTTGTTAATTTTAAAATTTTTTTCTTTTCACTTTTTTGAAATTTAAAATTTTTCCCAGAGAAAAAACGTGTTTCGTTCGCCTAATGCTGCTGAGCCGTGCAGCATTTTCTAATTTTTCGCGATTTTTTTTTTCTTCTCCGTTGTACTCACAAATACGTTGATGTTATTGTTGTTGGTTGGGACTTTATGTTTGGTTAACACGGAAATTGTGCGCTGTAAACCAAAATAACCAACAGATAGTTGTTTTTTTATTATTATTATTTCTGTTGTTTCTCTTTCCTGCAGTTTAACCACTTTCACAAAAAAAAAATACGTAGACGAAAAAACACAAACAATTTGCGTTACCAATAACAATCTTTTTTTGCTGTTGGTTTTTGTATTTATGACAAAAGAATTTGTTAAAGAAATTTTCTTAAACTGATTGAAAAAGACAGAGAGAAAAATTAGAAACCGAAATTTCACTTTATCACGAAAAACAATTTTGCATCTTTTCTTCTTTAAAGTCAAGGCGACAATGAACCTTTCACTGCCTGCCGGTAGTCGTCGTCGTCGTGCATCACGTCCTCGTCGTTGCCGTTGTCGACGACGAGATTTATTGTGCGCCGCAAATCTATTTGCACTTTAATTGATTTCAAATCACTCATGAGATTATTTTTAAATTTTTCAAACTGCTGGCAAACAATTTACAAAGGAATTCCTTTAAAGTTCCGGGTTTATAGTGGAGCACCACAACTTCACATCGCCAATGTTGCCAATGATGTTGATGCCGATGTCGATGCCGATGATGATAATGCTGATGCTGATGCCGATGATGATGTCGATGGTGCCACGGGTAAGCAAGACAAAACGGAGTCACTGCAATCGTACGTACCACCTCTAGAGCGTACCACCGCATTCAAGTGAGTGAGTGCGAAGCAACAACAAAGACGGCAGCGGCGAAAAACGCTTTTAAATTGAAATACAGACGAAAAAATCAATGACATTGATTAAAGTGAAATAAAAATCACAGCAGCAGCCACAACATCAATGACGATGTCGGGAAGCTGCAACGATCGACTACGACGACAACGACAACAACATCATCAGCGATACTTTTACACACTCTATAAAAATGCATTTATTACTTTTTATACATCCATACATACCTACTCGTAAGTAAGTCTGCTAATTTTTTTCTTTTGCTTTGTGAAAGTAAATTGAAAATATTATCCTCTCATATACATACGAGTCTACTACTCGCAGCCATACGTGCAACATGCTGCCGCGCTGCAACATGCACTTGAAAGCGCGCGATCATCCCGAAATTGTGGTCGTTTGTCGCCGAGGATGTGTCGCTGTTGTCTGTATGTTGTATGGGTGTGTGTGTGTGTGTGATGTTGCTACTGCCGATGTTGCTGCGAGAAGCCATAACACAGATTGTCAACGCACAATGAACTTGCTTGCAACGAACGACATGGTACCAACAAGCGAGGAGCACGCGACTAGTGTGCTCAATAAAGAGGCAGTGGCAGAGGCAGACGATGTCTGTTATGGTGGCAAAGCTAAATGTTGACTCGCTGTCTGTCGGTCTATCCTCGTACGTCGTCCATTAGTAAGTAAGCAAGAGAGGTGTAGCAAAAGTTTGCAACACCTGTGATGGATAGGGACTTAACTGCTAAAGAAAATAGAAAAATCAACGCTGAAGTTGTCCTAAATGCAACCCTGATTTGTAAATGTATAGCAACGCGCACACCAAAGCTTTATATTTTCGACGCTGCTTCTTCTTCAAATTACCTTTGGGTGTGAGTGCGACATCCATCCATATGAATCAGCAGAATCAGCTGCTCTCAATAAAATGCGTTGGTGTGCGCGAACTTTTCTCAACTGATTATTCCTAATAGCATTTTCAGACTGCATGTGAAATCAAGCGATTTCAGCTTAAGGACGATTTACATGTGTGAAATGTGAATGAGATCTGGCATTTGTAACTCGACCTTGTTACACTGCATGCGAAATCTAGCTAAAATGACAAAAGGACGATTTTCAAATGTGAAATTTATATGGAATCTGACATTTGTAAATCAACCTTATGACATTTCAGTTAGATTTCGCATGCAGTGTGACAAGGATATAACATCATTTCAACTGGATTTCGCGTGTAGTCCGAGAAAGCTATAAGCACGTATACGTTTTGTGTGAATTTGAGTACTCATACTAGGCGGACGTATAACAAACAGCTGATCGTTTATACTGCTGTACACCTAAAATAAAGCCCAAATCAATCCGGATAGAATAAATGCACTACTTTTGAACGCATTTAGTACTTAACAACCATATAAAGAAAATTTTAGACATAGAAATTTTGAATTTTGGTCCAAATCCAAGTATATACAACTTATTGACTCGCTTATTGTTTTTGCCATATTTAGTATATCTAAAGAAGCTATAAACGATCAGCTGTTTATTGTACGTGTGCATAGTACAGACTGTTCAGTGAAAACAAAAAAAATACGTGAGTAATTCATTAACCAGCGTTAACCCGGCAAAGCCGGCAGGTTATATCAGTGTTAAACTCTCGATAATACAAAAATGACACGAATTGTTATGTTAATTCCTGACATATGCATTTTTTCAAACAAGTTTAAAAAACAATCTTCAAGTTTGACGCATAGTTGACTCATTCGCAATCTTTGCTGCGGTTTATTTTATATAAATTACAGGGATTAACCGCCAGAATATTCTGAGTGAAGAAGAGTATTTCTTCAACTTCTTTATTCTAGCTAGAAGCTTGATTTAGAATATGATCTGTTGAGACTGCTTTATGACATATCCTATTTTTAATTCACGTATGTAATGGAGCGCGACAGCTGTACTAAATGCCTTTTTAGACGCCAAAAACATTTCAACAAATGTTTACATTTGTAGGGCAACAACAGAGAGTATAAAAGTTATAGCACTGTTTACAAATTGAGCATTCTACGATGGAAAATAAGTTCTATATTTAACATAAGGCTTAGATCTAGTAAATGATAAAATATCTGAAAAGTCTTTCCAGAACTAGAAGCGGACTCCAATTGCTTGGTTATCGATCAAAGCATTGGGTATCTTAACGTAATACGATTCTGTAGTACAATATTCTAAAGACCACGAAGGTTGATTTTTATAAATTACTAGCATTTTGTACCCGGCGTATGCTTCGGAAGATAAAATGAGTATTTTTTATAGTTTTAAAATATTGTTTGTATGGGAGGTACCACACCCTTTGTCCCATCATGACCTATTATATCCAGGAACTATCCCCTGTCCAGAAGTTAGATTCAGTATGAATGAATAAAGGATCGCGCACACCGTAGCTATTTATTGGCGACGCTTCCCTTTCTCCAACTTCGGGTACTGAGACATTATGATGGATTGGTGGGTGAAGCAGCTGTTTTTGTGTTAATTTAAAATTTTTATAGACAATGTTTCCAGTTCCGGCGAAATTCAGCTGTCAGATCCCATAAAAATGTTAAACTATATTTCATGTGTAAACAGGCAGTTTTTTAATCAGGTTTAAAACTCGACATTTACAAACCTTTATATAATTTTTACAATATGGCTTCTATAAAGTATCAATTTATTCTAATAGCCTTCTCAACCTTTGCATGTGAAATCGAGTTGAACTTATTAATTATTATGATTAAATTATTATATATTATATTCATTTGCCATTTGTAAATCGCCCTTGGGAAAATATCGATTGATTTCGCATGCTGTCTAAAAAGGCTATAAGAAAAATTAATTATTATATCTCAGTAAAGTTAAAAAAATTTTATCAAATTTTAAATTCAAACTTTCGATACCATATCTATAGATCATTAACTATTGATAAATCCTTTTTTTGTTATTTTG
Source organism: Polietes domitor (assembly GCA_947397865.1). Classification (NCBI taxonomy): domain Eukaryota; kingdom Metazoa; phylum Arthropoda; class Insecta; order Diptera; family Muscidae; genus Polietes; species Polietes domitor. The sequence continues at coordinate 166,728,187 of OX377621.1, forward strand.
AATGAAGGAAGAATTTATTTGTTTAATTTTAAATTTTTATAGAAAAAGTTTCCAGTTGTTTTTTTTGTAATCTAATAGCCTATTCAGACTGCCGGCGAAATTCAGCTGTCAGATCCCATACAAATTTTAAACTTAATTTCATGTGTAAACTGACATTTTTTTAATCAGGTTTAAAACTCGCTTGGACTTTTTGCACAGGGTTTTTTGCTGTAGATGCTGCGTTTATCCTCAACTACTACTGACAATAAAAGCCTTTGCATGAAAAATGGAGTTGAAATTATTAATTATTATTAATTAACTTATTATTTATTATATTACTAAATTATTATTAATTTTAATTTATTAATGGACATTTGTAAATCGACCTTGAGAAAAATTCCATAAGAAAAATTAGCTATTATATATTTTTTCAAGTTTAAAAATGTTTATCAAACTTTAAATTCAATCTATAGATACCATAAATTTTTATAGGGTTGCATTTGTCTTCATATTTTTAACAATAAAGAAAAAATCAAGTATATTTTTCTCTCGATCGCAGTATTTTTAGCTTTACCACTATTACTAGTTCAATGTTTTTATTTTTATCACAAAAAACAATTCACACGAAAGAACACAAAAATTACCGGGTTATCTGATAACAAGCGTTGCCACAAAGCAACAATTCACGTGTAAAACATGCCAATTGCAATCTAGGAAGCCAAAAAAAAACAACTTGGTGTGAACCCCGCTTATATTCTATAGATTACCTTAATCTTAAAACTATAAAATAGCTTTTATCATGTGCAACAACCAAAACTCTTTTCTAACCCCTTCGTATGGCTGTCTGCCGTCTACCCATGCATCCAACCAACCATCCGTCCGTCCGTCCTTCTGTCATTTCCCCACATGTATTCAATTTTCCATTCAGATTCATTTCGTTTTTCTTTTTATTTTTTTCGGTGTCTCAACTCTGTGGGTAAGTTTTGAACTTATGTACCATGTTTGTCCATAATATGTATGGCAACAACAGCACTAGAGACGACGACATCGCCAACCGCAGCCACAACAACAACAACACCATCGACTACGACGACGACGACTTTATTGGATGTTTTTCCAATTTACAGTTATTTTATCCACATACATAAGTACACAAATAAAAAACAACAACAAAAACTAAATTGCATTGGATCTCTGTCAGTATGGGTGTTGTTGTTGTTGCTGTTGTTGTTATGTGAGATGAGGCGCGTAAGAACGTGAGCGTGAGCGCGCGAGAGAGAGGATAGTGAGAGGGAGTGAGTTGGCCTGACAGAGAGACCGACAAAAAGAGCACACACATTCAAGCTTAGTGGCGGCCTGTGGCTGCAACAAACACCATGGAATGCACTTGTATCTCCAAGTTTGTTGCTGTTGTTGTTATTTAGATATTTCCAATGTTGTTGTTGCTGCTGTGTTTTTTTTAGTTTAGTTTGCTTTGCATACATTATTGTTGTAATTGATTTAAGTGAACGGTATTTTAGCATGTTTAGCCCGAGTGAGAGAGATTAAATTATGCTGAATCAAGTACATTTTTTGCTGCTGTTGTCCGTCCATTTGTCTGTCTGTCTTTTGTTCCTCTTTATTGTGCCGGGAATTGAGGTTTGTGTTTTCATGTTCTTCGTTGTTATTGTTGTGCTGTACTGGCAAATATAGACCATAAAATTGCATGGGAAAGCACAAGTACAAGAGATGTGAACTGAACTGTTTTTCAGGCCATTTCACAGATAAACAACATTAGAAAGATTTGTATCTTGAAGTTTTTTTTTTGTTATCTTAGCGATAGACATTAGTTTCTATGTATTTGACACGATGCGGTGTAACCTTTTGCGAAACCAATCTATATACAGCTACAATAAATTATTACGTACTCACCTCCGAAACACGCACTTTTCGATTTGATTTTTCACAAATAAACTGTCTGTTCTTATGTTTTTCTACCGTCCGTCTTGTTTGTTGTCTTCTGTAGGTACTGTGTGGCTGTGTGTGTCTTTCTACCGCGGCAGAGGTTCCCAACGAGTGATTGGCAAATCTAATTCGATATTAGTTGGTAATCTATTTTGACCTGCCGATAACGATTACTCTCAATCGATTGTTTGTTTATACACAAGATGCTCTTTGACAAATGCACGCGAATGCAAATTAAAGAACAGAACTTTAGTTAACCGAAAAACAGGAGAAATTTTGAATTGAATTATTTTTCCTAATACTTCGTCTCTTCTTTAGTATCTTTGATGGCGTCTGTAATATAAAATTACTCAAAAATATAGCCCAAGTAATAAATGAAAAATCGCCAAAAAAATATTAAAGAATTAGAATAAAATAATTTAATTAGAATGAGTGGGGTTTGAGGAGGTTATTATGAAAAATTAACAGAATATTTAAAATTGCCCAATATCATATACATTAGGCTGGGTCACGATCTATACATGTAGAAAAACAATTTCCGGTTACCCCACGAAAAGAAATTTTTAATTGAATTATTTTTTCAAATATTATTTTTTCCTCTTCTTTACAATCTTTGAAATTAATCGAAAATATAGCCCAAGAAAAAAATAATTAAAGAATTAGAATAAAATAATTAAATTAGAATGAGTGGCGTTTGAGGAGGTTATTATGAAAACTTAACAGAATATTTAAAATTACCTAATATCATATATGTATATTAGGCTGGGTCGCGGTCCATACAAATAGAAAAAAAAAATCACCCCACGAAAATAAAATTTTGGATTGTTTAATATTAATTTGCAAAATATTTCGTTCCTAGATCAAGCCGCCGGTTTTTGTCCAATATGCCTAATACTGAAACTATTTTTCATATATTTATACACCCATCACCATATCATCATGTCAAACACAACCAACATTCCACCACTAATAGTGATAATAAATACCTCATAGACGACAGTTGGCGCGTCATATTTCACGCTTCGTATTAAGTGTTTTTAAAACACTTTCATATTTTACCGAAAGATGAAAATACCGAAAACGAAACAAAAATAAGTATGATAATGACTTTTTAATTACAATACGTTAAGTTTGACAAATTAAGGCCTTCTACTACTACTACTACCGGCATCGAAATTGGATAGAAATCTAAGCAGCAGCAACATTTGGCCAGAGGTGTATCCACATGCATATTTGTATACCCTACATCAGGCAATATGTTGGTATTTAGTTTAATGACATTTAAAATGTTTATTAAAGTGAAAGGCCCACTTATGCGTAACAATGTTTAATAATAATCAATTTTAAAATTTTATTATTTTTATATATATTTTAATAAAATATAATAAAATAAAAATAATAAAAAAATATATATTTTATATATATTTTTCGACATCTATATTTTGTCATTTTTGATACTCTGTCGACACTTTCCCCACGCATTCCTGAGATATCCTATAAGTCACAAGTACATTCCACAATCATTAATATTAAAAAAAAAGATACAAATTCTCTAACTTCAACCATACCTTTTCAGATTCTCTAAGAGCTCATTTTTCGACTTTATAGAGTTCTATAAAGGTTGCTGTTGACCATGTTGATTTCTTTTTTGCTGCTGCAGATATAAACAAATTTACGAATTGTGTCTTTTTTGTCATCACAAAAACCATTTATACACTTTTAATTCAAAAGTTCAAACGAAAAAAAATTAAAACGTTCAGATTTATTTTTAAATCACACACTATTTACAAACAGTGCCAAGTAACAATTTCGGTAAAAAAAAGATAAACAAATTTTAGGAACAAAAAGCACAAGATCTTCCATAGATTTTCGTATAGGAAATTAAATTTATTCTCATGAATGTTAACAGGTTTAGTGGAGTACTTTGGGTATGATAATAGTTGTGTTTTATAGGCAACTCGCACAATTGGTTTAATGTCCTGTACTTGAGTGTTTATTTAAATGTCTCATTTAGTTAGATGGTTGAAAACATATGTTTTTGTCATTGATTGTACAATCAATCACTGGCAAGATTGAAATCTATCTTAAAGATAAATAACCACCCAAAAACTGAACAAAAGTCCAATAAAACTTGGTAGGATTTTTTAATATTTTAAATTCGATATAATTTATAAAGCTACCAAATAATGGTGTTTGAAAATTGTACATAAAGCACAACTAATATATCAACATTTAGGAACCTAATAAACAATAAATCAATCTATACACCCGAGGACCGCCCTTTTAGATATATATTTTTAATTTAATTTTAAATTTCTATAAGTGAATTTACTTTTCGATATGTAAATTATTTTAATACTTATCGTCCTATAACTTTTCTAATAAACAATAAATAATCTAATAAACAATAAATCAATCTATACACCCGAGGACCCACTTTTTAGATATATATTTTTAATTTAATTTTAAATTTCTATAAGGCAATCTACTGTTCGATATGTATATTATTATAATATTTATCGTCCGATAACTTTTCTATAGTAATTATAGTAATATAGAAGTAATTAGTAATTTACTGTTCGATATGTATATTATTATAATAGTTATCGTTCGATAACTTTTCCACAGTAATATAGAAGTAATTAAGTTGTGATAATTTCTCTCGGTGGTACCCTTCTATTCTTTTCCTGGCAAAGAAAATAATATTGTAATACTTTTTCTGTAAGAAAGTTTATCTTTCGTGCATATGAAATGCATTTTCTATAATATTCTAATATGAAAAGCAAGCTTCAATAAGGAAATATATATTAAAAAGCACGAAGAAAAACTAAAGTAAAGATATAAGAGCCAAACCTAACTATATCTGTCTTTTTTACAGACTACTTTTCTATAAAAAATATTTTAATAATGTGAGTTAAGAATTTATTTGGATATTCAGCCTTTTCTTGCTCGAAATCTCAAAAATAAGAAGAGCTATCTGTGTTTAACTACTGCATACAAGAATTCTTTCTACAGGGTTGTGTAGAATATCCTACATGGATTGAGTTCTTTATAACTTTATTAATTATGCAAAGAAAAGATGTTTTTTCCGGAAACAAATTTTTACAGGATGGCACAGAATGTGATATATTGTATTTTAGTATTTTTTTAGTATTTCGATAAAAAATTAAATAAGAAAATATATTAAAAATTTCTATTGATTTTCTCGAAAAAATTAAAGAGGCTTTTCTCTTTCTATGGTTTATGGTTTTAGTATTTCGATAAAAAAAATAAATAAGAAAATATATTAAAAATTTCTATTGATTTTCTCGAAGAAATGAAAGAGGCTTTTCTCTTTCTATTGTTTATGGTATATTTATACATTGCAAACTTATTTTATAAATATTATTATGAATCATTTTAGTCATATAGAACAAACAATATAGCCTTGTCACACTGAAACGTTGTGTTCTTAACGACCATTTCTCTGTATGAACGTTTTACTTCCAATAAATTTCCAACGAAATATTTGCTCTAATAAATTATTAATAAGATTTGAAAGAGTTTGTTTAAAACAAACAATATTTTTCAGCCACTTTTTAAAAAGGAAGTCAATATATCAATAAGTTCTCTTTAGAAAATGAGTTTTCTATAACATTGCTCAGATTATTTTAATATAGAATTAATGCCAGAAAACTTCTGAAAATTATTATGTTTTTCAAACCATTTCTAATAAAAATTATTTTTTATATTTTTATTTCATTCAATAAATTCTCGAAATCCTTAATATAAAATTAGTTATTTCCTTCAAGGCCTCGAATTAGAAAAAAAACAAAAATTTTCTGTTATTTCCTTTCTATAACTTCATTTTCAAGGGATGACTTTTCTTGAAGAGAATTTATAATTGAAATTTATCTTTTAATAATTTTACTTTAAGAAGCTTTATTTGAGGTATTATTCCCATAAGAAACTGATTTTTCCTTAACATTTCTACCTTCGATAACTTATCGATAAAATCATAATTTTCATTAAGAAAATATTATCTATTATAATCTTTCATAATAGTCTTTTTAGATTGCATGCGAAACCAACAGATTTTAGCTTGAAATTACATTAGATCATTTTCAAATGTCAAATTTGTATGGGATCTGACATTTGTAAATCGACCTTATGTTATTTCAGCTAGATTTTGCATGCAGTCTTATAGCCTTGTCACACTGCATGCTAAATCTAGTTTAAATGACATAAGGTCGATTTTCAAATGGCAGATGCCATACAAATTTGACATTTGTAAATCGACCTTATGTCATTTAAACTAGATTTCGCATATATAGCCTTGTCACACTGCATGCTAAATCTAGTTTAAATGACATAAGGTCGATTTTCAAATGTCAGATGCCATACAAATTTGACAGTTGTAAATCGACTTTATGTCATTTAAACTAGATTTCGCATGCAGTGTGGCAAGACTATTAGTTTATGAGAAAATTCAATAATATATATACGTCCAAAATCTATTTTTCGGGATTCTTTATAGTAGTTTGACAGGCGAATTCCGTTCATAGTGGATTTAGATAGGTAAATTTAGTTCGATAAATTGTAGTTTTAATAATGTAATTAACTGATGCTGAATAGTTTGAGAATGATTAACTTTTCCTATGGTCCTACGTTGGCATTATATGTATATAAGGCTTGTTTTTTCCACTTGCTAGACTAAAATTCTAATTGGAAATTGATTGGGGTACTACTATGTTACCACACTGTATCTTTTAGTAATTTTCAGCGTTATTCGTGTTATTGTGAATGTTTTTTTTTTGCAAAAAAAAGGTAAACATGTTAAAATTTAAAATATTTAATTTTAATTTAAAATTTAAATAAAAACATTAAAAATATTTATCACATACATTTTACTCTTTTGCAATAATTCACGAATATTTTTACTCAATTATTTAAATATTTAAATGAATTAAAAATATAGGCCGAATATAAAAAATTCACATTTGAAATTTTCGCTCAATGTTGCCAATTTGTTTCACATTATGGCTGAAAAGTAGTCAATTATTCGCCACTCAAGCTATTATTGTTTTCTTTGACAATTTGCTAGATTAGAGCACAAAACACTACTATTATGATTTAATAATATTTTTGCGGGAAGTTTTCCTTGGAATTTTCTTCTTAAATTTTAAATTTCTAAAGAGAATTATAGGTGTTTCTTGACTTTGGTGGTATTTAATTGACCAATAAATAGTTTTCGTATAATTGGCTCGATGGTGGAACTAATATATCACCAGACTGTATCTTGGCGTTTTTCGTCTTATTGTGACTTTTTGTAAAATGTATATAAGTATGGATTTATTAGTGATTATCGCTTTCTTTGACAATTTGCTAGATTATAGCCTCATCACACTGCTAAATTAATCGATTTCAGCATGCGAAATCTAGCTGAAATGACATAAGGTCGATTTACAAATGTCAGATTCCATACAAATGTGACATTTGAAAATCGACCTTATGCCATTTAAATTGGATTTCGCATGTAGTGTGACAAGGCTATAAGGTCGATTTACAAATGTCAAATTTATATGAGATCTGACATTTGTAAATCGACCTTATGTCATTTCAGCTAGATTTCGTATGTAGTGTAGTCTTAAATTTCAATTCTCTAAAGAGTATTATTGGTATTCCTTGAATTTGTTATTATTTAATGGACCAATAAATAGTTTTCATATAATCTAGTCAAAGTAATGAATTAATTTAGAACCTGTTAAAGCAATAAATTTCTGTTTCGCTGCAACAGCAATCTTTTATAAACACCACTGTGCTGCATTTCAAAGAGACCAGTGTATCTGACAGATCACAAATTTAAAAACCTATAATATGTTTTTAGCTTAAAGATGAGATTGTATATTTTTTAACACTTAAAAAAACTTTGCTCGCTTCGTTAGCCACAATTTAATGATGTTTCGCTCATAATTTTGCATTTTTTGCCGCCATGGTTAGATAACAAGATTTTCAACTTTTTTTTGAATTATGAATTTCCAAATATTCAATCAAAGATTGTGTTTTTTATAATTATATGCATTTTATTGCTGGTTTCCTTTGTATTAACATTTTTTTATTCAAATTCCAACTCAATTTGGTAACACATTTTCAATCCGGTTGAATAACAACATTTTATTTTAAATATTTCTCGGTGGTTGTTGGCACATTCGGCACATTCATGTTGCATTTGACATTATCACTCATTAACAGAATGCTGCCAACAAATTATTATTATTTTTAAACACTTCTTGGTTTGGTTCTCTCTGCTATTTCACATATTTATTTATTTCCAAAATTTTGTTGTCGTATTATCACCTTAGAAACCGTGTTTATTTATACGATCATAACAATCGCAATTTCCTTCCTTCTATTTTAATTTTGTGCTTTTTTTATTAACATTTATGTACTTTGCCGAGCGCGTCTATACTTGGTATTTGCGTATTTGCGTTATTATTCGAAAATAAATAAATAAATAATTTAATATTTCGTTATTCGTTTGTTATTGTTAATTTTTTTCATTTCATTTCATTTCAATTAAATTCTTCTCTTCTTGTGTTTTATTCCAACGCGTGCTTCACGCTTAACGTATCAAACTCTGACTGTGCTCTGGGTTAATATGAAACTTGGCTCAAACGCTCCACGGCACACAGCACAGCACGGCGCGCAACACGGCAAACAAGCCAAACCAAACATCAATGGTCAAAAGCAACAACAATAACAACAACAGCAACGACAACAACATTCACATCGTGTAGCAAATGGCTTAGATTGTTAAAGGCAAGGTATGAGCGAAGAAAAAGAAGAAAACAACAAAACAAAACGAATGAAAAAAATTCAAAACAAGTCAAGAAAATTGTATGTGGAGCAGCAACGACTGCGAGAGGCTCTATATGAGACAGGAAATGTAGGCACAAAATAAAGATAAATTCATGTATGAAAAACTGATTTATGAAAAATCAAATTAATAAAATAAAAAATTATATAATTTATATATATATAAATAAATATTAAAGATACAAAGGGAATGTAATAAAATTAATTTTCAATATGTTGTATCTAAGAATGCAAACATTCAATAACTTTTTACTGTAATAGCCCTGTCACATTACATGCGAAATCTAGCAGAAATGACATAAGGTCGATTTGCAAATGTCAGATCCCATACAAATACAAATGATGATGATTTGATAATCTAGCCGAAATGCCATAAGGTCGATTTTCAAATGTCAAATTTTTTATGTATATCGACCTTATGTCATTTCAGCTAGATCTCGCATGCAGTGTGACAAAGCTATAACCTACATTAATAGCTGATAGATTCAGTGTAGTTTTACACCCTTTACATTATGGGATGAAGTCGCATAGTATACACAAAACTACACGATTTCGAGAGAGGATTTCATTTTATGGAATTTGTCAAAAACTCCGCACTTTTTGATCTGACATTTGTAAATCGACCTTATGTCCTTTCAGCTCGATTTCACTAGCAATCTGAAAATGCTATTAACTTCACAAATTTATTTTGTGATAACTCTAAACTAATAGCTTTGTCACACAGCATGCGAAATCTAGCTGAAATGACATAAGGTCGATTTATAAATATCAGATCCCATACAAATTTCACGTTTGAAAATCGACCTTATGGCATTTCAGCTAGATTTCCCATGCTGTGTGACAAAGCTATTAGTTTAGAGTTATCACAAAATTTGTAAATCGACCTTATGACCTTTCAGCTCGATTTCACTAGCAATCTGAAAATGGTTTTAGCTTTAAAAATTTATTTTTTGGTAACTCTAAACTAATAGCTTTGTCACACAGCATGGGAAATCTAGCTGAAATGACATAAGGTCGATTTGTAAATGTCAGATCCCATAAAATTTGACATTTGAAAATCTACCTTATGGCATTTCAGCTAGATTTCGCATGCAGTGTGACAAGGCTGTAAAATATACCCCTTTCATTTCATCGAGAAAATCTCGTTTTAGCCCTCAGTGTAAAAAGGCGGTAAATAGCCTTTTCAGACTGCATGCGATATCGAACAGACACACTGCATGTGAAATCTAGTTTAAATGACATAAGGTCGATTTACAAATGCCAGATCCCATACAAATTTGACACTAGAAACCATGATAAACTCGATTTCTCCTGCATTCTGAAAAGACTGTTTAATTTGTTTTTTAAATACAAAATAATATAGAGAACATTTCCGCACTTAACGAATCAAATAAACATTTTTTTAAGAAAATCCTTGGATAAATGTGGAAGTTATGATCTATTTAGTGAAACTACCTCGTAAAACCCCCTATACAAAATTTTAAATATATGTAAAATATTGAAAAAATATTGAATAATTTACACATATTGTGTCAAATATTCTTGTCAAATTATGGAATTATTCCCATTGACATCTTTATTAGTTACTCTCCAAATAAAAAATTTAAATTTAGATTTTCTTTTCCAGGTTTTAGAATATAGAATGCCGCAATATACAACCCGGCAAAAAATGAAAATACTTCGGTAGGAAGCACATTTTAATTGCATCTCAAAATCCAAATGAATTGAGGAAGTTCTTTTGAAAAACTTCCAAAAAAAGTCGATAATATGTTAATATCCCTTAATATTTTACGAATAGCATCTTCACAGGTGAATGGGAATGAATTTTTAGTATGGGATCGCAGAGGTGAGGTGTCCGCTTTGCACCCAGAAGGTATCGGGTTCGAATCATGTCTAGTACAATTTTATTGCTTTATTAATGTACTTCAAATATTTTATTTAATTGTTAAAACTACATAATAGTCTTGTTCGATTGGGCTTGCTAGCTTAAATGTAAGAGACTTGGTAAGATGGGATCATTTTTATCCATTGCTTTTATTTAAATAAATCAGAGATAAAAATCTGGTACCACCTTACGCGATAACTAAGCTAAGCTACTTTATTGTTAAGCGGGTAAATTCCAAACAAATATTAAGCTAGTAAGCCCAATCGAACATATTAGGTATGTTCATTAAAATTAAATAGTGCTTAGCTAGTAAGAACAAACCTAATGTTAAAGTGAAGGTCCGCTTTTCTACCCCCAGTAGCGACAGATTTTTTACTATTTAAAATTATATATTTGCCACTACTAAAAAATAACTTTTTTTTCTTTCAAAATAAAGGAAATCCCTCCCATGACAACTCATTGTTAAATTTATTGGTGAAGATCCCAATTTGCACTACGTCCGAACACAAGATGAGCATCTTTTTTTACTTCTTCAGATGGCTCTCTTTTTGCTGGGAATATAAATAAATATGTATGTATATTTATAACTATTTGTATTTTATATATTTTTATTTCAACTCTTGTTAGTAAGCTTTACTGTTAAGATCACTATTTCCAACATGCCCTGCTGTAGGGTACTGCACATCGCAGCAAAACTTGCCGGAGAGTCGAGTCTTAGCAACGTTTCAATACAGGTTGAGAAACAAATGAATGAGTATGTCGGCGGGTGCCTTGTGGTGAGACAGACACACAAAGAGTAAGACAAGGAGAGTGCGAGAGAGAGTGAAGCAAACGGTAACCCCCGCTCCAAACTAGAGAGCATAACATTTTAATTGAGTATAAATAAATACAAATAAAAGTGTTTGTTTGCAAAGACAACAACAAATGGGTATTTTCGTATTTATTTTCTTTGGGGGGGACTGACGGATGACGTTTCTTGCAGAGCAAGCGAAATTTGCAAAATTGCCGTTTGATAGTTTAATGTCACTGGCAGGGAGAGCTGCACAACAACATGTCGTTATGCCTCCAAATGTTGAATGTTGAAAGATCTTTAATAAATTTTAATGATTACTATTATCGTACAAGTTCAATGAAGATGCATCGCCGATCTGCGGCTTAACCGGCCCGGCCAATGCATCTTTTTTGTTTTGGTGAAATGGAAAAGTGGAAATTGTGTTTAAAGCGCCACATGTTGTGGCCAAGAAAACATCTGCGTTGTGAGCGAAACTCCGAAAATCCCCTCTAAACATTTGACTTGATTATAATGTTTAGTGCGGCGGCAAGCATGAGGAGTCGCCAGCCAACTGTGAGCAATCCTTGTCATAAAATTTGAACATTTTTTGTTTTTTCATTAAACAACCAACCAACAACTATGACTTCCCCACAGAAAATATATACAAACATATATCCATAGATATCGCAAACAGCAGATATAGAAAGAAGAAATTTTCACTTTTACTTTTACCATTTTATCTGCATAGATTTCCATTTTTGCTGGTTGGCTTTGCGTTTGCCTCGTTCCTTTCGATTTCATGAATAATTTACCAATCAGCAAACAACATCTCACACACGAAATCCAAATCCAATTAAAACAATTTTGAAAAGCAAAAACAAAAAGTAATCAAAGAATGCCAAGATGCATTCCGGACAACAATGCAGACAAATTGCATAATTAACCAGCAGCAGCAGCAGCAGAAAGAGAAACAAACAAATCATCGGGACAAATGATCATATTTTACGTTCGCTGGCCACCATTATGGCCAATTAACAAACATGACACGTTTGAAAATTGTAATATCACTTTTGTTTTAAACGACCCTGCCCCCTGCCCCCTCTCCCCAGACACATCTAAAAACACAAGAAGAAGCAAGAAGTCGTCCTCTTCTCATTCTGGCCCCAGAGTTTGTGATTGTAAACAAACAGAACCGCTTACAAAGTGTTTTCGTGCGGCATGTTCAGAATATTAATCGAGTTCGGTTGGAAGCAGTGCTCACAAGACTAGTGCACAAAGCCTGCGCTGTAGACTATTTATGTGTGGCATTGTCTTAAATAATGAATGTAGACTGTTTGTTGTTGTAGTAACAAAGACGCGGGATTTGGAAATGTTCATTGCACTGCGTCCGCACTCCTTTGAAGGTGAATTGAAAGGTGTAATTCTTTAAATGACACATGAGACAATATCTGGACATTTTGGCGCCCAATGCAGAGTGAATTGGGGAGGGGGGTGTTGGTTGAGAAGGTTTAAGCATTTAAAGTTAGACCTTGATATGTGGACATTTTGCAACAATAAGGGTCATTATGTCAGGTTGCAACTGAAGTGGCAATAAACTAACGGGAACAATAGGTAACCGTTCTCGATGGGATTTTAGGAAAAAACCGGAGGAAAGGAGGTTATTTTTAACAGAGATAACATCGAAATGTTGGAGTATCTGTCACAACTTGATCCCAAGTATCAAATGCAACAGAAATTTAAAAATTTGAAAACAATTTACGTTAGATCGATTTAAAAAGGTTACATTAGGCCTGTTCGTTTGGGCTTACCAGCTTAATATTTGTATGTAATTTACTCGCTTAGCAAGAAAGTAGCTTACTACTTTCTTAGTTACCGCGTAAGGTGGTGCCAGATTTTTATACCCTCCACCTCCAGGATGGGGGTATACTAACTTTGTCATTCCGTTTGTAACACCTTGAAATATCGACATGAGACCCTATAAAGTATATATATTCTTGATCGTCATAAAATTCTAAGACGATCTAGCCATGTCCGTCCGTCCGTATGTCCGTCTGTTGAAAGCACGCTAGCATCTAAACGAAAGGAGCTAGAACGTTCAAATCATCCATAAATGCGTCTTATAGTCGTAGATCGGTTGGGATTGAAATGGGGCGAAATCGGGCCACAGGGAAAAATTTTTCCCTCACAAGGACTAAAAATACCCATAATAATCCCTAATATTTTAGCGTATGTTTTTTGAATATGTCTGTTTATATTTGCTTTATATTTGGTATGCGCATAGGGGGTAAAATGGGGCAAAAAGGGATAAAAATGGTACATATTAAACGACAACAGCTAGAAACACGAAATTCGGTGTGTACATTCCTCTAATTATGTAGATACATAATGTAATTTAAATGTAATGTAAATAATATCCAAATTCGTACTTTTAAGGGGTAAAATGGGAATAGAGGGATAAAAATGGTACCAACCAAACGGCTGTACCTAGAATAATGAAATTCGGTGTATACATTCCTCTGATTGCATAGACAAGTAAAATACACGGATTTTTCAAAATTCGTACTTTTTGGGGTTAAAATGAAAAAAGGGGATAAAAATAGTACCAATCAAATGACCGCAGCTACAGTCATGAAATTCGGAGTATTCATTCCTCTGACTGCATAGACACGGAAAATAAACTGATTTTTCGATATTCGTACTTTTTGGGGTCAAAATAGAAAAAAGGGATAAAAATAGTACCAACCAAATGACCGCAGCTAGAGTCATGAAATTCGGTCTATACATTCCTTTGACTACGTAGACATGAAAAATAAAAGGCTTTTTCCAAATTCGTACTTTCAAGGGATACAATGGGTACGGAGGGATAAAAATGGTACCAACCAAACGGCTACACCTGGAATAATGAAATTCGGTGTTTACATTCCTTTGATTGCGTAGACACTTTAAATAAACAGATTTTTCTAAAAAATGGGATAAAAATAGTACCAATCAAATGACAGCAGCTAAAGTCGTGAAATTCCTCTGACTGCGTAGACACGGAAAATAAACGGGTTTTTCGAAATTCGTACTTTCAAGGGATACAATGGTACAGAGGGATAAAAATAGTACCAACTAAACGACAACAGCTAGAATGATGAAATTCTAATTGCGTAGAAACGTCAAGGGAGTAAAAATGGTACCAACCAAATGGGCGCAGGTGGAATCATGGAATTCGGTATATACATTCCTCTGACTGCATAGACACGCAACATAAAAAGTTTTTTTTTCCAAAATCGTACTTTTGCTTTTACGGCAAAAATTGGTTTAATCATGAAGTTAGGTTATTTTGCACTATGTACGTCTGATAATGTAAAGAGTTATTTTTTTGAGGTTAGGATTTTCATGCATTAGTATTTGACAGATCACGTGGGATTTCAGACATGGTGTCAAAGAGAAAGATGCTCAGTATGCTTTGACATTTCATCATGAATAGACTTACTAACGAGCAACGCTTGCAAATCATTGAATTTTATTATCAAAATGCGTGCTCTGTTAAGAAAGTTCAGAAAGAAAGAAATTGTGTTCAGCGACGAAGCTCATTTTTGGCTCAATGGGTACGTAAATAGGCAGAATTGTCGATTTTGGAGTGAATATCAGCCAGAAGCATTGCAAGAGCTACCAATGCATCCAGAAGAAGTCACAGTTTGGTGCGGTTTATGGGCTGGTGGCATCATTGGACCGTACTTCTTCAAAGATGATGCGAATCGTAACGTAACTGTGAATGGTGAGCGCTACCGTGAGATGATATCCAACTTTTTTTTGCCCAAAATGGAAGAACTGAACTTGATTGACATGTGGTTTCAACAAGATGGCGCTACATGCCACACAGCTCGCGATTCTATGGCCATTTTGAGGGAAAACTTCGGAGAACAATTCATCTCAAGAAATGGACCGGTAAGTTGGCCACCAAGATCATGCGATTTGACGCCTTTAGACTATTTTTTGTGGGGCTACGTCAAGTCTAAAGTCTACAGAAATAAGCCAGCAACTATTCCAGCTTTGGAAGACAACATTTCCGAAGAAATTCGGGCTATTCCGGCCGAAATGCTCGAAAAAGTTGCCCAAAATTGGACTTTCCGAATGGACCACCTAAGACGCAGCCGCGGTCAACATTTAAATGAAATTATCTTCAAAAAGTAAATGTCATGGACCAATCTAACGTTTCAAATAAAGAACCGATGAGATTTTGCAAATTTTATGCGTTTTTTTTTTAAAAAAAGTTATCAAGCTCTTAAAAAATCACCCTTTATTTTCAAACTTTGCACTTTTGGAATTAAAGTAGAATGGAAATACAACCAACTGTAGCATTCACTATCTACCAATATTTTGGTATTTAAGCGTATTGAAAATATAAATATAAGAATATTTATTTTTTGATTTGAAATAAATAATGGTTTGAAATAATTAAAATATTATATTTATTTATAAAATTATTTTTTTAATATTTGTAGTTGTTTTGGTTATATATATTATATATATTACATTGATTTTCATTCCATTTAACTTATTAGTGAATTTATTCTTTTTGTAAAATTTTGTCAGATTGTGTATTTCAGTGAAATCTATAGGTGACGATATAATTTTATATTCATTTAATTTAACCCGACGTCCTTTTTTTTTAAATTAAAGAAAACTCGTATAAATATTCAATTCTCTATTAGAATAATCAACCGATCGAAATAGTTAGAAAATAAGCCAAAATATATAAATATCTTACGGAATAAATCATAACAAATTTGAATGGCTGTCAATATATATTTATTACATTGATTTTTACTCTATTTAACTTTTACCGTTGGTTAAATAAAATCATAGAAAATACGAATTGATATTTAATCCTCCATTGCACTATGCAACAAAATTTTGGGCCTACAAGAAGAGCCAGAAATTCTAATTTGTAAAGCTGTTTTTCGGGCTATTTAACCAAAAATTTAAAAAATCATGAGATACAAAAATTCTGTTTCATCTACAAGCAGGGCTCTAACTTCTACATTTAACCATAGATTTCTTAAATATAGAGAGACATTGATTCCTTGGTTAGAATATTATCTATTAAAAAATTAAACAAAATATTTTTTTAATTTTTTTATATTTTTTACACTTTTTTTTCGTGCCAGCAAAAAAAAATAATTTTTTTCCAAAAAAAAAAATTTCTCAAAACTTTGGAGACCATTGTTACTATGTGAAAGTGGCAACATTATAAGTACCTTATATAAATAAAACAAAATATTGCTTTCATATTTTTTATGTTTTTTTTCGTACCAGCAAAGATATATTTTTCGAAAAAATCAATTTTTCTCAAATCTTTGGTGACTGTTCCTAAACCACTGTACTATGTGAAAATGAAAATAGCAATATTTATATACATCATAAGTACCTTCAACTGAAGATATAAGCGGTTGCTATGGGACTTATATTTCCAAAATGAGAGCTAACATATTTAAGGTAAGTTCGACGGGAATTGGAATTTTAGTAAAAAAATTAAAAAATATATATCCATAATTTTTTAAATAATGTTCTTGAGCTTAGCTTTTTTTTTTTTTTTTTTTTTTTCACTGAACCAACACTCAGGGGATGTCCCCTATAAATGCAGTGCATTGCGTTGGTAGAAGGAAGATAAGGTATTGGAAGGAGGAAAGAGGGAGTAGTGTCTGTAGTAGTTGACATCTGTTTTGAATCTCTGAATGTCGTAATTGGAGGGAAAGATATTTGCCGGAAGTCGATTCCACATACGAATAGTACGGGCGAAGAACGAATTTATTCTGTAATGTGTAGCGCGGTCGGTTGTCCAATCGACAACAAATGGGTGAGCGTTCCTGGAAAGTCGCGTATCTCTACCGAACGTTCTCACGGGCGGTATAAGATCACGAATTTCCGAAGAACAAACACCATGAAAGTATCGATAGAACAATGACACACAACCAACATTACGACGGTGTTCAAGGGAGACAATAGAATTGGATATCCTACCATCACCTATCAACACCATCGCCCTCCTCTGGACACGGTCAAGTAGCTCCAGTGATGAAGCTGGAGCTCCCGACCATATATGGGAGTTGTATTCCATCTTTGGTCTGATGTAGGTAGTGTAGATATTGAGAAGATCAGAGGGTGTGAAATATTTTTTACATCTTTTTAGAAAGCCTAAACATTTGAAGGCATCTTTCGACACATCAAATACATGCTTTGTCCATCGAACATCACGTTGTATTTTCATGCCGAGAACATCGAGAGCATCTGATTGCTCAATATCTACACCGTTCATTAAAATCGACGACACCGTTGGATCAGTGAATCGCTTGTGAGACAACAAGGAGCACTGGGTCTTACGTGCATTAAAATCTACTCTATTCTCACGACCCCAATCAGAAATGGCCATCAAATCCTGGCTAAGTGACTCATCCATCAATCGCCTTTTATCCTCAATTTCTTGACGACTTGGTCTATGATCGAATGAGTATGAATGACAGAGGTTGCTGTCATCCGCGAATGAGTATATTGGATTCACAGTCCGATCCAAGAGGTCGTCGATGAAAATAAGAAAAAGGGAGGGGGAAAGGACAGAGCCCTGTGGTACTCCTGCGGTTAACCTATGCTCGTCGGATGAGAACCCATCTACAACAACACGTATAGTGCGATCTCTGAGAAAGCTCGATATAAATCGAGAGAAGTCACTACCAACACCAAAAGCGATAAGCTTTGATATGAGTGCGCCGTGCCAAACTCTATCAAAGGCCTTGGAGATATCTAGAGCAACGACCTTACTCTCACCAAGCTTGTGAATAGATCGATTCCACTTTTCGGATAGCAGTGTCATCAGGTCTCCCGTAGATCGATTCCTACGGAAGCCATACTGTCGATCATTAAGTAAGCCATTAGTTTCTAAATACCTCACAAGATGGTGGTTAACCATACTCTCCATAACCTTCGAAAGCGCTGAGCAAATCGCGATCGGTCGATAGTTAGCAGGATTATTAGCCTCACCTTTTTTAGGGATGGGCTGGATGTTCGCAATCTTCCAACGCGCTGGGAAAACCCCTGCACGGTATGCAAGGTTGAAAAGATTACGAAGGGGACGGGCAAGCGTCGAAGAGCACTTACAAGTGCTGAAATGCCATCCGGGCCTGGAGATTTATTTACGTCGAGATTTGCGAGAACCCTTTTAACTCCACGTGTTCGAAAAAATATCTGAGGCATGGAACTAGATACATTTTCGATCACGGGGAGTGGTTGATTGCTTTCCGGCAAGGATGAATTCCTTGCAAACATTTCAGCCAATAGGTTAGCTTTGTCAACCGGGTTAGTGAATATCTGGTCATCTTTAACAAGAGTTGGGATAGATGAGGAGTTATCCTTTACTCTTCTCACAAATGACCAAAAGCTCTTACTTCCCCTGGGAGAAGCAAGAACTTTAGCACGAAGACGTTGTTCGTACAGAAACTTTTCACGTCTAAGTACCCTGGCACACATGGTTCTTGTCTGCTTGCGTAGCAGATCAGTTGTGGCATTTTTATTTAAACGCCAAAATACACTAGAAAATATTAAACATAGCCCTTCGGATAAATTTCTGTAGCGCAGTGTAATTTATGAATTTCATTTTAAATTTAATTTTTTGCCATAAATAAATCAAATAAAAATAACCTTGGTTCAGTAATATCATGAAAAATTCGAATTACTATTTAATTTTCTATTAGCCTTCAAACCGATAAGAAAATAAGGCAAAAATATGTAAAACCTTAATAATTTTTGGAATGTCTCAAAGTATATGCTTTGCCATAAATTATTGGGAATTAGACCATTAAAATATTTAAAATATTACTTTTGCTCTGCACCATTATGAATAAGGAATTTATTTAAAGGTATTTGTTTAAACGAAAAAAAACAGTTATTAATAGCCACAACCATTTGCATAATTCTTGCTTTGTTTCTTGGAGGAATCAACGACCAACTAATAGAGACATTTGGATGGCAAACAGCATTAAATGACATTAGGCGGACTATTGACTTAGTTCTTGAGTTGGGTAAGAACAAAGCCCAAAAGAGAAGAACACATCTACAAATTTAACTGTTTCCAAAAATTATATTGTTTTTTTTTCATTCTTTATTTCATACTTTATTTGTTTTCTTTTTCTTCTTTGTGGGGAGCAAAACTGATGAATGCTTTTTCTTCTTCTTCTTCTTATGAACGGAGTTATTCTTTCATTCCATTTGCTTGGGGTTTTTGTTTTTTTTTTTTATTTTCTCCAGCAACTTTCTATGCGAACGGATTACCCTCTGCAAAATTATTTCATAATTATAAATTAATTACAAAAGTTGCCTTTCGAATTTCCAATTTCTTTTGATATTTCGTAGAAGTGGCAGATGAAGAAAAAAATTGATAGAATTTTGCAGGGGATAAAGTCAATAATAAAATTGCATTTGATTTGTTAATGCTTTCTGTGTCGCTTTTGTTATTGTTGTCCCCCTCCCCTTTTGTAGGCAATTTCAATTAACGCCAATTGTTGTTGCTACTTTTCACTAGCTAGCCATCAATTGCGTTTATACGCTTTTGAGAAAATTATACTTTTTATCTGGTCATAAGAACATAATCTGTTTGATTATAGCCAACAAACTATCACAGCTAGCCTACCAACACACTAAGAAGAATTTTAAAATCCCCCCAGCCTGTGCTTTGGCCACATTTTCCTGCTGCATCACAAGAGACCGGCCAGAGCAGTGCACAACAGCAGTAGCAAAAGTGGACAACTTAATGTCCATTGTGGCTGCCTTCTGGTGGTTGTCTTGGTCTTCTATTCGTTTTAATGTTGTACAACATTAAATTCCTTTCAACAAACACTGGCTTGGAGTGGTGGCTAAACTTCTTCTTTTTCTGTTTCTTCTTTCTTGGTTGTCTTCTTGGCACTTCCTTACAAAAGAGGTTAGTGGCACGTTTGATTTGGTAGCCGCTCCGCCGATGTTGTTGTTGCCCGGAATGTTGACGAAGTATTTCTCGTTGTTGCTGCTGTTGCATTTTTATGTCTTTTTAAAAGGAGGGAGAATTTATAAGCGCGTCTTTGTCGCTTCGCGTTCGCATTCGTGGTTCGTGGTTTTTATGTTGTGTCTCAGGGTCATTAAAAGTGGGATTCTTTGGAAGAAGAATGGAAATACACATATTGTATTTATTATTATTATTTTTTATGGTTGGCCGACATGTTCACATATAACACTCAATACACGAAGAAGATCAAGAGGAAGAGGTAGATGAAAAAACAAGCACACACATAGCCCCAGAAAAAAAACAAGGGGTGAATTAAGTTGTTCAATTGCAGAACAGAAGACGACGAAGAAGACACTTAAAGGCGGACGACAAATTGCAACTGGAAACTCCGAGTCTTGGGAAAAATATTCCCAAGACTTAATCGAGTCACAAAAACACACGACAATCAAGCACAAGGCACCCCAACTCGGCACAGGAAGTCAAGAGACCTTCACAAAACTTTATTTAAAAAATGACTCAATTTGATTGAAAACAAAAGGGCTAGGAGCACAGGAAAAAAATTCAAAACAAAAGACTTAAGAAACAAACTTTATTTCAAAATAAGTGAGTAACCCGAGATTCCTACTCAAAATTGATTCCAAACAGCAAAAACAAAAGACTTAAGCAACATACTTTATTTCAAAAAAGATGCGTAACAACCACCACCCTTGCGTTTCCTACTCAAATTTGATTAAAAAATCAAAAGGGATTCCGGCTGAGACCACATGAATAAAGTCAAACAAAACAAAAGACTTCAGCAACAAACTTTAGTTCAAAAAATGATAAAAAAAGATTTTTTCAATTTTTTTTTTAATGATTGGTCTATTCATTAATTAAAAGCAAAAGGGCTACCGGCTAGGACACCATGAAAAAAAAAATCCAAAACAAAAGACTTTATTTTGGGTTTCCAACTCGAAGATTGAATCCAAACAGCAAAAAACAAAAGACTTAAGCAACAAACTTTATTTCGTAAAAAGAGTAACTGACCACCAACCCTGTGTTTGCTACTCAAATTTGATTAAAACCCCAAAAGGGCTACTGTCTAGGGCCACACGAAGAAATCCAAAACAAAAGACTTCAGCAACAAACTTTAGTTCAAAAAATGATATAAAAAGATTTTATCAAAACTTTATTTTAGAAATGAGTGGTCTATTCATTAATTAAAAGCAAAAGGGCTATCGGCTAGGACCACATGAAAAAAATCCAAAACAAAAGACTTAAGCAACAAACTTTATTTCAAGAAAAGATGAGATGAACAACCACCATCACTTTCCTTCTCAAAATTGATTCCAAACAGCAGAAAACAAAAGACTTAAGCAACAAACTTTATTTTATTAAATGAGCAACAATCACCACCCTTGTGTTTTCTACTCAAATTTGATTAAAAAACAAGTAAAACGGCGTTAAGTTCGGCCGGGCCGAACTTTATATACCCTCCACCATGGATTGCATTCCACAGAGGTTGTCGGTTTTCGTAGAAGTGCAGTAATATTACAGGAAAATATAATTTGTTTAATATAGCCAAACCAAAACAAATACAAATATTGAAAAAATAATTGTATAAATAAATATAATATTTTAATTATTTCAAATCAAAAAATAAATATTCTTATATTTATATTTTCAAAAAGCTTAAATACCATGAATATTGGAAGATAGTTGATGCTACAGTTGGTTGTATTGCCATTCTATTTTAATTCCAAAAGTACAAATTTTGAAAAACCATTATCAGACGTACACGTGCAAAGTGCAAAATAACCTAACTTCATGATTCACCCAATTTTTGCCGTAAAAGGAAAAGTACGAATTTGGAAAAAAAAACTTTTTACTTTGCTTGGCTATGCAGTCAGAGGAATGTATACACCGAATTCCATGATTCCAGCTGCGCCCATTTAGTAGGTACCATTTTTTACCCCCTTGACATTTCTACGCATTTAGAAATTCATCATTCTATCTGCAGTCGTTTAGTTGGTACTATTTTTATCACTCTGTACCATGTATCCCTTGAAAGTACGAATTTCGAAAAATCCGTTTATTTTCCGTGTCTACACAGTCAGAGGAATGTATACTCCGAATTTCGTGACTCTAGCTGCTGGTCTTTTGATTGGTACTATTTTTATCCCCTTTTTTCGCTTTAACCCTAAAAAGTACGAATTTTGAAAAATACGTGTATTTTATGTGTCTAAGCAATCAGAGGAATGTATACACCGAATTTCATTATTCTAGGTACAGCCGTTTGGTTGGTACCATTTTTATCCCTCTATTCCCATTTTACCCCTTAAAAGTACGAATGTGGACAAAATACTTTTATATTATGTATCTACTCAATTAGAGGAATGTACACACCGAATATCGTGTTTCTAGCTGTTGTCGTTTAATATGTACCATTTTTATCCCTTTTTTGGCCCATTTCACCCCCTACAAATAAGAATCACTTTATGGTGCTGGTTTTTGCTATAAGGGGAATGTGCATACCAAATATCAAGCAAATATAAACAGACATATTCAAAAAACATGCTTAAATACGCTAAATTATTAGGGATTATTATGGGTATTTTTAGTCCATGTGAGGGAAAAATTTTTCCCTTTCGGCCGATTTCGCCCCATTTCAATCCCAACCGATTTACGACTATAAGACGCATTTATGGAAAATTTTAACGTTCTAGCTCCTTTCGTTTAGATGCTAGCGTGCTTTCAACAGACGGACATACGGACGGACGGACATGGCTAGATCGTCTTAGAATTTTATGACGATCAAGAATATATATACTTTATAGGGTCTCAGGTCGATATTTCAAGGTGTTACAAACGGAATGACAAAGTTAGTATACCCCCATCCTGGAGGTGGAGGGTATAAGAAAAGGAAATGCAGCTGAGACCACTTAAAGACAGCCAAACAAAAGACTTAAGCAACAAACTTTATTTCGTAAAATGAGTAACTGGCCATTAAAAAATGAGCAACTACCACCACCCTTGTGTTTCCCACTCGAAGTTGATTAAAAATCCAAAAGGGATTCCGGCTGAAGCCACATGAAGACAGCCAAACAAAACGAAAGACTTAAGCAACAAACTTTATTCCACAAAAATGAGTTACAATCACTACCCCTGTTTTTTCAGACACCAATAAACCAAAAGGGAATTCGTTTGAGACCAAACCCAAACAAAAGACTTAAGCAACAAACTTCTTTTTCGGGCTAACCACCACATGCCACCACATGCCACCACCACCAACCGCCAACTAACTACCAATTCGACAACCAAATTCAACAACTTTTAAACGAAAGATAACAGAAATACACCAACCAAATTAAATGCACCTGTTATGGCCTATTGTCAGTGTGAGAGAGTGAGTGTGTGTGTGTTAACATGTTTTTTTATTTTTGGTTAAAGTTGTTGCATTTTTTCGGTGGCTGCTGGCTGGCTAATGGTCATCTAACAAGCTGCCGTAAAACAAAAGTTACTTTACCAAAGTGCCGAGTGCCTAGTGCCTGGCGCAGCATTGCAAAGAGCCATATCATCTCGAAGCCTAAACAGCACGACGTAATCACAACCAAATGTGTCCGAGAAAAAACAAAACACGGGGTATTTCATTTACCCATATGGACAAAATGTTGAAATTATGAACAAGTTTTTGAAGAATGAAAGAAAAAAAACAAACAAATAAAATAAATTAAAATGATTGCAGGCAATGGCTAATTTGCAGTCATAATAGGTTTAAAATGAGATAAAAGTGGGGAAAATGAGGAAGATATGGAAATATTGTAGGTTTCGTAGCATTTTTTTAGGGGGAAATATTCAATTTTTATTTAAAAAAAATTAAAATTTATTTTCAAAAAAAATTTAAAATTTTATGGAAATATTGTAGGTTTCATAGCATTATTTTTAGGGGGAAATTTTCAATTTTTATTTAAAAAAAAATTAAAATTTATTTTCAAAAAATTAAAATTAATTTTGAAATCTTTAAACCTTCATAACTTCTAAACTAGACGTCCTACGAGAAAAAGGACCTGTGATCACTTTTTTCGGGTAAAAAAACTAAAATTCATTGTGAAATCTTTGAACCTTCATAACTTCTAAACTAGACGTCCTACGAGCATAAGGACAATAATCTGTGATCACTTTTTCGGGTAAAAAAATTAAAATTCATTTTCAAAACTTTAGAGCTTCATAACTTCTAAACTAGACGTCCTACGAGCAAAAGGACAATAATCTGTGATCACTTTTTTCGGGTCAAAAAATAAAATCTTTAGAGCTTCATAACTTCTAAACTAGACGTCCTACGAGCAAAAGGACAATAATCTGTGATCACTTTTTTCGGGTCAAAAAATTAAAATTCATTTTCAAAACATTAGAGCTTCATAACTTCTAAACTAGACGTCCTACGAGCAAAAGGACAATAATCTGCGATCACTTTTTCGGGTCAAAAAATTAAAATTCATTTTCAAAACTTTAAACCTTCATAACTTCTAAACTAGACGTCATACGAGCAAAAGGACAATAATCTGTGATCACTTTTTTGGGTCAAAAAATTAAAATTCATTTTGAAATCTTTAAACCTTCATAACTTCTAAACTAGACATCCTACGAGCAAAAGGACAATAATCTGTGATCACTTTTTTCGGGTCAAAAAATTAAAATTCATTTTCAAAACTTTAGAGCTTCATAACTTCTAAACTAGACGTCCTACGAGCAAAAGGACAATAATCTGTGATCACTTTTTTCGGGTCAAAAAATTTAAATTCATTTTCAAAACTTTAGAGCTTCATAACTTCTCACCTAGACGTATTACGAGCAAAAGGACAATAATCTGTGATCACTTTTTTCGGGTCAAAAAATTAAAATTCATTTCCAAAACTTTAACCCTTCATAACTTCTAAACTAGTGGCCATACGAGCAAAAGGACAATAATCTGTAATCACTTTTTTCGGGTCAAAAAATTAAAATTCATTTTGAAATCTTTAGAGCTTCATAACTTCTAAACTAGACGTCCTACGAGCAAAAGGACAATAATCTGTGATCACTTTTTTCGGGTCAAAAAATTAAAATTCATTTTCAAAACTTTAGAGCTTCATAACTTCTAAACTAGACGTCCTACGAGCAAAAGGACAATAATCTGTGATCACTTTTTTCGGGTCAGAAAATTAAAATTCATTTTCAAAACTTTAGAGCTTCATAACTTCTAAACTAGACGTCCTACGAGCAAAAGGACAATAATCTGTGATCACTTTTTTCGGGTCAGAAAATTAAAATTCATTTTGAAATCTTTAGAGCTTCATAACTTCTAAACTAGACGTCCTACAAGCAAAAGGACAATAATCTGTGATCACTTTTTTCGGGTCAGAAAATTAAAATTCATTTTCAAAACTTTAAACCTTCATAACTTCTAAACTAGACGTCATACGAGCAAAAGGACAATAATCTGTGATCACTTTTTTGGGTCAAAAAATTAAAATTCATTTTGAAATCTTTAAACCTTCATAACTTCTAAACTAGACATCCTACGAGCAAAAGGACAATAATCTGTGATCACTTTTTTCGGGTCAAAAAATTAAAATTCATTTTCAAAACTTTAGAGCTTCATAACTTCTAAACTAGACGTCCTACGAGCAAAAGGACAATAATCTGTGATCACTTTTTTCGGGTCAAAAAATTAAAATTCATTTTGAAATGTTTAGAGCTTCATAACTTCTAAACTAGACGTCCTACGAGCAAAAGGACAATAATCTGTGATCACTTTTTTCGAGTCAAAAAATTAAAATTTTATTAAAAATAATTAAAATTCATACTCAAATCTTTAAACCTTCATAACTTCTAAACTAGACGTCCTACGAGCAAAAGGGCAATAATCTGTGATCACTTTTTTTGGGTCAAATAATTAAAATTTTATTTAAAAAAATTAAAATTCATTTTCAAAACTTTAGAGCTTCATAACTTCTAAACTAGACATCCTACGGACAATAATCTGTGATCACTTTTTCGGGTCAAAAAATTAAAATTCATTTTGAAATCTTTAGAGCTTCATAACTTCTAAACTAGATGTCCTACGAGCAAAAGGACAATAATCTGTGATCACTTTTTTCGGGTCAAAAATTAAAATTTTAAAACTTTAAACCTTCATAATTTCTCTCAATTACATACAGTTTTGTTAGAAAAAGTCATCCTATCTAGCCTAAATTATAAACATTTTTAATTATGAATGAAAAACCCAAACCCTTCAAACTGTTGCGGACATTCTTTCGATTGTCAAACTTTGATTTATGATGTCACTGGTTTGCCATGTTGGACCATTTGAACCCTTTCACTGCCTTTTTTATGTAAATGGAATATTATAAAACCCCTCTAAAAAATTAATTGATAATTTATGTAAAAGAAGTGCCTCAAAGCAAATTCTGAATGGATTTTGAGCTGTAAAATTAACTTCTGAATGAACTCGCTAAACTTCTTTCGATAATTAATATGAATTTCAGCACCAACGAACGAACGATCGTTCTTCTTTAGTAAGTCTGTCATCAAACAAAAGACTTAAGACACAAACTTACAATCTCTATCAACTGTAAAGTGTTGACAACTATTTTTCGTATTTTCTTTTTTGTTGTTTCAATAGTTCGTTTTTTGAACTTTTCTTTTTCGAATTTCAACAGAAAACTATTTAAATATTCTTCGATGATGATGAGTTCTTTCAACTTTTGCATTATTGTTACAAATCTGGTTCAGCTTTTCTTCAACACTCATTCATTTGGTTATTCATTGAAAACTTGGGCTGGCCAGTTGGGAGCTTGGTTGCTTCAAAAACAAAAAACAAAAACAACAAAATCGATTGTTTTATAATGTTTACCGTTAATATTTCATAACCAATAATTTGTCATAATTTGTGTTGTGTGCTTCTCCTAAGGCTGTCGTACGGCCCGGCCCGTCCCGTCCCGTCTGGCCAAAAAAGAAGACACAACAAAACAAAACACCATCCTCTTTACATTCGTTAGCTTCTTTGATTACATTTTATCATAGTTAGTTAACCCAGAACTTGTATGTCCGTCCGGCGTCCGCCTGTCCATGCGTTTGGTTTTTACGTTTTGATTTTTTCATCGTTGCCAAAATTGTTTTTTTCTTTTTCTCTGTCTGTCTGTCTGTTTGTTTGTTTGTCTTGGCGTTCTCTCCATTACCACCTTTAAGAACGAGATACCGTTGTTTACGAGTATTTCTGGTTTTGTGTGTGTTGTGATTTTTTTTCTTTTCGTATTTCTGTTCGTTGTCGTGGTCTGGTCTTAGCTTGGTTTGGCTTTTTTATGGCCATGATTAGTATGGCCACCGAGCGACCACCTGATGATGTCGCCTGAAAACGCACTTGTGCGTTTGACCAGCGCAATCGGACACATAACACGTTGCCATACCAGAACATCATGACGGCTATGATGGTGATGATGAAGATGCAGTTGGAAAAAGAAAATAAAAGAAAAACAACACAAACCGGCCAGCAACATTAACTATGTATATGGTACGGAGGCTAATGATGATCAGCAGCAGCATCATCATCATCACCACCATCTTCATTTTGATTTTAATCATGTTGTACGTGATGATGATGCTGAGTATGCGTTTTATGTTAAGATGCTGGCCGGTTTTAACGCACAGCCATCAGCCACTTCCATACATTGAAAAAGTCGGTCAGTTATGATACCATCATATTAAAATGTTCTTTTAAACATTCCTATAGCATTCAGGTTCTCTGGCCTTTAATTTATTTATTTTTATTTTTTTTTTGTTATAAAAGAAGGTGTGTGTGCTTCAGAGTGTCTGTCTGTCTGTCTGGCTCTCTGTTTATGAATAATGAAATAATTTTCCAATGATTTCATTTAACATATTCTTGCACAGACGCAGCCACAGCCCCACCACTTCCACTTGTAAACATGTAGCAAACAAGTTTGTTGCTTAAGTCTTTTGATTTGCATAAATACCTTGGACCGCCAGAGTCAGCAGGCAGTCGCCTAAATGGCAGCTCCCAAAAAAAAACGGACTTCAAATCATATAGATTTTGTGGTTGTTGTTTGTTGTCGTTATTATTTTGTAACAGATCATTAACCTCAGAGTCGGGCGATTGGCGAATTAACTTCACTCCTCGCACTCCCTCCTTCACAAATACACACAAAATCCAATTTGATAACCACCATTAATTAAAATCACACCTTTCAACATAGTAGTATAGAATGTTTCTATTCTTTCCTCTTTCTTTGCTTCTTTTATTGTCTTCTTAAATGTGATTACTTCCGTTTTAAACGGTTTTCTTTTCTTGGCTGGATTTCTTCTTCTTCGTCGTCGTCGTCTTTTCATTTCATGGTTAAATGACATACATTTCTGCTTTTCCATGTCATTCTTCACACAAGCCAATCTTTTACTTCACAGCCGCAGCCACAGCCACAGAGGCTGTGGCAATGGCTTGACTGTCATCATTATCACCATCATCCTGGTATTGTGGAGAGGGGTGGCTTGGAGGCTGAGAATGCGTATGTATGTTTTTTGTAAAAGATCTCCAAGTGCTGGAGAAAGATGATAATGCCATTTTCACAGCTACTCTAATTCACGTATATCACAGCCGGGTATTGTAGGTCTAGGCAACTGTTTGAAACATGGAAAATAGTTGCTTCAGTGGTAGTGAAAAAAAATGACATTTGTTCCAGAGGAAAAATCACCTCCATTGGGTGAAAAAAAAATAATATATAAAGAATAGGGTTGTTGGAGGGTATTCATTTTGTAATTCCATTAGCAACACCTTGAAACATTCATCGGAGATCCCCAAGTTAAATATTTATTGTCTGGTCGCATGAGAAAATTCTCACACGATCTAGCAACAGTCAGTCTGTTGAAAGCGCGATAGCTTGCCACGAAATGAGTTTGGAGGGGGTACAAATTTTCCTCATATATGTTGGGATTGAAAATGGACGCGATCGATGCAGAGAACTGAAAATATCCCCTAATATCACTATGACCAAAAACCTTTTGACCAAAGGTTATGTATAATATTTTCTGATATATTTTGGATGGGGTTATACTAACTTTGTCATTCCTGGGACCCTATAAAGTATATATGGGACATTCCACGACAAAGCTGACAGTTCAAAAAAAATATTTTTGATTTCCTCCATTTTTTTACATTTTTAGTACCCACTAAAAACCACACCCTGGTATACTTTGAGTTTTTTCTGATTACTCGTTAAAAAGATATAGCTTTATATATTTTTATGTGAATGGGATATTACAAAGCCCCTCTAAAAAATTAATTGATAATTTATGTAAAAAAAAGTGCCTCAAAGAAAATTCTGAATGGATTTTGAGCTGTAAAATTAACTTCTGAATGAACTCGCTGAACTTCTTTCGATAATTAATATGAATTTCAGCACCAACGAACGAACGATCGTTCTTCTTTTTGCTTTCCTCGTTCTCTAGTAAGTCTGTCATCAAACAAAAGACTTAAGACACAAACTTACAATCTCTGTAAAGTGTTGTCAACTTTTATTGTTTTTGTTTTTTCTTTTTTGATGGTTCAATAATTCGTTTTTTGAACTTTTCTTTTTCGGAATGTACACACCGAATTTCGTGTTAGGTACCATTTTTATCCCTTTTTGGCCCATTTCAACACCCACCCACCCCCTCCCACCCCAACGAATAAGAATTACTTATGGTTAAGGTTTTTGTTATAAAGACATATTGAAGACATTAAATATAATCAGAGATATTGAAAAATATGCTTAAATATTTTCCTTGTCGTTGTGAGGGAAAAATTTTTCCCTTTGGACCAATTTCGCCCAGTTGCAATCCCAACCGATCTACGGACTATATGACGCACGTCTTAGCTCTTTTCGTTTAGATGCTAGCGTGCTTTAAACATGCGGTCATGGCTAGACCGTCTTAGAATTTTATGACGATCAAGAATATATATATGGGACATTCGGACAGTTGAAATAAAAATATTTTTGATTTCCTCCATTTTTTATATTTTTTAGTACCAATTAAAAAGCACCTCCTGGTATACTTTGAATTTCTTCTGATAACTCTTTAAAAAGATGTAACTTTTTTAAAAATCGTTAAATAGTAGTTCTTTTTTCAGTCTTTTGCTCATAACTTCGTCAATAATGGTCTGAATTGGATATTGTTTTTTTAATAATTTTGCTTTTTTGCGAAGTACTTTTCGGAAAAAATATTAAAAAAAAAATATTGACAATGTTTTGATTGTTTAAATTTTTTAATTGTTTGTACTCCTCGATTTTCTCGGATTTTTTTATTTAAACATCTATTTATTCTATAAATTTTGAGGCTTGGTCGAAAGTGGACCTATGTATAATAATTAATATTTTTTTTTATTTTTTGAAAATTTGGAAAACCAAAAATAAATTATAATTTTTTTTAATTGTTTGTACTCTTCGATTTTCTCGAAAAAAAAAAAAATTTATTTAAACATCTATTTATTCTTTAAATTTTGAGGCTAGGCATATAATAATTAATAATTTTTTGATTTTTAATTTCTTTCATGTTTCCAAATTTTCAAAACTTTATAAAAAATAAAAAACATAGTAATTTTATAGGTCCACTTTCAACCAAGCCTCAAAATTTACACAATAAATAGATGTTTAAATATTTTTTTTTGAGAAAATCGAAGAGTACAAACAATTACAAAAATAAAGTTTTAATTGGATAATCTTTTTTTTTTAATATTTTTTGTTTTTTGAAGTACTTTTCGGGAAAAATATTGAAAAAAGTATTGACAATGTTTTTGTGTACAAATGTTGATTGTTTAAATTTAAAATTTAATTTTTTAATTGTTTGTACTCCTCGATTTTCTCGGATTTTTTTTATTTAAACATCTATTTATTCTATAAATTTTGAGGCTTGGTCGAAAGTGGACCTATAATAATTAATATTTTTTTTATTTTTTGAAAATTTGAAAACCAAAAATAAATTAAAATTTTATTTTTTTAATTGTTTGTACTCTTCGATTTTCTAGAAAAAAAATTTATTTAAACATCTATTTATTCTGTAAATGTTGAGGCCTTTGGTATTCCAAATTTTCAAAAAAAATATATTAATTATTATAGGCCCACTTTCAACCAAGCCTCAAAATTTACACAATAAATAGATGTTTAAATAAAAAAATCGAGAAATACAAACAAATAAAAAATAAAGTTTTAATCTAAACAATCAAAATTTGTATACAAAAACATTGTGAATATTTTTTTTTCATTATTTTTTCTGAAAAGTAATTAATAAAAAACAAAATATTAAAGCAAAAGAATATCCAATTCAGACCATTATTGACGAAGTTATGAGCAAAAGTCTGAAAAAGAACTAATATTTAACGATTTTTTTAAAAGCTATATCTTTTTAAAGAGTAATCAGAAAAAACTCAAAGTATACCAGGAGGTGTTTTTAATGGGTTTTAAAATATATAAAAAATGGAGGAAATCAAAAAATATTTGTATTACACATTTTTTTAAAGCATCTAAACGAAAAGAGCTAATATGTGCGTCCTATAGTCGTAGATTGGTTGCGATAGCAACTGGGCGAAATCGGTCCAAAGGGAAAAATTTTTCCCTCACAAGGACAAGGAAAATATTTGTGCATGCTTTTCAATATGTCTGCTTATAAAGGGTGATTTTTGTAGCTATTATCTTTTTGGCAACACTGGTTTAAACAGCTGACGCACGTTTCGTGTTTTGTTTCACTGTCTTCAGTTTGGTCTATAATTTAACCATGAATCGTCTTACAAACGAACAACGCTTGCAAATTATTGCATTTTATTATCAAAATGCGTGCTCTGTTAAGAAAGTTCATCGCGCGCTTCTTCCATTTTATGGTCAGTTTAATCGACCCACTGAAACGGCTATTCGGGCTATTGTGACTAAATTTCGCACCAAATTGACATTGTTGGACATTAAACCACCAACACGCTTACGTAGAGTGCGAACTAAAGAAAATATCGCAGCTTTATCGGCCAGTGTTAATGATGACCATCAATTATCGATTCGTCGCCGTTTGCAGCAATTGGGCCTCTGTTACTCGAAAACATGGAAATGTCAAAATTGGACTAAGCGGATGGACCATTTGAGGCGCAGTCTAGGTCAACATTTGCATGAAATAATCTTCAAACATTAAATTATATGGACCGTACTATCGATTCAAATAAAGATTTCATGCATTTTTCTGAATTTTATGTGTTTTTTTTTGAATAACTTTCCTATAGCTTTTAAAAAATCACCCTTTATTTAATGTCTTCAATATGTCTTTATAACAAAAAACTTCACCATAAATAACACTACTCAACAAATTGAAAAAAATTTCATGTACTCCGGATGCGATAATTTTTTCTGTGTAGATAACCTTGACATGAGCTCGAAAAACGCAATAAAATTTTTTTTTTTCGTTTGGTTTTTTTTTATTATTTTTTTTTTAAATTTTAAAATTTTTTTTTTGGTTAATTTGTTTCGTCCGGCATAACTCGGGAACCACTAGCCCGATTTAATTGAATTAAATTTTAAAAAAATTAAAATTACAATTCCCTTAATCTGTTCATATATTGTTTTCCTATACAAGCAACAGTTTCCAAGTTAAAAATGAATATATAAAGGAAAAAACTTATTTTTTGCCTAAAGATTTAATTTTTTTTTTTTAAAAATCCATAAAAAATCCAAAATGAAAAAAAATGTCAAATCTTATTACTTTTACGTAAAGTCACATAACCTATGAGCAAAATGAGACAAAGATCATGAAAATCGATGCACGCGTTTCGCTTTTATTCGCAATTGAGTAAAGGTATGAATTTCAAAAATTTAAAAAATTTTTTTTTGGTTAATTTGTTTCGTCCGGCATAACTCGGGAACCACTAGCCCGATTTAATTGAATTAAATTTTAAAAAATTTAAAATTACAATTCCCTTAATCTGTTCATATATTGTTTTCCTATACAAGCAACAGTTTCCAAGTTAAAAATGAATATATAAAGGAAAAAACTTATTTTTTGCCTAAAGATTTAATTTTTTTTTTTTTTAAAATCCATAAAAAATCCAAAATGAAAAAAAAATGTCAAATCTTATTACTTTTACGTAAAGTCACATAACCTATGAGCAAAATGAGACAAAGATCATGAAAATCGATGCACGCGTTTCGCTTTTATTCGCAATTGAGTAAAGGTATGAATTTCAAAAATTTGCTCGACATATGCACAACTTTGTCTATGGTAAGGTTTTTTCTTTTTTTTTTTGATTCTCAGAATTAACAAAACGGAATAAACAAAGGGTTATTTAATTTTTATGATTGCGTAAGCAAAGTAATAAACGCTAATAAATGTGCGTGAACAATTAAAAGGAAAAAAAAGGTACTCTTACGATCCAGGAGAGTGGCGTCTTTTCATCGACAGCAACAAGCAGAGCCTTAAAGCAATTTTACTGCACAACGGCAACGAGAAACCTTCGATTCCAATTGCTCATGCCGTTGACACCAAGGAAACATACGAAGTCATGGACAATCTACTAAAGTGCCTTACCTATGAGAGGCACGATTGGAAAGTTTGTGCCGACCTTAAGGTTATCGGTATCCTTTGTGGATTACAAGGTGGATTCACAAAGTACTGTTGTTTTCTCTGCCTTTGGGACAGCCGCGATCGTCAACATCATTACACCAGGAGGAGTTGGACAGAAAGAGTTAACTTCATCCCCGGCAGCGACAACGTGAAATATACACCACTCATAAAAAAGGAAAATGTTTTTCTCCCACCTCTTCACATAAAGCTCGGACTCATAAAAAAACTTCGTGAAAGCTATCAACAAAGATGGCGAAGCGTTCGCCTATTTAAAAACCATTTTTCCTCACCTTTCATCGGCAAAGATTAAGGAAGGCGTTTTCGACGGTCCGCAAATTAAAAAGTTGTTGCAAGACCAACAGTTTGAGCACATTTTATCACCAAATGAAGCTGCAGCTTGGAACTCATTTCGGCAAATTGTTTCCGGATTTCTTGGAAACAACAAAAGCTCAAATTACAGAGAGATCGTCGAACAACTACTCCAAAATTATAAAAAAATTAGAGCAAATATGTTGCTTAAGATACATTTTCTACACTCGCACTTGGACTTCTTTCCGGACAACCTGGGCGATGTGAGTGACGAGCATGGCGCACATGTAACAAAAATTACTTGGATTGGTATTGCATTCAAATCCTCGCGAACGTTTGCTCATTTTAACTATCGCGTTCGTCGACACTTGTTGAATGAGTAAAATCGATCAATGAAGACCTATTTATACTGTGTATTGTTTAGTATTTTACTGACAGGTACTTATAAATGGGTGTATATTTTTTTACGGTGGCTACATACCTGTTTCACCATGTGTGAGTCTTAAATTTTCCGAATAATGACCACCCTTAAATGTGGGTTGCATTTCTGTAAAAAAATCATACAGGTAGCCAACGGAAAACCCAAATAATTAAAAAAGTCCCCTTTCCTTTTTTCCTTTTAATTGTCCACGCACATTTATTAGCGTTTATTACTTTGCTTACGCAATCATAAAAATTAAATAACCCTTTGTTTATTCCGTTTTGTTAATTCTGAGAATCAAAAAAAAGAAAAAACCTTACCATAGACAAAGTTGTGCATATGTCGAGCAAATTTTTGAAATTCATACCTTTACTCAATTGCGAATAAAAGCGAACAAACCAAAAAAAACCAAAAAAAATTTTTTTAAATTTAAAAAAAAAAATAATAAAAAAAAACCAAACGAAAAAAAAAAATTTATTGCGTTTTTCGAGCTCATGTCAAGGTTATCTACACAGAAAAAATTATCGCATCCCGAGTACATTTTGACTGTTGACTAGTGTAATTCTTATTCGTAAGGGGGGTGAAATGGGCCAAAAAGGGATAAAAATGGTACCTAACACGAAATTCGGTGTGTACATTCCGAAAAAGAAAAGTTCAAAAAACGAATTATTGAACCATCAAAAAAGAAAAAACAAAAATAATAAAAGTTGACAACACTTTACAGAGATTGTAAGTTTGTGTCTTAAGTCTTTTGTTTGATGACAGACTTACAAGAACGAGGAAAGCAAAAAGAAGAACGATCGTTCGTTCGTTGGTGCTGAAATTCATATTAATTATCGAAAGAAGTTTAGTGAGTTAATTCAGAAGTTAATTTCACAGCTCAAAATCCATTCAGAATTTTCTTTGAGGTACTTTTTTACATAAATTATCAATTAATTTTTTAGAGGGGTTTTATAATATTCCATTTACATAAAAATGGTGGTAATCTATACCGGCAAAGGTTTTAAGGGGGCGAAACTGGAAATGGTTGTTAATGCTAAAGGACAGATAGAGACATGCAATTATTAGTGTATTTAATAGACATTCTTCTTTTTTATTTAATATCCATATTGACTGTGTAAGGCTCGCTAAAGTATGGAAATAAATTATTAAGACAAATATATCATTAAAAGTCCTGTACAAAGTAGATAAGATCACCAAATGAAAAACTAAGAACATAGTTTTTCTACATATTATCTCTTGTATTGTATATGTGTATATGGTTTTGTTCAGGTCAAAAAAGTACTGTCGCACGGTGTAATACTTAAAACAAAATTTTACTAAAATTTCAATTTTCGTCGAAGGTACCTTTAGTAGTTGTACTCTCATTTTGGAAATATCTGTCCGATAACATCGTTTTATATAGACAATTAAAGGTAATTATGATGGCTACAAATGTTGCGAATTTTACTTTCACATAGATATAGTGGTTTGGGAACTGTCGCCCAAAAATTGATTTTTTCAAAAAATCATTTTTTGCTTGCACAAAAAAATCCATAAAAAATTAAATAAAATTGGAAAAAATTATTTTGTTATATTTTCGAATAGTTATCATTATAAGAAGAAAACAATGTGTATATGTAAGAAAATATGGATAAAAAATATATTTTTAATAGGTTAAATAGCTTGAAACTCCGCTTTACATATTAGATAACAGAATAATTTGTTTTGATTTATTTATTTTATAATATCCTAACGAAGACAACAAGGTCTATTCGATGAAACTCTGCGGATAAATGTAGATGCTTTGACCCTTATTCTTATTCTTTAATTATAAAGCATTGCCGGCTACTATAAACTATAGTTCATTCACTCAAGTCGTTGTGTATCAACCCTGTCCAAAATTTGATTTCAGTCGCTGTCATCTCTTATTATATGTTTTGAGTCTGCCATGGAAGACCGAGTCAGAGCATAGTGTCATTTGTAATAATAACAATAATAGATATTAATAATAAATTCCTCTTAACTGTTTCCGACACCTCTAATGGCAACATGATTTGACGAAAATTGTCTTCGTTTCTTCTCGTAACAATAAACCTTTTTATTATTATCATTATTTTTAGTAGACAAATAGCGACAAAGAAGAGATCAATAATGTGGACATCACACACTGAGTGAGCCCATCCATAGCAATCACATCGGTCACAGTTAACATTCAGGCATCGTAGCATTAATATACTATGTTCTATGCATGGTTCGTCGGAAAGATTCTGAAAGATGACTAAGGAGAAAGATCTTCCTTACTTATTAGAAGATAATTAGAAAGAACTATTTCCTAGACAGTTAATAAGCCAAAATAGTTCTTTGCTGTGATATAATGTCTAGAATACTAGGAGGACAATGGCATCTAAATGGCAGGACAATGTAATTGAAGGAATGAATTACATGACATGAATTCCGCAGGAATCATCCCAAAATACCAATTTCAAAATTTTAGGAAGTTCTTTTGAACAACTTCCAAAAAATTGATAATATGTTAAAGTCCAGTAATGTATTAAGAATAGTATTTCCACAGGTTTCGTATGGGGTCTCAGAGGTAAAGTGTCCGCTTTGCACTCAAAAGGTCTAGCGTTCGAATCGTGTCTCTGGAAAAAAATCTTTTTTAATTTTATTTTTTATTATTCTTTTTATAAATAAAGCAATTTTGTTTAACAATTTTATAAATTTATCGTTTTACTAACGTACTTCAAATATTTCATTTTTTATTAATCCTTCTGCAGTGTTTTTGGTCAAAATGACCCAATTTATTAAATTTGACAAAGAAAGATTAAACACAGCTTTACTTCAAAATTCCTTAAATATTGTGTATTTCCAGTTTAATAAATAAAACTGAGCTGCAATATATATTTTGTTTGTTATATGTTTTAATATATCACAGATTTAGTATGGTTGGACCAAATTGACCCAAAACACTATATGTGTGTTATAAATTGAAACACTGCAGAAGGGTTAAGTACACTATGCAAAAAATTTGTACCAAAGCCGAAAAAAATTATGTGAGCCATGTTGATTCATAAAATCAAAAAAATTTGGATATTTTTTTTTTATTTTTTTTACTAAAATTAAAATTTTCCTCGTAGTTACCTTTCATATTTGTACTCTCATTATATATTTATTAGTCCGATTTCAACCGCTTATATGTTCTATTAAAGGTAATTATGATGATTTGGTCATACGTGAAGACGATTTAAAAAAATCTTTAGCATCTACATTTATCCACAGATTTTTTACATATAAATATTGTTTTTTGCGTTAGAATAAAAAAATATTTTTCCTACTTTTTCTATTTTTTATGATTATGAAAAAAAAAATAATTATACATATTTCCAAAATGAATAATTATTGATATTTTAGTAAAAGTTAAAAAAAAAATACCATAAAATAATTGTATTTTTTCGAATTCAATATTATATATTAGATCATATTAAACAAATATTTTGATTTCTAAATAAGTCTTTTTTGATATTTTTAATTTCGGCAGCAATGGCGTTTATAATTGTTTTAGAGTAATTACCAGGAACACTATCATGAAACTTATGGAAAACTGTCTGATACTATTAACTACTAATAAAAATTATTTTACAAAAAACGAAGGTACAGGGTCCGCTATCTAACGTTTTTTTTTCAACTATTCAACCGTTGGACTATTAATTGTGGGGTGCCCTCAAAGATAAGTGTTACGCCGACAAGCCAGAGACAATTGACGCTTTAAAGGACAATATTCGTGAAGCCATTGGTGAAATACAGCTGCACACAATCGATAATGTGCTTAAAAATTGGACCGATCGTGTAGGCCAGCCGAGGCAGCCATTTGAATGAAATTATTTTCCATTATTAACCGGAAGGATTGTACTTTCAAATAAAAACAGAAATTTGAGAAAATATTCAGTAGTTTTTTTATAGCATTTTCAAAAAAAAAGTTATTTGACGGACCCTTTATATTTCATTGTTTATAAAATAAATAATGAAAAAATATTTTTTTTTTGACAATTTTCTATATAACTACAAAAAATTACCACCAATTTTTTTTTTAAATTACCTTATGACAGAAATACTTTATTTTTGATCTACCCTAGTGTCTGAAAATAAGATATTGTTATTTTTGAAAATCGGCAAATGCAACTTTATTGGCCATAGAGAGAAGTACATATTTGGAAAATTCCATCAAAATCGGTGAGAAGGACCAAAATGTGTGTGCGAACGCTTCACATGACATTACTCATTTCAATCTCAGGGTTGGCAATTTAAAATTTTTAATTATAATCGGCTGTAAAAAAAGTACAAATTATTTTTTCAAATTTCTGAACTTTTTCATTTAATAATGGAACACAATATCACACATATGACTATCACGACTGGCTCGAACCAAATTTTTCAGTACATGGCCCAATAATGCCGCCATCCCAAAATCCACTCCAAACAGTGACTCGTTGTGGATGCATTGGCATCTCAATAGTCACGTGTGGCTTCTTTGAACACCATATGCGGCAATTTTGCTTATTGACATAGCCACCGAGATGAAAATGAACTTCATCTGAAAACACCAACATTTTCCAAGTAAATTTTATACAGTTTGCTAAAGGCTCACTACTTTGGAAGTAAGTTCGAGCGTATAGCGTCCCATTTTTCAAATGTCAAACATAAGAAATATAAATACATGGCACAACTAAAATTCAGATACAACCCTGTGTATTTTAGCATTTTGATTGTCAATGCACATTCATATAATCAGGGCCGTGCGTACACTTAAAGAAAAAAGTCTGTTATTAACAACAGCGATTGTCTGCTGCCTATCAGCAGGCAATTTTCTGCTATTACAACAGTTTTTCTGTCATAACAGCAGTTTTTCTGCAATCTTGTATCAGCATTCGCACTGCCAAAGTGTTTGCAGTCTGCTAAAAATGGCTGCTGATAATTAAATTATAAAAATAGATAAAAAATAAGAGTTTATAATTTAAAAGCCTTTCAGATTGAGGGTAAAAATGAATTTAGCTAGAATTTCGTTTTATATTAGCTTGAGGAAAATATGTGTATCATTAAAAAGACAATCACAATATCTTTCAGTGGTAATAAATTCTCTTATAATAACATATATTCTAAAAAGTTTTATTAATAATATTGTTAAATGGCTATATTACATATGCTTAAAGTTTCAAGAAAGCGTTTTTTCTTCATTGCTAAAAACAGCAAGCAGCTGTATGCTATTTCAGCAGATCTGACAAATCTGCTATCTTTTTTTCAGCAGAAAATCTGCTCTTACTGCTGACTTTTTGCTTTCTTTTACTGACAAATTCCTTTGAGTGTAGGATTTTGACCTGGGGGTGATGGTTTTCAACTAATCTTACAAAAAGTAAAGGTTTAAAAGTACATTTTAGACAAATTATTTAAAAAGTAATTACAAATTCGTAATTTTATCGCTATAAAAGTCTAGAAAGATTGTAAAAATATGTATTCGAAACATCTCTGGGGGGTTGAACCCGCCACACCCCGCTCTTCACATGAACCTGCAACTATAAATTTGACAATCAAAATATTGAAATGAAAAACAAAAAAATGAATCAGCTGTTCGAGCGACACTACCTCTGTTATTGTGTCATGATAAAAAAATTAATGTTATTCTGACTTTCAAAGTCTATGTAATCGGTAGTTCAAATTTAAAATGTTACGTGGCTCACCCTAAATAAGGCCTGTTCGATTGGGCTTACTAGCTTAATTTTTGTAGGGAATTTACTCGCTTAACAAGAAAGTAGCTTACTACTCTCTTAACTATGTTGCCAGATTTTTCCTGTTAATCCATTTACGGAAAACCAATGTGTAGCAGCGTTGCCAACTTATCAAGTATCTTGATTGTAAGCTAGTAAGCCCAATCGAACAGGCCTACAGTCGAAATGGTGAAAATATAAATTTATAATTTATTAAGAAATGTTCTCCATATCCATTAAAAGTGCAGACTCCTGACCAATTACACACCAGACAATGCTCTCTACTGTTGACATTTAACATGGGCTGGTCATTGAGAATCCACTAGAACTATTGATTAGGGGGTTCTTAGGGGACCATATGGAGACATTAGAACCAGAGATTCAGTACAACTGGCTGGACAAAGTCAGTAGTGAATTAGTGCAGTGTTCTTCGGGATATTTTTAATATTTTTTTGAACAAGAGTTGTCTTAACCTCGGCATAAAATGATGGTTATGGACAAAAGTTCTTCGTAAAGAGGACATTTTCTGCAGTTCCCCTGGAGATTTCGAGTACTGTTTGTCCTTTTGTTTCCATATTGCAAAAAAATGGCAGCCAAAACTTTCACTTTAGCCCCCCCCCCCCAGATTGTAGCTGACAAGACCATGACAGAATAGAAGACAGCTTGAAAATTACTTTTTGCCAAACGAAGAAGAAAACTAAACATACGACCACGCCCACATGTGACCGCAGTGACTTGAACGTTTAATGGAGTTTCAGTTACCACCAACAATTTCAGTTTCAGTTTGGCACCACTCCACCACCACCACCACCGACTCCAAACAAATAGACATTCGTACTCTCGGTACATAGTATCATTGCCGTTTGTTGGTGTTGTGGCTGGTTTGGTTTGGAAAAAGTTTAATCTCGGCGAGCGATATCGTTCATTATGCGCCAAACCAAAGAAACGTACGTAAAATCTTTGCCATCCATCTAAGAAAACATGCAAAATTGTAATTACACACACTCACACACACACATATGTATGAAGCTTTTTTTCTATTTTTTTTTCTTTTTCAGTTTACTTTTGAGCAAGCATCGAGTATTTGCGCATGTTCGCAACAACGTTCACCGTGATCCGAAAGGTATTTCAGTTATGGAGGGAATTTTTGTTTCTTTCATTGCCAATCAAAGAGAAGATTTAAATGATTTTTTCTAAGCTCAGCACAGATTTTTCTGTTTGTCTTGGTTGGCCATTTGCCCATTCATCCCGTATTGGGCGGGCATGTGTGATTCTCTTTTGCTGCTGAAGCACCCCATGCGAGTTTGGCGGGGGTCTATCTACGATTATAAATCATTATCTTGTTAAAGGAGTGTTAATTTAACTTTGAATTTGATCTTTTTGTTGTGTGTAACACGATCATCCACGATCATCATCGTCACGATCAAGATCATTATCATGATCATGGCATACATACGAGTACATTGTGTATTTTTGAAATCTCCTTACCTTATATTTGGTGCTGGTGTTATGTTATGCGGCACAGGACACGCCTTAAAGGCGTTTGACTGGCTGTAATTGACAAACAAAAGTTTGGAGGGAAAGAAAGAAAAAAAATCAGGCAGGACAAGCAAGGCTTACCTTGTAATACGTCTAGGGAAAGTGGGATTTGTATGGCATTTGCAAAAATTTCCCCTAAGAAGAGTTAGTTTTAATCAGGTAAAAATAATTATAATTTACAAAGCAAAAGCCATAAAAAGAAGTCCACCAATTTTGCATAAAGAAAAAGGTAATTAATTTTCCACCTAAAACAGATAGAAAAATTGAAGGAAGCAAATACAGAAGAAATATTTTCCACAGAAAAATTCCTAAAAACTTAATTTTTCATTGGAAAAGATGATGATTGCTTTTGAAAGTGACCTCTTCTCCAAGTAGAGTAGTTTCATGTGAAGCGATAACCGATTTTTCAATATGTCGAATGAAGCTGCATGTCCCGAGTGGATCGAAAATAAAAACAAGTAAGGAAGGTTAAAGTCGGGCGTGGCCGACTATATGATACCCTACACTTAGTCATAGTCGTAGGGTACCTACGGTGTAGGATATAAAAAGGTCATTACATTTGAAGCGGGTGATATACGATGCAACTAAAGGGTGATTTTTTAAGAGCTTGATAACTTTTTTTTAAAAAAAAACGCATAAAATTTGCAAAATCTCATCGGTTCTTTATTTGAAACGATAGATTGGTCCATGACATTTACTTTTTGAAGATAATTTCATTTAAATGTTGACCGCGGCTGCGTCTTAGGTAGTCCATCCGCTTAGTCCAATTTTGGCATTTCCACGTTTTTGAGTAACAGAGACCCAATTGGTGCGAACGGTGACGAATCGAAAATTGGTGGTCATCATTAACACTGGCCGATACAGCTGCGATATTTTCTTCAGTTCGCACTCTACGTAAGCGTGTTGGTGGTTTAATGTCCAACAATGTAAATTTGGTGCGAAATTTAGTCACAATAGCCCGAATAGCCGCTTCAGTGGGTCGATTAAACTGACCATAAAATGGAAGCGCGCAATGAACTTTCTTAACAGAGCACGCATTTTGATAATAAAATTCAATGATTTGCAAGCGTTGCTCGTTAGTAAGTCTATTCATGATGAAATGTCAAAGCATACTGAGCATCTTTCTCTTTGACACCATGTCTGAAATCCCACGTGATCTGTCAAATACTAATGCATGAAAATCCTAACCTCAAAAAAATCACTCTTTATAAGAGGAGAATATACTACAAATTCCATACT
Organism: Polietes domitor; assembly: GCA_947397865.1. Lineage (NCBI taxonomy): Eukaryota > Metazoa > Arthropoda > Insecta > Diptera > Muscidae > Polietes > Polietes domitor. The sequence goes on from OX377621.1 coordinate 166,771,489, forward strand.
TCTATCTGTATTTGTAAGAAAATTTGAACACAAACTTTGAATGGAAGCTATATAGAAATCTGAACCGATCTAACCCATGTTTAGCAAAGGTTTTCTAGTTGAAATATTAGACGCTTTCCCAAATTTTATGGAGTGTTAAATATGTGGTTTCTAGAGCGGAAAGAATCAAAGCGGGAGCTCTATATATTATCTGAACCGATGTGACCCATTTTCGCTGTAGTAATTTCTATTTGAAACATTAGCTGATGTGCCGAATTAGAAGAAAATCTGTTCAAATATGCTATTTCTAGAGCGGAAATAATCAATTCAGTAGCGAAATTTGTAATGGAGCTATATATATATATATATATATCTGAACTCATCTGACCCATTTTCACCAGTGCTGTTTTTAGTTAAAATATAAGCTGTTTTGCCAAATTTGAAGAAAATCTGTCAAAGTTTGTGGTTTCTAGAGCGGAAAGAGTCAAATCGGAAGAGACATTTGTATGGGAGCTATATATAAATCTGAACCGATCTATCCTATTTTTACCAGATCTGTTCTTAGTTATGATATAAGCTGTTTTGCCAAATTTGAAGAAAATCTGTCAAAGTTTGTGGTTTCTAGAGCGGAAATAGTCAAATCGGAGGAGACATTTGTATGGGAGCTATATATAAATCTGAACCGATCTATCCTAATTTTACCAGAGCTGTTTCTAGATGAAATATACGACGTCTTGCCAATTTGGAGTAAAATCTGTTGAAATATGTGGTTTCTAGAGCGGAAAAAGTAAAATCGGAAGTAAAATTTGTATGGGAGCTATATATAAATCTGAACCAATCTATCCTATTTTTCCAGAGCTGTTCTTAGTTGAAATATAAGTTGTTTTGCCAAATTTGAAGAAAATCTGTCAAAGTTTGTGGTTTTTAGAGCGGAAATAGTCAAATCGGAGGAGACATTTGTATGGGAGCTATATATAAATCTGAACCGATCTATCCTAATTTTACCAGAGCTGTTTCTAGATGAAATATACGGCGTCTTGCCGAATTGGAGGGAAATCTGTTGAAATATGTGGTTTCTAGAGCGGAAAAAGTAAAATCGGAAGTAGAATTTGTATGGGAGCTATATCTAAATCTGAACCGATTTGCTTCAAATTAAATAGCGTTCGTCCTTATCCCATAAAACTTCGTTGTGCAAAGTTTCATTTAGTTCTAACAACAATTGCGACCTGAAGTTTGATAACAAGAATAGATGGACATACGGACAGACGGACGGACGGACAGACGGATTATTATTGCAAATACAAATATGTCTTAGCGTTTTAAATATAGGAGATACACTACAATCTAGAGCGTAACGGGTGTGACCTTAGCTTTGAAGAAAATCATGAGGTTTTGCTTATTTTCTTGAATTCTGTAATATTCTTCCATTACAAGACTTTATTCATTTTTGCTAATCGAAAGAGTAATTCATACACCTTCTTCTAAAGTTTTTCATTACCGGCATCTCTTTATGAATATAGGAAATATAGAATATGTAAATTGTAACGAGCGTGACATTTTGACTGAAATCCTGTTACGACACCAGTCTATATCTGGAAAAGGAAATGACCAGACCCATTGTTGTCCTTATTTTAATTTTAAATATGTATTATGAGAAGTATAAACATTACAAATGTTTATCGGTGTTTTCTTAAATATAAATTGATTTTGAAATTTTGTCGAAAACAGCGACCCTGTTGAAAGTGGAATCACCCTAAGGTAATTTTAAATTTTATTTAATTTTTTGTGGTATGAGATACAAATATATTTTTTCTAATTTCAAGCTAATTTTTTCTAGTTTTACAGAAAATATTCAAACACTAGGGTGGATAGAAAAAAAAAGTATTTTTGTCATAAGGTAATGTTAATTTTTATACCCTACACCACTTCGTGGTCTAGGGTATTATAAGTTAGTTTCGCGCCAAATGTTTGTAACACCAAGAAATAATCGAGCTAGACCCACCTTTAAGTATACCGATCGGCTTAGAATCACCAGCTGAGTCGATTTAACGATGTCTGTCTGTCCGTCCGTCCGTCCGTCCGTCTGCTGTCCATCTAAGCTTGTTCGCACTCTACAGGTCGCAATTGTTGTCCGATTGTCATAAAACTTGGCAGAAGTTATTTTTTCTGGCCAATGACCATCGGTATTGAATTTGGAGGAAATCGGTTCAGATTTAGATATAGCCCCCATACAAATGTCGGCCCCGATTTGACATTTTCCGCTCTAGAAACCACATATTGTACCCGATTTTCTTTAAAATTGGCACAACATCTTATAATCCAACTAGAAACACGTATGCAAAAATTGGGTAAGATCGGTTCAGATTTAGATATAGCCCCCATACAAATGTCGCTCCCGATTTGACATTTTCCGCTCTAGAAACGACATATTGTACCCGATTTTCTTTAAATTTTGCAGAACATCTTATAATCGAACTAGAAACACGTATGCAAAAATTGGGTAAGATCGGTTCAGATTTAGATATAGCCCCCATACAAATGTCGCTCCCGATTTGACATTTTCCGCTCTAGAAACGACATATTGTACCCGATTTTCTTTAAATTTTGCAGAACATCTTATAATCGAACTAGAAACACGTATGCAAAAATTGGGTAAGATCGGTTCAGATTTAGATTTAGTCGGCCCCGCCCGACTTTAGCCTTTCCTTACTTGTTTTGTTTTGTTTTATGAGTTACAAATATATATATTTTTATCTAATTTCAAACCAATTTCTTCTAGTTTTACAGAAAATTGTCAAATGATAAAAAAAAATTTATCTTTTTGATTTTTTAAACCAAAAATATACCTTCGATTTTTGAAAAATAAAAAACATTTTATTAATAGTTAATAGTGTCAGTATGACGCTTCATAAGTTTCATAGTGGTGTTCCTGGTACTTACTCTAAAACAATTATGGACGTGATTGCTATCGAAATTAAAAAAACTGAGCATTGATAAGGGGGAGTAGCGTCCCTTGAAACGATCGTCTGCCCTGCTAGCAACCTCTTTTGAAAACACTTCCTTTGAAAAATACTTTGTTTTCTGTTTAAGAAAACAAAAACAAATGATCGCGAACCTGAGTAAGAGTTACAACACAAACTATGAAAAGAAAATATCAAATAATAATATAAAAAAAAAAAAAAACAAATAAAAATTTAATATGTATTTATTTTATTTTATATTAATTTTATAAACAAAAAATATTTTATATTTTTATAAAATAAATTTTATTAATAGTTAATAATGGTGTTCCCAGTATTTACTCTAAAACAATTATAGATGTAAGTCTTGTCGAAAAATAAAAATATATATAACAGTAATATGGAAAAGTAATTACTTTCAGAAAGAAAAGAAACCAAACATTTTCTCTGGGTCATTAAAAATTTTCTAATGGAAAAGTAAAAAAAACTATAGGAAAAGTAACCACTTTCCCATGAAACTTTTCCAATGAAAATATAATTATATTTTTTTTTTTTTTGGAACTGTAACCAATTTTCCAAAGTTCCCAAGAATATGTGAAATAAATTCCATAAGAAAAAAATATACTTTTGTTTAAGTAAATGTGCGAGCCGTAGTTTTGCCGCAGGAGAGTGACAAAGTTAACTGGATCATAGAGGGGATCATGTTTACTGATGAGACCTCTTTATGGGTCCATTCGTTTTGTTATGTTTCCGGCTATAAGATCGAAAATGGATGTTGTTATATAAACACAAGAAAAAATCATAAGTTCCTATAAATTACTGCATGTAGTACAAAATAGAATATGATGAAAATACTATACTACTTTAAAAACATGAAAGAGCCTCCGAGGGATACAATTTTTTCTTCTTCTACAAGAATGGCAATAAATTCTACATCTATGCATAGATTTCATTCAATCAGTTCTAGTTTCCTTCGTCAATATCTCAAAACTACTAAAATGGAGATGTGAATTTCTGTCTGATTTGTTTTCTATTTTTTTTCGTGTTATTTGAACAAAATTTATAAAAAAAAAATGATTTTTAAAAATTATTTTACGTCTACAAAGAGGGTCATAACTTCAAAATTTATATAAGAATTATTTCTGTCGCTATACAAAAAAAAAACAAATTTCCGTTTTTATTTTAAAATAGTCGATTTTTGTTTTATTCATGGTATTTGTTTCAATACAATAATATATATGTATGTATATTAGATATTTTCCTTAATTTCTTTTTATCTTTGAGTTAGTTACAAATTGTATTTTGTTGCTGATTTTGTTTTCATATCTCATGTTAAAATATATGTATGTATGTAAGTATTTTTTGTATTTCTTTTAAGCTTTAAAATTTCATGATCATTTTAGTAGATATTTATTTCTGTGGGAGGGGAAGGGTAGGGGTGTTTTCGGTTTGTATGTTTTGTAGAGATATAGTAGATATATATAGATCAAGACTTAAATTGTATTATATATTAAAACTAATGGCCTAACATTTTGAATTTGAGAAAAGAAGAAATATTTTAAAAATATTTTTCTTTATCGCATTCTCGATATATGTATGAGTGTATAATTAATTCATTTTATTTTTAATTAAGGAATGGAAGGAAATCAATTGCATTTTATTTTCCAGGTTTCATTTTTTTAAACAGATAAAACAATTAAAAAAATAACAAAAAAAAAACAAATAAAAAAAACAAACTAAAACAAAACAAAAAAAAACTTCATATAAAGTTAAGTATTAATGCTATGATTAATAAAAAGAAAGTAATCATAATAAGAATAAGAACAATAATAATAATGATAATATATATATGTATGTAATTGCATAGAAACATCACAAAATGGAATGTTCGTTGAAGAAAACATGTACTCAAGGGTGTTGTGGTGCAATTCGTTTCTGATTTTAAATAAATTTGATAAATCAAGTGATTTCTTTAATTACTAATTCAAATCGAATTAAATAAATTGCGAATTGCTCCACATCCTTGCTGCTGAATTGTAGTTTGTAGTTCAATAATAAGTAAGATAAGTTTTAAGTGTATGTATAAAATGTTTGAATAGAAATGTATAAACAAATATATTTGGACTGGGTTTTGACTTAAGTGAACAAAAGTGTAAAAAAGACAAAATACTTGCGAAAGTATGACAATACAAAAAGGATAACGTTGTAATTAATTTTATTGCTTATCCGCCAACCAAGCTCATCCATCCATCCTTTGAACACAATCGGGGAAATCTTTGGCACTTTAAAAAATTATCTAAATTATTTCCCACAATTTCTAGACAAATGTGACCTGCACGATACTCGAGGGAGACGCTTATTAATTTGCTGATAGCGAGACGAAATAAGAAAGAAATAATTGTCGAATGAAATTCACAACTTCAGTTGCATTTGGAGCAAAATAATTACATTATCACGCCATTAATTCATTCGATTTTCCTTTCTCTGTTCATACCACAGAAGGTAATCATTCCAAAGACAATTTACCCCGTTTCTTGAACACATACTAATGAACTTATATATTATTTAGGGCTGTCATAGAATCTGATTGTTGTCGCTATTGGAATTTAAATCTACAAAAAATTTGGATTGTTGTAGAATCCAAGCCGAATTGATATCCAATTCCGATATGAATATGTGTCATGATATTGTATTGTGTGTTTTCCTTGTTCAATTTTAATTCCAATTCCGACAACTATCGGATTCTATGACACCCCTGATTACACCGAAGGATAATTTTTAAAAAAGTCGTTACACTTGAACCAAATGATATACGTCTGAAACTTTGGGGGAAATGGAGTTAATTGGCGTTTTTATTTTTTCATTTCCTCATCCTGTTGCCCCTACACAGTACTACAAAGTTCCAAAGGATACAATTTTTCAAAAATTATTTTTAATACTTATAATTGTTTTAATAATTAATCAATGAAGAGAATGTTTGCTAAAAATAATTCAAATTGCGTCTGTATTACTTTAGCATTAACAACCATTTCAAGTTGTCCCCTCAATTTATTTAGTTTATTCAGAGGGAAATGTATGCAATTTAAAGTATTTTTAGCAGATATTCTCCTCTTCTTATTTTGACACTTATACATGTATCTTAGGGTGCAAATAAGTATTTAAAATAATTTTTGAATAACTTTATCCTTTGGATCTTTGTAATACTTTGTAGAGGCAACAGGATGAGGAAATGAAAAACTAAAAACTAAATGACTCATTTCGCCTGTAGTTTCAGACGTATATCATCCAGTTCAAGTGTAATATAGACTGCCGGGCAGTGTTGTCTTCTATTATTTGCCTTCATTTAGTAAGAGAGTAATGTTGTTTTCTCCTCTCTTCGTTGATCTCATAAAGGATACAAAAAAACTACCATTTTGAACATTAAGATGGTCTGTTGTCCTCGAAAAATCAGCTTTTTCTCTGACACGGCTGATAAACGACTACAAAATGTGTCGCCCTACATATGTATGTCATTAAATGAAAACTTAGCTCAACTTTTAAGACAAATGAATTCAAAAGAAAATAATGGTGTTTTCGTTTCAAAATAAAATGATGTTCTGCCCCCAACATGTCACAGAAAATTTGGTAATTTTTGATCAGCTAGGTCGAAAGTAGATTTTTTTAGAAGAAATAATTAGTACTTGTCATAATGTTTCCTTTAGAAAATTGGCACTACTTGTGAAAATTTTGGAAAAACACGTTGGACTTTTAGCCAGCAAAGAAAAGGTTAGGAAATTCTCTAATTCAAAAAAATGACAATATCGTTGATTTATCTCTTATGTTTGCTTGTTCTTGTGTAGCTTTAATCTTTTTGTCCATCCTCTACTTCTGGTTTCTTCTTTGCATTTGCCTTGCTTTGTCTCTCAAAGTTGAGTTAAGCCCATGAAATCTAAGGGTGGAAAAAATATTGTTAGAAAAGAAAACGCCTTTGGATTCAGTCATTCAATAGAAACACAATCTCTCATTTGTCTTTAAAAGAAGATTTCTTGCACTGGAATTCATTTCGAGGGCTTTCCCCCGTAGATTTGATGATTTGAATAAATAATTCCGAGTGGTGATATTTCTCGTTTGCAAATCCGATTTCAAATATGCTCTGCTCTTTTTCATTCTTTCCCGTTTGTCATTGATCCATTATCCATATTTATTTACTATCCTAGTCTTCATTTCTCTAATTTCTCTCCTCCAACTCTCCCTCTTGCCAGCTCTTCCTATCTCCAGTTTTTCATTCTGTAACTCAAAAACAATTAACTTCAAACTTAAAAGGACTGCCTAACTTATAGTTCTTCTTGCCCCTCTGCTTTGCTTATTCCTACTTTTCGTTGTTATCCTTTTTTGTCCATGTTCTCCCTCTTGCCTTTCTAGCTTCTTCGCCATACTCTGCTTTATCGTATCGGTTTTGTATCATCATACTTTATTGCTGCTACACATAAATGTAAATGTAAAATTGTTTCTCTATGGAAAGTTCTTTACCGCCATCCCGTCTATCTGCCATTCCAATAGCATACCCTACCATTTTCAAAGGCCAGATTTATACGAGGATGAGGCAGATTTTTACCTATTTTCAATTGATCCATGCGTTCATCTTCAAAATACAAACACTGCTTTATAAAATTGTAGAATTTCTCGGACATTTGCGACGATTTCACAGGCAATTCCTTGAGATTATCTTCTGTGGATAAGTTTCGTACAATTTGCTCACATATTCTGGTGTTGGTGTTGACATCGAATAAAGGTACGCCAAAGTTAACATCGAGCAGAGTCCATTCCTCCGCCGTATCTTCTTCAACTGGTTGTAGCTGCGAGCAGCTTTCGCGGTCCAAAGGTATCTCCACGGACCCCTGGGAAACCAGTTCCATTTTAACGCTAGCCAATTCGGTAGCTAATAGCTCATTACAGTCCTCCGAAGTGTACACAGCCGAAGGTTCAATGCTCTCTCTCTCCGTAGTACTAGCGAAATAGTTTTCGTCCGGCGTCTTGAGGTTATGCTGGGGCGAATTTGAGGGACGGGTAAAACTACACAACTCCGTTTGGTCGGGTGACAGCAAGTCTTTGGGTAGTTCCGGTTGTTTCACCTCATCCAACCTGATAGTATTTGGCACTGATTCTTTAGGATTCACTTCTTTTTTGATGGCTTTCAATTTACTCTTGGGATGCTTTAGCCTAACCTCCAGTTCGTATTGTTCACATCCGATATCAGGCACGCCCGTATTCACGAATGTTAGATAGCCGCAATGATGTTTCAAATCTAAATGTTCGCGGAGCTTCACAACAGCTTTGTGAGTGGCCCATCTATTTTGCTCTTTGTCTTTGACATTGAAGGGAAAGGCTTCGTAGCGCACCTCTCCCGGTGATCGTATGCCATAGCCTTGGAGCAGAATGCAACCATTTTTCAATTGATCGTTCAAATTACGGAAATTTTCGCAGTTAATCACATACGAATCGGAATGTAAGATGTTGACCAAGAGTTTGCCATAGCCCAGAAAAATACGAGGTAATGTTTTCAACACAGATCCTCGGCAAAGGAATATAGAGGGTGGACCATAGCCTACAAAAGATGATAGCTAATCAATAATTGTAATTGAAAAATTTTTTTAGACCCTCTTACCTGTGATATGATTGTAGAACAACTTGGTCCACATATGGGAACTATCCGACGAGCGGAAGAATTGCCCGAAGAAGGGTATAGAAAACAAATGCGACATCGTGGCAGTTAAGGGGGTCGACGATATTATAAATTTATACTTTTTCTCCAGCACGCGATCGCGTGTTTTCTGATCTAGACATTCCAAACACTCCAGCCTTAGCAGATCCAAACCGCCCGGCAGCAAATGACGCAGAGAGCAGATGGTCGATCGCAAAATAACAGCATGAGCAAAATAACGAGAGACATCTCCCTCACCCTCGGCATCGAGCAGTGAAACTTTTTCCAATTCCGCCAAAAGTGTGTCCATACTTTCCTCACACAGTTTGCCCACCTCAAACATGGTAACAGCGTGGTTTTTCAAACCAGGCGACAAATTGCCCATCATCAGGAATGCAGTGAGTGTGGAGTCGAAAAGAAAGCCCACCCTTTTGCCCGTTTTTGGTGAACTTTCCGTTGGCGTTATGGGTTCTTTTAGGCTGGGCTTAGTGGTGTTCTCTGATAAATCGTCAATCTCGGACGATAGATCAGGATCATCGGAATTTTGCCTAGGCGAGCTTATAGCAGCCGGTTGTGGCGAAGGTGTGGGCATATTAGCAAAGCTAAAATCGCTGGTATTGCCATCCGAGGAGAGATAACCAATCGAACTGGAATCTTTGTCCTTGTCCTTATCCTTATCTTTGTCCTTATTCTTTTCTTCCTCTTTGGCCTTCAGAGTATCCGCCGAAGAAGGACCACCATCTGGCTCACTATTAACAAAGTTGTTGTAGTTTAAGGGTGTAATCTGAGGAGCCTCTTTGGCCAAAGCCTGTTCACGCTTATACTCGTCCCAGGATTCGTGAAATTTGGCGCTATTCAAAGGACTTTCCAAAGCACTTGCTGACTCCTTCAATTGAGCAAAACCCAGACGACAAAAAAGGCTCACAGCCTGCTTGACCAAATCCAATTCCAGCTGCAACATTTGAGCCAATTCCAAAATGTTCATATGCTCATCGGCTGAGACAAAGATTTTATACAAAAGATTCTCAAAGTAGTCTCCACTCACGCGATTCATCACAAAATTTCTCAAAGGGGGTATGGAGATCTTATCCTCCCCCGAGATGGGCACATCCAGATAAATCAAGCCCTTGCGATATAATGAATGTATAACATGATAATCGCATTTTCCCGCTGTTTGAGAACCAAAGTCTATTAAATCGTCAATAAGACTACGCTCGGCTGCCGAAACATATCGTATATCTGCCTCCAAAACAAAACCCACCTCCACACGAAAGTATGGCTCGATGCGTATACGTTGCGGAAATTTGGGCAAGAATTCCAGTGGATTGGGTTTAGCCGTGAACAGCAGAGCACGTGTCGTATGAGTCTTCAGTTCACTTATCAAGGACAGATATTCATTCCTACCAATGCCCAAGACTCTCAAACAATCGGCGGCCGTAAAGTTGGGCAATGTGTCGTAGCTCTTATCATTCTTCAACAGCTGAGATAGCACATCCAAATAGTAATTGAAAGGGGTCACCCTCAAGCCCTTGGTCACAATGTCAGCCAAGTGATAGGGAAACAATCCCAAAGTGTTTATGGACTTTTGCACTAATAGTTCATAGTAACGCTGTTCCTTCCCAAAGATCTTGTTGACCAGATTACCACGGAATCTTAGCTGGTTCTTAAGACTGTAATTGAATACGTATTTTTCGTAATCTCGCTGATTGTTGTGTAGCACTTGCTTCAAATGGACTGGAAGAAGATGCCACGGAACGGATTTTCGTACACAATTGGCGATATCTTCGGCAATCTTTTCATTACTCATGTTTTGTTTTGTTCACTCGAAAGACAATTTTTAAAAATTTTCCATTATTCCAGGTGAGGAAGGAAATTATCGAACAATTTTCTATTTTTTTTTTGTGATAACGTAGAAAAGAAATTCTATTGACAAACACACAGCTGACAGCTGTTTATGTGTGACAGGTGAGGCCGACCGAATATTCGGTTTCAGTCAAAATGCGGTATTCGGCCAACATTCGGCATTTGACAAAAATATTGGACGAATTTGACCGAATGTTTACTCAAAGTGTACAAAAATACAATTTACAAATATAAAAATGTGCAAAAAGAGCAATATTGCGAGAGGAGTATCTAAATAAAGCACGGTCAAATGAGCAAGTTATAAGAAACAGAAACATATCATCATAATTAATAAAATTAAAAAAGATTACCAAGATCGTTTGAAATTTCCGAAACTTTTTATTATCAAAAAAATCCAATCTGGACTTACTTTCCACAATAGCACAACTATTATAATTCTTCAAAAAAACGTATGAAATCGATATTTTTTTGCAGTATAAACTGATTAAAAACTTTTTATTTAGTCTTTCCGATTGCGAGAGGAATATCTAAATAAAGCACAGTCAAGTGAGCAAGTTATAAGAAACAGAAACATATCATCATAATTAATAAAATTAAAAAAGATTACCAAGATCGTTTGAAATTTCCGAAACTTTCCACAATAGCACAACTATTATAATTCTTCAAAAAAACTTATGAAATCGATATTTTTTGCTGTATAAACTGATTAAAAACTTTTTATTTAGTCTTTCCGCCAAGAAAAACTTACTTAATTCAAATGTCAAAACATTCGGCTTTGGTTTCGGCTGAATGTTGTAAATTTCTTCGGCCATAAAATCCGATTTCGGTCGGACACTAGTGGCAGGTGACGGTAGACTCAGAAAACAGTAGACTCAAATAGTGGTCGTCATTGAATGCCAGCGTCAAAAGCGCTGTGCACACATAAGCCGGGATAACAAGCTGCGATAACAAAAACGTTAATAAAAATTTATTTTTTTTTGCTCAAAATAAAAATATTTGTATCAAAACAAATTTTCAAAAAAAATATTTTGTGTTGACTTTTTTGGACTTAGCCGGGATAACCATAAATTTGACTTATACTGGATAATTATCCAGGCTAAGTCCAATATTTTCAATATATAATATTTTTTCAAAAATTGTTTTCATACACACATTTATATTGCTGTTGGCGATAATTTAAAAAAAAATAAGTTCTTATTTTGAGTGAAATTTAAACTTTTTATTTAGGTTTTTCTTATCGCAGCTTAGTCATCCAGTCTTAATAAGTCTTATTCTAGGATATTATTTCTAGGATTAAGTTTAACGTGCCATTTAGACCTTCTAGATACTATCAATTCATCCATATTGACTTTCAGCGTACGAATTACGCTTCCGCAGAGCCCATTCGCAGAATGTGTATTGATTTCAATTCATTGTGTCACATCATAGATTTCGGATTAGGAGTCGATATATAAAGTCGAGGATTTTCTCCTGCTTGGATGTTTAGTTTGCTGTGACATGTTTACTTTACTTTAATATATTTAGTTACTAACTTTAGGAATAACTTATATTTGCATGTGATACTAATATTTTGTTTAATATTTTTGTTATGCCGGCTGTTGATATTTGATCTGTACCCGGTGTCCATCCTCTACTGCTTAGCCGCCATGGTTCGGACTATGGTGTGTACGCTGTCCCTACGTTATGGGGACGTGGCCCTCTCGGTCGGAAGGGGCGGGTGTGAGAGGCGTTGAGACCGTTCGATAAAAAAAAGAAAAGAAAAACAGCCTTAAAGATTTACGGCCTTATTGACAAAAATATATTTTTATAGGAGTTTTATAGGGGATTTAAAGACACCAAATATTTTGGCGAAAAATACGAGATATGAGTTTTACATTCGCTGTCCTAAAAATTCGAAAGTAAAATGTCCTTTAGACACACCAAATATTTCAAAATATTTGAAAAAAAAGGCTGGTGTTGCACCACAATTGCAAAATGTCGATCAAAGCAGTATTTTATCATGTGTTCGGATATACACAAAAAATCGACTTTTTCCGGATTTTGGAATTTTTTCATGTGGAGTTTGACAGCCGAAATCCGTCATAATATATAACAAATCGAATTTTACATATTCTTTTTAGAAAACAAACTATACTTTTCAACATTTTTTCTTAATTTTCTGCATTTTTTCTAAATTTTCTATATAACTTGAAAATCATTTCGATGAACATGAAAATGTATTTGTAAACAAATGCTATGATGTATTAACACTTTTTCTTTATGTTCTAGCAATGCACAAACATATATTTATTTGTTATTGCATTTATTTCCCTTTACATTATTTAATAGCCTTTTCACACTGCATGCGAAATCGTTCGATTTCAGCTCAAGGTCGATTTACAAATGACAGATACAAGTTTTACATTTTTAAATCGACCTTATGTCATTTCAAACTGAAACCGATTGTTTGCAGTGTGAAAAGGCTGTAACATTTATTTTTGTTTGGACCGAAGGACTACAATAGGGCTGTTTTTCTTTAAGACTGGATAACTAAACTGCGATAACAAAAATCTAAATAAAATGTTAAAATTTCACTCAAAATTTTTTTTAAATTGTAGCCAAAAGCAATAGCAATGTGTGTGTGAAAACAAATTTTGAAAAAATAATTTTGTGTTAAAATTTTTTGACTTGGCCTGGATAATTATCGAGTGTAAGTCAAAATGAAGTATATCGAGGCTAAGTCCAATAAAGTCGTCACAAAATATTTTTTGAAAATTTCTTTCAATACATATATTCATATTGTAGTTAGCGACTATGTGAAAAAATAATTTTTTATTTTGAGCAAAAAATTCAATTTTTATTAACGTTTTCGTTATCGCAGCTTGTTATCCTTTTGCTTTTTTAAATTTTTCGCAAACAAATGCAAATTTTTTGCCAGCAAAATTCCTTTTTGAGTTTCACTATGCCTTTCTTATAGCCTTGTCACACTGCATGTGAAATCTAGGTGAAATTGACGTTTGAAAATCGACCTTATGTCATTTCACGCAGCGTGATAAGGCTATTATGGGACTTTTTGATTTCACACAATTATCTTCTTCTGTCTTCTCTTCAAGAAGTCTACTTCTCTCCTATGTCTAAAATAAAAACAACACAGTTTAAGAGAGGAATCAAAATAGTGCGATCAAAAGTAAGTTTTATAGAGAAAATATAAAAAAGTTCAAAATAACGGCATACCAGCGAACAGCTGTTTATTGTACGTTCGCCAATACGTCCACATTTAAAACAACAAACCGAAATATAACGGAGTCTGAAGAAAAATTACAAGTGCGCCGTCGACAGAAGAGAGTCGGCTTCGTTCTCTTATTGACAGCTTTAAGAAAATAGAAAAAACAATCGATTTTTTTCTTTTTCATACAAAAAAGGATATTTCTTCAAAATAAAATCCTCGCAAGGAGACCCAGAAAAGAAATAAACAAATTGAAAAGATTCAGTGATTAAAAAAGAAAAATCGCATCAAGACTATATGAACCCTACCGATGAAGAAAAGTTGCCAAAGGCAAAGGAAGACAACGAAGAAGCAGAAATAATAGACCAAGACCATCCAATGTCGGATGACGAAGAAATTACAAGGTAAGAAACGTCGTATCATTTGCGAAACTCAATAAATTCAATACAAGCAATTAATTTATATACGCACTGTGTGTGTGCACTTTCTTTCTCGTCCCTCCCCTCCCGGCAGCTTCCCTCAAGATTTGTCTATAGGACAAAGAGAAACATATGACACAGCACAAAACGAGAACGAGCAACAACCACCACCTACACTGCAAGAAAGATCCTCATCATCTTCCCACACCACCTCACCGACAGACATGAAAAGATCGGCTGTCAAGGAACTCATTGAACGTTATTTCTATCAGCTTCAGCGTGGTTGTGGCAATCCGAAATGTGCAAATGTCAATTGTGCGTCCAGTGGCAAAGTGTCGCCCATGAGTCCCAATGAGATCGCCGCTAAGGCCATTCAACTGTTTTCACAAGATGCCAAATTGTGTGACTTCTACACGCACCAACAACAACAACCACCTAAAGTGCCCAGGACTGGGCCACATGATTCACCCTCTAGTTCTCGTTCGGCGGTCAGCAATATCACCGATATGGAGTTGTGTTCCGGTCAGGATCACAGTAGTGGCAGTAGTAGTTCCAATAGTACCATAACTTCGGGCTCCTCATCATCCACCAGTTCGACGGGCAGCAGTAATACCAACATTTCTAGTTGTGCAACTGAAGAACTGCCTCTGTTGGAGGCCTTAGGTGAAACGGGGACAACCACCACCACCACTGCAACACCAAATACTTCAGCAAAAGCGAAATCTTCAAGTCCTCCCACACCCACACTCGCATCCGTAGAATACTTGAATGAACAAATTCTGGACGAACTCATAGAAGAATGTGCGAAATTTAATTCGTATGATCGTCTGATACATGCCATCAATCAAGTCTACTGTTCGGTCAAGAAACTTAGTAAAAGTTTCAAACGTCCTCCGATGGTAAAGCTGGCCTCCACAGCTACAGCCTCAAAGCTAAAGGAAATTTTGGGTAAATCTCCCCAGGAACTGAAAAAAGAAGATTTACGTACCCTGGAGGGAGAGCACGACAAAGATGAGGACAGTACATGCATCGACGACGATGATGTGGATGAAGAAGAAGTCCCATCTATCTCGCCGCCGTCTGGTGGTGACAGTGGGGGCGGTGTTGGCGCTGGTGGTGATGGTATCGAACCCATGGATGAAGATGATGTATCAGTTGATTTGGATGACATTATAGTGATGGCACAAAGCGGTGATACTCAGGTGGATCTGGAGAGCTTGCGCAGAGTGAAAAAGAAATTATATGGCCTGAATAATAATGCAGTGGGCGAGGCATTAAACAATAATATCATCTTGCTGGCAGAGAGTATTAAATACGGGCGATTCTATGATTGGGAGAAAATTTTGCATTGTTTTGTTATATGCTTCGATATGGCAACAACAAGTAAGTGGAACTCGAAATATAGTCCGTTTTATAAAGATATCAGATATCATATGTCCAAAGATCAGATTAATTAATAATTAAAAATTCTTTAACATTTAATCCAATATTTTTATTGAATTCCATTTCCAGCTTCAAATCGCTTTGCCGATCTAGAATATCTGGAAAGAAGTATGCCCAAACTGTGTCAGGCAGCCCAAAGTATGCCCATACAAGCCCAAGGTCGTTTAGCTCGCATTTGGTCGGTTCACTGTAAAGATCAAATACAATCGCTTGTCCAGTGTTGTCAACAGTTGATTACACTGCAAGTCATACTGGACGAGGATACCGTTCAAGAGAATAGCGATGTCATAGCAGTAACCAAAGTTTTAAAAGTAAGAATAACATAGTGAAGCAGAGCAAAAGTGAAAGGGTTGTCAAGCAAAAAAAAACAATTCCCTTGGAATATTGTGACAACGAATGCTTGACAACGGCTCACTTTTACCCTGATACCCTCCCCACAATTTAATAAATCATACATTTACATTTTCCTCTTTTCAGATTGCCTTTTATGCCAATATCTTGGCTGGCGAAATCGATAATTATAGTACTTCAGCAGCAGGGATTGCAGCAGCGGCCAAGGAACAATCCGAGGACTCCGATGCTGCATCAAGTTCTGCAGCGGCAGCAGCTGCATCCAACAACTACGACGATGGCATGTTCCTTTATTTCCCCTACAATTCGTTTTCAGAAGACAAACTGGAAAAGGAATTGAATATGTCTTGCATGGATTGCCGTGTTCCTTTAGTGCCATACGAAGAGTTCTACAATGAGCCGCTTAGTGATGCCATACAAATGGATAGAGATTATTTGTCATATAAGAATTTGTCGTTAGATCCGACGGGAGAAGGTAATCCAAAGGACTACTATTTCTTCGTAAATTTCTGTGCAAATTTTAACTCCCTGCTTTCCTTTATCTACTACAGACAACCACTTTTCGTTCATGTTGTACTCATTCATTTTAACACCTGCCACCAAAGTTATTGCTCTCTACTATGACAGTCGTATACGAATGTATAGCGAGCGCAATTCTTCATTATATTCATTGTTGAACTACTTTGGCGACGGCAACGATGTTGGGGTCCGTCCCGATTTAAAGCTGAAAGTACGGCGTGATAACATTGTTAATGATGCTTTAATTGGGGTAAGTTTGAGTTGTGTTGAGAGGAATTGGAATTTGTTTATTATATTGGAATTTATTTTTTTATCCAGTTGGAATTGGTCGCCATGAGTAATCCAAAAGACTTGAAAAAACAATTGGTGGTGGAATTCGTAGGTGAACAGGGAATTGATGAGGGTGGAGTTTCCAAGGAATTCTTCCAGCTGATCGTGGAGGAGATCTTCAATCCAGACTTTGGCATGTTTACGCATCAGGAGGATACAAATACCATGTGGTGAGTTGGCTAAACTAGATTTTAAAATTTATGAAATTTAAATAAAATAAAAATGATAAAAAATTGAAGATACAGGAAATTACATCATTATGATCGATTTTCCTCTCTCTCACCCAATTTAAATTGAAAAAACGATTGAAATTGAGAAATACCAAAAATATATTCAGAAAAGACAAATGAAAAATGAGAAATTTAAAGAAAAATTAATACTAAGAAATTTGAATATATAAATCGCATAATATTCCATATCAATTTTTTTACTTTCCAAAAAAATGAAAGGGAGGAATTCTCATTATTGAGTTATTTAAAATAAAATAACTCAATTAATTTAATTAAATTGTATAAAATTAAAAAAATATTTCTAATAGTTCTATTTTTTTCTCACCAAATCAATTCACAGGTTCAACTCAGCACCATTCGAAAATGGTGCACAATTTGCATTGATTGGCATTATAATAGGTTTAGCTATATACAACAACATTATTTTGGCTGTGAATTTCCCCATGGTGGTATACCGCAAACTAATGGGTGGACACGGGTCATTTTATGACCTCCAAGATTGGAACCCCACCCTCTATAGGAGCCTTAAGTCCATGTTGGACTATCAAGAGTCCGACATGGAGGAAGTTTTCATGCAAACATTTAAGATTAGCTACAAAAATGTTTTCGATGAAGTGGTGGAACATGAATTGAAAGCAGGTGGTGGTGAAATAGCCGTGGGTCAGCACAACAAGCAGGAGTTCGTTGATTTGTACAGTGATTTTTTGCTCAATACTAGCATAGAAAGACAGTTTAAAGCTTTTAAGAAGGGCTTCGATATGGTCACCGATGAGTCGCCTTTGAAGTTGCTCTTTAGACCCGAAGAAATCGAGCTGCTCGTGTGTGGTAGTAGGGTAAGTGCAACGCAACATATATACAATACTCTGACTACAATATGCCATTCTCTTTTCAGAAATTCGATTTTGTGGAATTGGAAAAATCTACTGAGTATGAAGGTGGCTACACCAAAGACACTCAAATCGTTAAAGATTTCTGGTCGATTGTGCACAATCTGCCCGAGGAATCAAAGCGTAAACTATTAGAATTTACTACCGGATCCGATCGTGTTCCCGTAGGTGGTCTTAGTCGCCTCAAGTTATTGATAACCCGCCATGGTCCCGACAGTGACCGGTTACCCACTTCTCATACCTGTTTCAATGTTCTCTTGCTGCCCGAATATACCAGCAAAGAGAAATTAGAGGAAAGACTTCTAAAAGCCATCAATTACTCCAAAGGCTTCGGCATGTTGTAGACCAACAACAGCTGAAAAGAAATCACTGACCAATATCCTCTCCCATCTCCCCCATCTCATCATTCACCGAAAGAACAACCCTCGAAAATAAGGCCTTTCATTTCTATAAAGGGGAAATTTAACGAAAAGGAAAATGTCCTTTTTGAGTAAATATTTTAAAGACTTTCTTTTGTTTGAAAACGATGACCACCTACTATTTAATCGCCACTTATACAAAAAAAAAAACGAAAAGAAAAACGCATTATTCTTTGTCTAAAAGGAAATCGCAAAAGATTGCTCTTTTGTTCCAAAAAGAAAAGAATTTTGACCCCCCCACAAAAAACGAAAAATATTTTTTACACTCATGATAAGCTATTTTTGTGTCCCAACTTCCCCTTATTTTTTATAGTTTATTATTTCATCGCCTAATTTATTCGCATATTTATCCATAATACATAGATATATTATTTGGCATTTTTTTACATGAATCGTATGAAAATCGAATCGAAAGTTTGGCAAATTTTGTAACCAAATTAATTACTTCCTCCTCTTCCAAAAAAATGAAACACATTACTGTCTTTTCTTTCTTTTATGTAAATAAAGTCTTTTTAATTTAACGAAGAATAGTAAACATGGATTTGAATGAATAACATCAGTGTAATGGAACCGCACCCGAAACAATGGTTTGATCTCAAAAGCATACATATCTTTGAAATGATATATGTGTATATACCAGCAATGTATAATTAGTAAAATTAAATAAAAAGAAAAAAGTTGCCATTATTGGTAAAAAATAATGTCTTCAAGCGATTCAAATCATTTATTGGTATCAATAATTATCCCCATAACTCAATTTCGAATCAAAACTCAAATAAGGGCTGCTTTTCTTTAAGACTGGATAACTAAGCTGCGATAACAAAATCTTAAATAAAAAGTTGAAATTTCACTCAAAATAAAAAAATAATTTTTAAAATTGTAGCCAAATTTTGAAAAAATAATTTTATGTTAAAATGTTGGACTTAGCATGGTGGCTATCGAGGCTAAGTCCTAAAAATTCAACACAAAATATTTTTTTGAAAATTGGTTTTATACAAATATTTATATTGTAGTAGTAGACAATAGTAGTGTAGACAATGCACAGAGGCAACAAACATTTTGATGTCAAATTAAAGATAACTATTGAAATAACACTACAGCTTTTCATGTTTATAATGAGAAAATATAATTTATAATCAGAATATGCAAATTCATAATGAGAAATGTAAATTCATAATGGGAACATATAAATTAAATTTGAGGAATGTGAATTCATAATAGGAACAGGTTAATTCATAATCAGTACTGTAAATTCATTATGAGAAATGAAAATTCATATTGAGAAATATAAATTCATAATAAGAACATACAAATTCTTAATGAGAAATATAAATACAAAATGAGAAAATCCAAATTGATAATGAGAAAATATAAATTCATAATCAGAAACAGTAAAATTTATAATCGAAGCTATACATACATAGCTCTATGTTCTTCTATGGATATTTTCATTGAAACATACCTTTTATCGATGTTCTCATTATAAATTTATATTTTCTCAATATGATTTTATATTTTCTCATTATGAATTTATATTTTCTGAATATGAAAACATATACGCCCATGTGCTGACAACCGCATGATTTCAAATCGCATTTTTTTTGGCGATTTCGAGTCTCTAAATTTTACATTTCTATTTAAAATTGCTATTTTTAACCAAACATCTTCTTCATTTATCCGCCAGTAAAGAAAGAAAACTGAAAACAATTGTTTAAAGTAAAAATGCGAAATTTAGAGACTCGAAATCGCCAAAAAAAATGCGATTTGAAATCATGCGGTTGTCAGCACATGGGCGATTGTCTTATAATGTGTTTGGATATTCTGGAGAAATTTAAATTTATAATAGGAACATATAAATTAAATTTGAGAAGTGTAAACTCATTATAGGAACATGTTAATTCATAAATTCATGATGAGAAATGAAAATTCATATTGAGAAATATAAATTCATAATAAGAACATACAATTTCTTAATGAGAAATATAAATACAAAATGAGAAAATCCAAATTGAGAGTGAGAAAATATAAATTCATATTCAGGAAATATATATTCATAATGAGAAAATATAAATTCATAATCAGAAACAGTAAAATTTATACGTTGTTCTATGGATATTTTCATTGAAACATTTATTTTATCAATGTTCTCATTATAAATTTATATTTTCTGAATATGAAAACATATTTTCTTATTATAGGCCTGTTCGATTGGGCTTACTAGCTTATAATTATGATAATTGATAAGGTGGCAACGTTGCTACTCATTGGTTTTTCTTAAATGAATCAACAAGAAAAATCTGGTAGCAACACTAAGATAGTTACAAGCAACTTTCTTGTTAGGCTAGTAAATTCCATACAAAAATTAAGATAGTAATCGAACAGGCCGTATGTATTTGGATTTTCTGATTACGAACTTCTATTGTATCTATTATGATTTAATAGTTCTCGGTATAATTTAACAATTCTCATTATGAAATTATATTTCTTATTATGAATTAACATGTTCCTATTATAAATTTACATTACCCATTATGAATTTATATGTTCCTAATATGTATGTTCTGATTTTAAACTTGAAGAGGTGTATTTCATATTATTGTAATAAATTGATGTAAAGCAAAGGCCATTAATCCAAAATGAATAGAATTAACTCACTTGTTTCTCTTCTTGAGAACAATGCATGTACATTTCTATAGAAAAAAGTGAACATACAGTCGAAAAAGTCTGGAAAGTTGCTTCTTTAAATGTATCAGGAAATTCAAAATTTCACAATAGCATAATAACCTTCTCAGGCTGCATGCAAAATCTAGCTGAAATGACATAAGGTCGATTTACAAATGTCAGATCCTATACAAGTTTGACATTTGTAAATCGACCTTTAGCTGAAAACGCATAATTTCGAAAGCTGTCTGAAAAGGCTATAAGGTCGCTTTAAAAAAGCCAGATCCCTTACAAATTTGACATTTAAAGACAATGAAATCGATTGATTTCGCATGCAATCTGAAAAGGCTATAAGCAAATTCCAAAACGAAATTTTCTTGAGTTTTTTACATGCATTTCTTATGGAAACGAAATTTTCGTGAGCCTTAAAAACACAAAGAGACGGAAGTATACATCGTTATGCGCAGCCTAACCGTTCGGATTTAGATTGAAAAATCCAGTGTTTCGGATTTCACCCCAAAATCCCGAACAAGTGGATTTTTGATAGTAGATAGAATAACCTATTAGTAAGGCTGTTTTTCTTTAAGCCGGGATAACAAGCTGCGATAACAAAAACGTTAACAAAAATTTATTTTTTTGCTCAAAATAAAAAAAAATATTTTTTCAAATTGTTGCCAACTACAATATAAATATTTGTATCAAAACAAATTTTCAAAAAAAATTATTTTATGTTGACTTTTTTGGACTTAGCCTCGATAACCACAGATTTGACTTATACTGGATAATTATCCAGGCTAAGTCCAATATTTATAATATAAAATATTTTTTTTAAATTGTTTTCATACACACATTTATATTGCTGTTGGTGATAATTTAAAAAATAAGTTTTTATTTTGAGTGAAATTTTAACTTTTTATTTAGGGTTTTCTTATCGCAGTTATCCAGTCTTAAAGAAAAACAGCCTTAGTGTTTTTTTAGTCGACATCATCCTCGCAGGCCACGCGATTGTCACCTAACGTCGCGCCTCACTCGATTTAGTAGAGTGCACATTCGACACCAATCTGGCATCGCCGTTTTCTCTTTTTCTCTCAATTTTTTCTTGCTCTTCTGCAAGCCCCAAATTTTCTCTCCTGCTCTTGCTATTAAAAGGGGAGCTCTGTATTCCATTTGTTTTTATTAATCTTCTGCTTTTGGTCTGTTTGGTTGGATGCGGGATGCGTTTTAATTAATACGCGTAAAAAGTAGTGAAGTGTTGGTTTTTGTTTTTTCTTTTTCTTTATAACACAAATGATAGCCCGAAAATATTTATAAAACCGGTGATATCGTGCATTAAATTACACAAATGTTGCAAAAGAAGAAAGAAATTATAACTGAATACATTTAAATTTTTTTATTGGAACAAGCCAAGTGCCAGACATATCAATCGCACACACACCCATGCAATCATAATTAATATATTCGACGAATCAAGTAAAACAATAACAAAATTTGTAATATAAGGAAGGATACAGAGACGCCGTAAATATGATCAGCAAATGGAGGCTTATGTTGCTACTGGCCGCTGTTGTCTATTACACCAGCTCACCCGTAGCGTCCTTAGAAAAAGAAGATGCATTAGTTACGGAGGAGGAGACGGCGACCAAGAAATCGCAGGCAGCAGAGGAGACTGATGGTGGTATGTAAATGAAACGAATCGTTTGTTTTTATTAAAAATTATTGGTCTTGTTTCGTTTTTGTTGTTTATGTTCTTGTTTTCATTTGTGATTTGTGTTACTATGGGTATGTGCGAGCATGTGTATGGCTTGCCGGTTGATGTTGGATTGGAGGCGGCGTGTGAAGAGAAGTTGTTTTTTTAATGGCCGTGGATTGGATGCATTTCGCATTTCTTCTATATGAGCTCATTGTACTTGTTTAGTTTTGGAATGCATTCAGTGTATTTTGCTCAACGAAGAGCTAAAGGCGGAATTTAGGTATCCATGTTTATATGCACGTACATGTTTAGATATGTATGTGGATGTGTGGATGTGGTGCATCTGTTGAATGATGTGATGTATGTGATGCTTGCCACATGTACTCTTCGAGGCATACATAGATGTGTAATGCGAGATAAGGGGCTGCAACAATGTTCGTATAGATAGTGAACTTGTTTCCGGTTCCAGAAAAGGAGGGAATTGAAAAAGGGAGAACATTCAAAAATTTCGTTTGGGTAAATGAAGAAGTCTAAATAAAAATTAAAATATTCAACATGTTTAAGGAATAATGCTAAAAACTGCACCTACATGGATATGTTATTCGTACAACACATCTTGGAGCTTTATAAGGTAGTAAATGTATCGTTAGTTTTATAAAAATTATCCTTTTTCTTTTAATTTTTGAAATGTATAATGTCTGGATAGTGCAACAGACACTCGGATGCTTCTGCCATCAATTTATCAAAAATATAGAATACTTACCATAAATATTCCTTATGAATTTATTTAAACTGGAGCTACACAAGGCCACAAGAAACTATAGATCGTATGTAGAAAAGCTGTGTATTCAGTTTTTTTTACGAACGTTGCCAACGCCTCTCTCTCCCGCCCCGAGAGGGCCACGACCCATCTATATTGACAGGATTGAGTCAGTTTTTTGTTTTCATTAAGACACTTACATTGGAATACTCACTTTTCCATTTGATGATCTTTTCTCCTTTTTACAGGACCTTTAATTTCAAAATAATACAAAAGTTTTAATAATTTATTTTCGTACTTTTCCGAGTCTTACAAAGGCGGCATAAATATCAAATGAAAGAGGAGAATATCTGTTAAAAATAATTTAAATTTTAGATGCTTGAAATTTAAAATATTTTTAACAGACGATATTTAATACAGACGATTAGTTTAGCCTTAAGAACAATTTCAGGATTTCCCCCTTAAAAAGCTGAAGTTTATTTATTTTTATTTTTGAGGGGGAAATATGAAATGATTGTTAATGCAAAACTTTTACAGGTAGGAGCAGGACATTTGAAGTATTTTAAATCGCCTTTGTATGACTCCGAAAAGTACGAAAATAAATTATTTAAACATTTATATCCTTTGGAAATTAAAAATCCCAAGTATTTATATAGGAGAACTGAGTATACAGTTCTCCTATACACGACCTCTAGTTTCACGTGTATATGGTCTTGTGCATCTCCCAGAAATACTGTCGCACATAAGGGTATCTCCTAAATTACTACAAAAACAAGAAAGAAACTGAAAAAGTCGATCAGCCTTTTTAGTGTTCTAAAGCGCTTAAAAAGTAATACATTTTATAAATATATCGTCAGGATTTAGTACAAATTAGTACAAAATTATAAACAATTTTACACGGAAACGGATGCGACAAAAAACAGAAGTACTTTTGAAGGTCTTATACAAAGTTCAGTGATTTTTTAAGAACTTTGTTTTTCCATATATACATGTAAATGAAGGTCAGAGGATATATCTTGTTCGTAGATTTATGAAATATGAGAAATTGTCTCTTAATTTTAAATTTAATTTTAAATTTAATTAGGTACAGCAGAAATACGGACGCGACAAATATTCCCACTCGTAGTAAAAAGAAATATTAATTTTCGTTATAACACTTCAACTTTTAATAAAAATAAAAGAGAACAAGCTAACTTCAAGTTTCATAATAAAAAAAAGTTGTCGAAATAAGGAAAAAATAAAGTTAAAAGCTATTAGTGCGGTCTGATTTCAATTTTTTGGTAGACCTTTTTTGTGAGATGCCCATATGTATATATAGCTAACCGAATCAACCCGAGAAAGTTCTACTTTATTCAGAGCAGCCAACTTGAAACAGTAGCCCTCCTTCCAATGGGTATATTAAAATTTTGTGATTTTAGTATTTCATTATTCGTATAAGTACGAGACCACATCAATAAGTAGCCGATTTGAATGTGAAAGAATTTTTTTAAATTTAAATTTTTTGCTTCTCCAATCTCATTATGCCATTTTTGTAGTATAATTTCCCAAATCTTCATAATACACGCTTGTTTCCCACAATAAAATTCAATATATAACCTTTCCTCAATCCAAAGAATAGTGTCTGCTACATTAGATTCCAATTTTATGACGCCTTTAATTCAGACGATTCATAATGATCAGTAGTTGAGTTTGAATCATCGATCAGTCAGCAATTGCTTCTCCAATCTCATTATGCCATTCTTGTAGTATAATTTCCCAAATGTTCCATCATACGCGCTTGTCTTCCACACTAAAATTCAATATATAACGTGCATTTCCGTTCCTCAAACCAAAGAATAGTGTCTGCTACATTCGATTCCAATTTTATTAAGTTTTTATTTCACACTCCGATTCATAAGGATCAGTAGTTGAGTTTGAAATCATTCCATGATCAATCATCCTAAATATAATAACCGAAATAGCAAACTAGTGAAAATTCTCCAACACTAAATTAATAGAGATAAAAGCATGAAATTTGAAGTATTTTTAATAGAATTTCTTCTCTTTCATTTGATACCCATAATACATAATAATTGATTTTTCTATTTTCATGGGGTTTTTCGAACTAAGAATAAAAATACGCAATTTAAACGAGATTTTTGGAAATTATCTTACTTTGACAAGAAGGGTCATAACTTCTACATTTATACATAGATTTTCTTTAAATATGCCTTGTTTTCTTCGTTAGAATCTTTGCTATTAGAAAATAATAGAGAATATTATTTTTCATTTTTATGGGTTTTTCGTACCAAGAAAAAATATTCATGATTTTTGGATATTTTCTTATTTCTACAAGAAGGGTCATAACTTTTATATTTACAAATAGATTTTCTTCAAATTTGCCTCGTTTTTTCCTTGGGATGTTTGCTATTAGAAAATAGTAAAAAATAATTTATTTTTCTATTTTTATTGGTTTTTTTCCATACCAAGTAAAAAATACGCTATTTCAATGTGATATTTCGGATATTTTCTTACCTCTACAAGAAGACCCATAACTTCTACATTTATGCATTTATTTCTTCAAATATGCCTTGTTTTCTTGAGTAGAATGTTTGCTATTAGAAAATAATAGAGAATAATTTATTTTTCTATTCTTATAATTTATATAGTCTGCTGCATTAGATTCCAATTTTATAAAATTCTTAATTCAGACTCCGATTCTTAAGGATCAGTAGTTCAGTTTGAAATCATTCCATGATCAATCATCCTAAACACAATATTCGAAATAGCAAACTAGTAAATATTCTCCAAGTATTCTACATAGTTCTCAGACAAACTTACAATTATAATTATCTGAATTATATTTTTTATTATTATTAATATTATTTCTATATTTGCTCGTCTTTTGTGATCCATACAAAATGCAGATGACATCATCATCTTCCAAAACAAAAGATAACCTAATTCAGGTTCAAAATTCAGGTTTTACAATATATGTATGCACGTCTATGCTGCTTAATATGCATGCATCAAAAAAATTAATCTTAATTTTTGTCAGATCCACCGAATATTTATTTT
The DNA here is from genome assembly GCA_947397865.1 of Polietes domitor. NCBI lineage: Eukaryota > Metazoa > Arthropoda > Insecta > Diptera > Muscidae > Polietes > Polietes domitor. Next base: position 166,797,942 of record OX377621.1, read on the forward strand.
CGGCGTGTGTCATTTTGAGACAGAATTTATTTTCTATTTCAGCAATACCACCTGATATGCGCGATATGCAGATACTTTTTATTTTCTTGTTTGATGATTTGTTTATGACAATGAATATCAGTGAATTTATAATTACCCCAAACAAAACGAGGGCCACACCTTCATTGTTAAGAAACAACAAATTACTTTGGTCAACCCCATTGTTTTAGTATTTAAGTTTGTCATATTCGAGAAATTTAAATCTTGAAATTACAGTGGACAGTATTTTTTCGTTTATAGATTGTTTAAAAAATATATAATATACCATAAATGATTTTATATTTAAAATCTATTCATTTATTTGATTGTGCTGTATATTTAAGTGAGTAAGTCAAAAGAGACAAAAAATATGACACGTTTATACGCTAGTATTCGAAAGGAAACCTGATAGCCTTCAATTACAAGTGTGAACATACTTCCACTGGGCCAGGGAGTCTCCATTATTTAGAAATTGGCTTATGTAAGCAATAATTCACGTTAGAATATCACATTTTGTTTTTATGCGGAAAATGTATGTTTTTTTTTGTCGTTCACCGTGGGATAGGCTTGTTTGGTTTTTTATACCTTTGAAAATCACATTTATTCTGACGAGGAGGAGTAAGTAGTCGTTTTTTGTGTTTATGTGATTCACTAGAATAATCAAAAAATACCTAAAATTTCTGCTGCTCCATTTATAGTAGTTTAGAAAGGCATTTAGTTCACGTTTTGGCTCATCATAAAGCGCTGTCTGTGTTGGCAAAAGAATACATTTATCTGTTTTTGCTGATTTTTGAGATGCAAAATGTTGATTTGTTTAAATCAAGTGATTTAGAATTACTTAGAATAAAATAGGACAAATTAATTAATATTAAAATAATTATGCCAACCCTGCGTCAGCATCAAGTAGAGCCTCAGAGCGCAGAATATTCTGTGCGATGGCGGCTGGATTTGACATAACTTTTTTCAATTTGTTCCAGCTGAAAAGGTTGGAATCCTATTGAAAATTGTCTTCACTGTATCATGCTTCCCTGTCAAAGAAGGTCCAGTACAAGAAGATAAACATCAAATTAAAAAAAAATTAACTAACTACTAATACCTCATGCTAACCAGATATTTTGAAGATGAAGCCCGCAAAAGCAAATCAGCTTGTAAGAGACATCACCAGTTAGGTCTATAACATCGTACGACAGTACTTTTTGAATTAGAACAAGACGATATACACATGAAACTAGAGATCGTCTAGATCTTTTCACCTTTTTACAGGATATAGATGTTTTATTAATTTATTTTCGTTCCTTTGCGAGTTATAGAATAGCGATATGGTTATCAAATGAAAGAGAAGAATATCTCATTAAAATACTTTTAATTTCATGCTTCTATCTGTATTAGTTTAGCATTAACAACAATTAGCATTAACAAGTTTTTCCCCTTATTTATTTAGTTATGTTTTTCATTTTAAGGGGAAAACTTTAAATGGTTGTTAACACTAAATTAATAGAGATAAAAGCATGAAATTTAAAGTATTTTTAATAGAAATTCTTCTCTTTCATTTGATACCCATAATACATAATAATTTATTTTTCTATTTTCGTGGGGTTTTTCGAACTAAAAATAAAAATACGATTTTTGAAAATGTTCTTACTTCTACAAAAAGTGTCATAACTTCTACATTTATCCATAGATTTTGGATTGGATCTTCGTTGGAATGCCAGGTATTAGAAAATAATACAAAATAATTTATTTTTTATTTTCATAGGGTTTTTCGGTACTAAGAATAAAATACACTATTTAAAATGTTTTTTGGAAATTGTCTTTCTTCTAAAAGAAGGGTCATAACTTCTACATTTATTCATAGATCTTCTTCAAATATGCATTGTATTCTTCGTTGGGATACCAGCTATTAGAAAATATAGGAAAATATTAAGTTTTCTATTCTTATGGGATTTTTCGCACTAAGAATAAAATACGATATTTAAAAATGATTTTTGAAAATGTTCTACAAAAAGGGTCATAACTTCTACATTTATACATAGATTTTCTTTAAATATGCCTTGTTTTCTTCCTTAGAATGTTTGCTATTAGCAAATAATAGAGACATTTTTTTTCCATTTTTATGGGTTTTTTCGTACCAAGAAAAACTATTCATGATTTTTGGATATTTTCTTACTTCTACAAGAAGGGTCATAACTTTTATATTTACCAATAGATTTTCATCAAATTTGCCTCGTTTATTCCTTGGAATGTTTGCTATTAGAAATTAGTAAAAAATAATTTATTTTTCTATTTTTATTGGTTTTTTCCCATATCAAGTACTATTTCAACATGATATTTTGGATATTTTCTTACCTCTACAAGAAGACGCATAACTTCTACATTTATGCATTTATTTTCTTCAAATATGCCTTGTTTTCTTCATTAGAATGTTTGCTATTAGAAAATAATAGAGAATAATTTATTTTTCTATTTTTATAGTTTTTTTCTTACTAAGAATAAAATTTGAAAAAAAAACATGATTTTTTAATTCTCTTTCTTCTTCAATAAGGGTCAATAGCGTCTACATTTATCCATAGATTTTTCTTGAAATATGACTTTTTTCTTCGATACAATGCTTGCTATTAGAAAATATAGAAAAATATTTTTTTTTCTTATTTTAGATGGGGTTTTCGCGCGAGCCAAAAATATGATTTTTTTAATTCTCCTACGCCAACATTTATCCACAGATATTTTTAAACTTGGATAGAATACAATGTTAGCTATTAAAAAATAAAACAGCATATTTTTTTCAGATTTTATTTCTATTTTTCATGTTTTTTTCTTTGATAGAGAAAATATTTTTTTTAATATTTTTTTTCATTTTTTTGGCGACTGTTAATAAACCACTGTTTCTATGTGAAAGCAACATTTATAGCCATCATAATTACCTTTAATAATTTAATAAAAATATCGTTTTCGAATTTAGAGCACCAATACACATCTAAAAATATTATACACAACCACGACTCGCAAAAGTACGAAAATAAATTACTAAAACATTAATATCTTTTGGAATTAATTGAATCTATGTGAAAGCAACTTTTATACTAATCATAATTACCATTATTTTAACGTATAACCTGGCGTGATCGAACTTATACTTCCAAAGTTATGGTAAACAAAATATTAAAGACACCTTCGACGAAAATGGGGAAAAATTAAAGAAAATTGGAATTTGACTTATGGAATCGAGCTATGATTGATTTTTCACTCAGTATTCTCAATATTTGTTTAATGAAATATGCATGCATATATGTATTTCTATTTACTATTTCTTGGACGCTTAATTAATTTCATATTTGTGGACCAAACTATATAAAAGATGTTGCCATCACTGCGATATTTTGTGGAGGAAAATGCTCGTTTCTTGGTGTCATAGTTTTTATTTATTGATTTTCAATTTAGAGACTTCAAAGAACAATTAATAAATAGATATATTACAATATGCATCAATGCTAAGTGAGGTATGAAATATTTTTACTTGAGCTATACGTAAATAGAAAGATAGCTATGTTTGTCTATAAGAAATAAGAGTGAACAAAGGATTCGCATTCACTAATTTTAACTGTGGCTGGAAAGATCTGAGGCAGCTAGAGATGAATTTGAAAGCATGGTGAATGAAATCGAAAGAATAGTGTCATGAAATGAATTTGCGCTAAACATACTCAGGGTCTTATGCCACTTCTTCAATACGCTACACTTTTTCTCAGTACCAAATGTATCAAATATATTTGTATAAATATTGTATATTTACTTTTTTTAATTTGTAATACTTTTTAAAATTCACCACTTTATAAATGAGTTTAAATGCAATTTCAATCCAAAACCAAATGCCAACCACGCCATGCATAATTGTTATTAAGGTTAAACAACGAAATCATAATCAAACATCTATGTGTATCCGACCGTGATCAAAGAGACCGTGATTATAGATGACGAAAGTGTGACATTATCACTATTGTTTATATATTTTGTTTTGTTTCAACTAAAATACTCCCCCGTGTTTGTTTCTTTATATTTAACAAATATTTAAAAAATATATTTTTAAATGGTATCATTTAGAACACAAAAGTTTAACTTAATTGTATAATTAGTCAATGTGACCATATATGTCTGTTCATTCATGCTTTTGCTAATATGTTTTTTTCGTTTTTTTTTCCAGCGAAAGTCAAGGTATTCACTGTGGCCACTGAGCGCACTGATGGTTTCCAGCGTTATATGCGCTCAGCACGTGTTTACGATATTGAGGTGAGTTTTAAGAACTATAAAAAGAATAATTAAAGATTTTGGCACCTTTCTCCGTTAACCAAAAAACAACGACAAAGAATTTGCACAAAGAACAATGATAATAAAGAGTGATTTTTTTGAGGTTAGGATTTTCATGCATTAGTATTTGACAGATCACGTGGGATTTCAGACATGGTGTCAAAGAGAAAGATGCTCAGTATGCTTTGACATTTCATCATGAATCGTCTTACAAACGAACAACGCTTGCAAATTATTGAATTTTATTATCAAAATGCGTGCTCTGTTAAGAAAGTTCATTGCGCGCTTCCATTTTATGGTCAGTTTAATTGACCCACTGAAGCGGCTATTCGGGCTATTGTGACTAAATTTCGCACCAAATTTACATTGTTGGACATTAAACCACCAACACGCTTACGCAGAGTGCGAACTGAAGAAAATATCGCAGCTGTATCGGCCAGTGTTAATGATGACCACCAATTTTCGATTCGTCGCCGTTCGCACCAATTGGGTCTCTGTTACTCAAAAACGTGGAAATGCCAAAATTGGACTAAGCGGATGGACCACCTAAGACGCAGCCGCGGTCAACATTTAAATGAAATTATCTTCAAAAAGTAAATGTCATGGACCAATCTAACGTTTCAAATAAAGAACCGATGAGATTTTGCAAATTTTATGCGTTTTTTTTTTAAAAAAAGTTATCAAGCTCTTAAAAAATCACCCTTTAGAAACAAATAAGTATGGAATGGAAATCAATAAATCCACTATATAGACCACTATTTCAAAACAAACAACGGGGAATTAATTTGTTTGAATTTTGAATAGATTCGAGTGAGGATTAAGAACAAGTTTCTTCTTTGAAATCACGAAAATGTTTAGCTTTAATAGCTGAAACATTTCTATCATAAAATCTCCAGACTTATCATTAATTAACGCATTGATTTATTTTGTTTTCTAACGAATGTTTGATTTTGAATAAAGCCGCGAGCAAGCCCAGCTGTTAAAGTCTTCAACGGCATCAGACAGCCAGTCAGCCAGCCATCAGTAATACCGGTTATTATTTGTACTTAGTTATGGAAAGATAATGACTAGTTTGTTTTTTCTCTCTGCGCAATATTTGGCAAACGAAACAAGCTTTGCTTTGATGGGCGCAGGGCAGGGCGTTTAAGCACACAGTTCGATCGAACATCTTTGTTTTTGACATTTAAAATCGTTTTCGAAAAACACAAAACCCACTCCACGACAATGAAATACATGCATACATTAAACTGAATTGTAAATGTTTGAATAAATTTGGCATGGAAATTTGATTAAGAGCTGCTATATTAGATGATAATGAACTGTGGCACCAGGTGATGGATTCATTCACACACAGTCTTATCACTGTTATACAAACAAAAAGAAACGATTCTGTGGTGATAAATCATTTATTTTTGTATTTAAACAGAAATTATTCAAATTTAAAAATTCTTCGAATAAAAATGAATGAGAAAAAAAAACAAAAATATATATTTATGTACATATGTATAATGAAAGCCTATTATATTTGGGTTCTTTTTGTTTCAAATTTTTATTGAATGAATGGTAGAGTCGAGGTCTTTGTTGGTTAAAGCATTCTAATGAAGAAAAACCTCCATTTGAAAGCCATATTGAACATATATATGTATAAATATAGAGTGTATGGCCCTTTTTTGTAGAAGTAAAACAATTTAAAAAATCACGTTAAAAATAGCGTATTTTTCTGACTCGGAAATAATTTATTTCATTTATTATCTAATAACTGATATTATAAGGAAAATTACTATGCCTATTTAAAATAAATATTGATAAATAAAGAAGTTATGGTCCTTTTTTGTAGAAGTAAAATTCAAAAATTCCTATTTAAATATTTATATTTTTTGACACGAAAAAAAACCCCTAAAAATAGAAAAATAAATTGTTTTAGTTTATTTTCTAATAGCTGGCAATAAAACGTAGAAAACAAGGCATTAGCAATCTATGGCAAAATCAATTTCAGCAAAAATTTCATTTGAAATGGGAAAAATATAAATGATTGATTAGTGGATTTTTTTTGCTTCTACAAGAAGGGTCATAACTTCTGCATTTATCCATAGATTTTCTTGAAATATGCCTTGCATTCTTCGTTGGAATGCCAGATATTAGAAAATAATACAAAATAATTTATTTTTTATTTTCATAGGGGTTTTCGTACTAAGAATAAAATACACTATTTAAAATGTTTTTTTGGAAATTGTCTTTCTTCTATAAGAAGGGTCATAACTTCTACATTTATACATATATTTTCTTTAAATATACATTGTTTTCTTCGTTAGAATGTTTGCTATTAGAAAATGATAGAGAATATTTTTTTCCATTTTTATGGGTTTTTTTCGTACCAACAAAAAATACTCATGATTTTTGGATATTTTCTTACTTCTACAAGAAGGGTCATAACTTCTACTTTTATTTTTTCGTTGGGATGATTACTATTTGAAAATAGTAAAAAATAGTTTATTTTTCTATTTTTATGGATTTTTCCTACTAAAAATAAAATACGCTATTTAAACTTTATTTTGGGAATTTTCTTACTTCTACAAGAAGGGCCATAACTTCTACTTTTATTCAAAGATTTTCTTCTAGTATGTATTGTATTCTTCGTTGGGATGTTAGCTATTAGAATATAACAGATAATAATTTATTTTTCCATTTTTGTGGGTTTTTTTGTACCAAGAAAAAATAGGATATTTTTTGGATATTTTCTTACTTCTTCGAGAAGGGTCATAACTTCTACATTTATTCAAAGATTTTCTTCAAGTATGCCTTGTATTCTTCGTTGGGATACCAGCTATTAGAAAATAATACAAAATAATTAATTTTATAGGTTTTTCGCACTAATAAAAAATACTCTAATTAAACAAGATTTTTGGAAATTTTCTTACTTCTACAAGAAGGGTCATAACTTTTACATTTATCCTTAAATTTTCTTTAAATAAGCATTGTTTTCCTCGTTAGAATGTTTTCTATTAGAAAATAAGAGAAAATAAGCTATTTTTATATTTCTATAGTTTTTTAAGCAAGAAAAAATACGCTATTTCAACATGATTTTTTGGATATGTTATTACTTCCACAAGAAGCACCATAGCTTCTACATTTATTCATACATTTTCTGTAAATAAATTGTTAGAATATTTTCTATTAGAAAATAAAGGAAATATTTAGTTTTCTATTTTAAATAGATTTTTATCGCGCAAGTAAAAACTTGATTTTTTTTAATTTTAGGCGCCTACATTTATCCAATGCTATTTGTTAAAAAAGGATATAAAATTTTGGCTGTTAAAAGAGAAAACAATATAATTTTTATAGATTTTATTTCTAGTTTTCATTGTTTTTTTTTTTTGTTACCAGAAAAAAAATATATTTTTTTTTCAGAAAAAAATATTCTTTTTCTAATTTTTTGCGATTTTGTTTAAATCACTGTTTCTATATGAAAGCAACATTTATAGCCATCATAATTACCTTTAATTTGAAGTATAAACGGGCGTGATCGGACTTATACTTCCAACGTTATGGTAAAAAAATTAAAGGTACTTTCGACAAAATGGGGGAAAAATTAAAAAAAGATAATATCATTTTCGAGTTTAGAACGACAATATAAATCTGAATACAATACACTGAATACAATTGAACAAATAGTTTGTAAAGTAGTCTACTATATATGTTTAACATCAATTTAACTAGATTTTTGTTATACGAGGACAGTTCACTAGGCAGTCGATGAGATGATGGCTCCATGAATGTATATACTTTCAGCTAAATACAATATCTGAGAAGGCTTTAAGACTATACAATTCAATATAATATATAAATAGTATATATTTCCCAAAAATGTTTTTAAATATTGGGAGACTAGCGTAAATCCTCAGCCGTTTGTATGTAATTGATAACGTTAGACAGCTTTCTTATTACTGTCTTAACACAAAAATGTGTCTGTTGTCTTTATTAAATTGTATAGACTTTGGGAGGTATATATATATAACCTTCCGTTGTCCGTCCGCCCAATAAATCACAATTAATAATAATATTTGCATGGAAAAGTTACGATTTCTCAATTGAAAACAAATTTCTTTGTTTATTGGCTTGACACAATTTAAACTTGGCTTCAGGTCCAGCGACCAAAAGAAGCCGTGCATCTCAGAAATGATGGAAAATGATGAAAAAATATCGTTCTCAACATAAAATAAAGAAATAGAACTGCTGTCATAAAAGTAAATATCATAAGTTATGAGATAATTAAAACCTTAAAAATGAGAATGAAAATGCCGGGTTACTCAGAAATGCTAATTAAAAATCACTGATATTGCTATCAACATAAAATAGGAAAAATAAGGAAAAAAGAAAATATCATGAGTTCTGAGATAATATAAAATCTTAGAAAGAAGTATGAAGAACTTCAAAAATGCTAATAAAAAATCACTGATATTGTTATCAACATAAAATAGGAAAAATAAGAAAAAAAAACTATTGTCATAGAAGAAAATATCATAAGTGGTGAGATAATATAAAGTCTTAGAAAGAAGTATGAAGAACTTCAAAAATGCTAATAAAAAATCACTGATATTGTTATCAACATAAAATAGGAAAAATAAGAAAAAAACTATTGTCATAGAAGAAAATATCATAAGTTGTGAAATAATATAAAATCTTAGAAATGAAAATTGTGTTTTCATCAGCTTATCAGCTACTTAATGAACTGCCCACGTATATCATCTGTCATAGAAATATATTTCCTTAAAAAAAGCAACGTCGACCCCCTTCTAATAATGTTTCATAAAATATGTCGCATAATTCTCAGCTTAAAAGTGATAGTTATGGCCATATAACAAAATTTATTTGAATATTTTTTTTCGATAAGAACAACTTTTTCCAGATTAAGACAAAAGAAACTGGTTCACTACGAACTCCATCAAAACAAGCAATTGAAATAAATTTCAATTAACACCATGCAATATGGACGACAATACAAGCGTTGGGGGATTCTTATCGCAAGCCAAGATCAAATGTCTTCATCAAAAAAATCTTCCCGCCTTTAAAACACTTTTAATTAACCAAAACAGTCTTATCTTAGGAGCCGTTATGTTCCTATTTCAAAATCACACCAAAAATCGTCTGCTTTACAATGCAATGCATCCGGTCAACAGATTGTTCTCTAATACACATTTACTACATATTATGAGTTTATTATCATTTTAATGTTCGTCGTTTTTGTGTCCATTTCAAAGAACGCACACATGTTAGTTTCAGTTGTTTCACTTGTGGCTTTGGTTTTGTTTTTCTCCTCCATTGAACAAGACGACGGCCACATCATCTTTGTTTTAACAGACGGCAGACGGACGGCCATCCAGCAGCCAGCCCAACGTTTGGCGTTCTAGATTTTTCCTTTCCCCCCGCCCAATTTTAAACGATTGTTTATACAACAATGTTTGCATATGTGGGCATGCATGTGTATCATACACACTTTCTGGTCAGCAACTACTCGGCGTCGTCGCCATCGCCCCGCCACGATTTTGAATCACATAGTCTCAAGTTTCATATTCAAAATTGATAAATACATATATGAATACGTGAATGAATGGATGAATCGGTTTCGGGTTTGCCGGTTTATCAGCGAATGCGTTTGACAACAAATGGTGACGTTTTATGACCCTTTCAATATGGGGGTCATTAGATTCAAGATTACAAAAGAAAGTAGTATATAGTTTCTAGAACAATATAAGATGCTTAGCATAAGCTACTGATAACCTAATAAACCGATTCTGAATTGTTTTTTTTAAATATGATTTGTTTTAATATTATTTTTGTTTGTTCTTTTCAGGTCACTCCTTTGGGTTTGGATCAAGAATGGAAGGGTGGCGATATGGATGGTCTAGGCGGTGGCTTCAAAGTCAATCTATTCCGTGAAGGCGTCAAACCATTCAAAGATGAAAAGGAAACTATCATATTGTTTACGGACAGGTAAGGGATATAGAGGCTGGACGAGAAATATCACAAAACAAGTTGAATTTTAAGAGCAAACAAATTAAAAAAAAATAGACTTTATTAGACGTCTTGGTCAAGGGATGGTTAATCTTTAATACCTGACTTTCACATTGGTGCTGAGGCCCTTTTCCGCGAATACATAGTCTCAACCATATGTAGCTGAGATGTGTTTTCTATAAAAAATAGATTTAAAGGTTTCTCAACAGCTGACTTAGCATAGCTTGCCTATTGACGTCCTATACTTTCAGCCATTGATCTTCTGGGAAGCATGCCTATGCTTATCCTTTAATGTCTACACCATTTACAATTGTAATTGAGAAAATACAACATCATATTGAGAAAATACAAATTGAAAATTAAAAATGTAAATTGAAATCGAGAAAATAAAAATAGAATTTCAGAGATATAATTGAAATTAAGAAAATACAAATTGAAAATGAGAAATATAAATTGAAATTGAGAAAATAAAAATTGAAATTGAGAAAATAAAAATTTAAATTCAAAAATATGAATTGATATTGAGAAAATACAACTTGAAATTCAGAAATGTAAATTAAAATTGAGAATAAACATATTGAAATTCAAAAATGTTAATTGAAATTTAAAAATACAAGTTGAAATTCAGAAATGCAAATTGAAATTGAGAAAATGAAAATTGAATTTTATAAATGTAAATTGAAATTGATAAAATAAAAATTTAAATTCAGAAAACTAAATTGAAATTGAAATTTAGAAAATACAACTTGAAATTCAGAAATGTGAATTGAAATTGAGAAAATACAATTTGAAATTCAGAAATGCAAGAAATTGAATTTCAGAAATGTAAATTGAAATTGAGAAAATAAAAATTTAAATTCAGAAATATGAATTGAAATTGAGAAAATACAACTTAAAATTCAGAAATGTAAATTGAAATTGAGAATAAACAAAAATTGAGAATATGTGCAAATTGAATTTCAGAAAATACAATTTAAAATTGGGAAATTAAATTTGAAATTGCGAAAATGCAAATTGAAATTCAGAAATGTAAATTGAAATTGAGAAATTTGATTAAATTTCAGAAATGTAAATTGAAATTGAGAAAATAAAAATATTAAATTCAAAAATCTAATTTGAGATTGAGAATATACATTTTGATATTGAGAAATAAACAATAAAAATTGGGAAAATTCAAATTAATTTCAATTTAAATTTCTGAATATCAATTTGTTTATTCTCAATTTCAATTTTCATTTCTGAATTTCAATACCCATTTTCTCGATTTCAAATTTAAAATTTCATTTCTCAATTTCAAATTGTATTTTCAGAATTTCAATTTTCATTTTTGTATTTCAATTTTCGTTTTTTCTCAATTTCAATTTTCATTTCTGAATTTCAATTTTCATTTTCTCAATTTCAATTTTTATTTCTGAATTTCAATTTCAATCAAATTTCATTTCCCAATTTCAAATTGTATTTTCTGAATTTCAACTTTCATTTTCTCCATTTCAATTTTCATTTCTGAATTTCAATTTGAATTTTCGGAATTTCAATTTTCATTTCTCATTTTCAAATTGGAAAAATTCAAATTAATTTAAATTTGAAATTCTGAATATCAATTTCATTTCTAAATTTCAATTTTCATTTTTTAATTTCAGTTTTCATTTTCTCAATTTCAACATTTATCTCTGAATTTCAATTTACATTTCTCAATTTCAATTAGCATTTCTCAATTTCAATTTACATTTCAATATACAATTTGATATTGGGAAATAAACAATTGAAAATTCAAATTAATTTCAATTAAGATTTCTGAATATCAATTTGCTTATTCTCAATTTCAATTTTCATTTCTGAATTTCCTCAATTTGAAGTTTAAAATTTCATTTCTCAATTTCAATGTATAGTTTCTGAATTTCAATTTTCAGTTCTGTATTTCAATTTTCATTTCATCAATTTCAAATTTCATTTCTGAATTTCAATTTGCATTTTCTGGATTTCAAATTTCATTTCTCAATTTCTAATTGTATTTTCTGAAATTCAATTTTCATTTCTCATTTTCAAAATTGGGAAAATTCAAATTAATTTCAATTTAAATTTCTGAATATCTACTTGTTTATTCTCAATTTCAACTTTCATTTCTAAATTTAAATTTTCATTTTTGAATTTCAGTTTCCATTTTCTCAATTTCAACAATTCTTGAATTTCAAACTGTATTTTCTGAATTTCAATTTACATTTCTCATTTTCCACTTGTTTTTTCTCATTTTCAATTTTTATTTCTCTATTTCAACTGGTATTTTCTCAATTTCGACTGAAAATGGCGTAGAAAAGGAAAAATAAGAAAAGAAGATGTCATAGAATATAAAAATATTTGCTGTATGACATTTTTTGTATTTGTTTTACATTTTTATTGAGACTTTCAAACAATTTTTGAATTAATAAGAAACAGATTAGCAGAATAATTCGAATTTATTGTCAAATCCCATTCTCTATATATAATTCTCAACCTTAGCTTCTGATAAGGACAAAATATCTCGATTCTTCATCAAACACATTTTTGTTCTATTGCAAATCACTATAACTATCCACTTACTTATCCATATTTTCCACCCCAAATATTTCCAGCTATGATGTCGTCTTCACTTCCACTCTATCGGAAATTGTGAAAAAATTCAAAAAAACTAATGCTAAAATTCTATTCTCGGCTGAAAAGTTTTGCTGGCCCGATCTAAAGTTGGCTTCAAAATATCCCACAGTCGCACCCAAAGCTTCGCAATACCTCAATTCGGGTGCATTTATCGGTTATGCACCACAAGTATGGTCTCTGCTGGAGAAAACTATTGGCGATACGGAAGACGATCAATTGTACTACACGAAATCATTCCTGAACGAAGAGCTAAGGGAAAAACTGGGCATACAATTGGATACGGAATCGCAATTGTTCCAGAATTTAAATGGTGCCAAGGACGATGTTAAATTGGACGTGGAGTTGGAAACGAACAGTGGCACATTGAAAAATATCAACTTCCTAACCACACCCAGTGTGATTCATGGCAATGGGCCCAGCAAAGTCGAATTGAGTGCTTTTGCCAACTATTTGGCCAAGACTTACAATCCCCAATGTCTGATTTGCCAGGAATATCGTTTGGAATTAGAAGTGAGTATAAATAAACATGTTTTTATACGAAATCTTATGACCTATGTGTGTGTATGTGTTTCTTGCAGGAGAACAATTTGCCCATCATTTCATTGGCTTTGATTGGCGCCCAAGCTGTGCCTTTCTTCGATATGTTCTTGAATTATACTGCCACTTTGAATTATCCCAAAAACAAATTGCATCTGTTTATCTACAGTGGTGTGGAATATCTCGATGCTCTGTCCAAATCGCATTTGAAAAAGTACGAAGATGAATATCTGTCGGCGAAAATTGTTTTGTCCACCGATCAGTTCGACGAAAGACGTGCCCGCCAATTAGCTGTGTAAGTGTTTGTATTATTACACTCCACCACCCCCAACCCTTTTGCTTATTTTTTCCCTGCTATTTTTAGCCAACAAGCCAAACAGAAACAAAGTGATTACATTTTCTTTTTGGATGCCGATTGCCATATTGATGATCCTGAAGTTTTAAGGGAACTTTTAACTATGAATAAACAATTTGCTGCTCCAGTTGTCACCAAACACAATGAATTATGGAGGTATATTATATGCTTATTGAATTTGAATTTAGTGTGAAATTTATTTACGTTTTTATTTCTGTAGTAATTTCTGGGGTGCTCTTTCGGAAGGTGGCTACTACGCTCGTTCTCCCGACTATGTGGACATTATCAAGGGTGATATTGTGTAAGTAGAGAAAATTTCTTTTATTTTAAATTGGCCATATTCAAAGACATTAAAGCTGAAATAGTCTTAGTTCTAAACTGAAAAAACACCAATGAATAGAGGTAGAACAATAAATAAGAATCTTGTCATTCTGCAAAATCTATTATTTATCCAAAACACCACTGAGTGTGTGCGTTGATAGAGAATTGGAAATGAAGTACTAGCGAGAGTCACTTTTATGGTTTTGTTCGCATTATTTTATTATAATGTTTATTGGCAGGTAAAGAGATTTATTTATTATAAACACTCATCATTCTGATCACACCTATCACGAATAAATTTCCCTGGGAATGAACTGTTCCCTTAAATTTCCAATCGAAGTGAGAAAGCAAGTTTCTTTTGCTTTCTTTCCTACTTCGATTTGGTCGTTTTATTTTTATTTCAAAGCAAGGAAGTGAAACATATTCTCGGGTTATATTCATATTACCATCTTACGCCTGCAGGGGAAAAATTCACCTTTTATTCCCGATAAGGCTGAATGTTAATTATGGCCGAATAATATTTTTCTACTCGAAAAGACTAATCAGAATTTAATGCATTTTCGTTTTCATGGAAAAAATCCCTGTCTGCTGTTCACACAAAATTTATATCATAAAAAATATATCATAGAGTCAAATAGAGGAAAAGAAACAGAAACATGCATTTAAATGAAAAGATACATAAAATATCAGTTTAAAATTTTTGTTCGAAGTTTAGTTTTTACATAAAAAATATAGACTCCATAGATAAACACTTTTTCTCTGGAGTATGGGTTACACTACACCATTATCAGTTAAAATTGAGAAAATACAAATTTAAATTCAGAATTCTAAATTGAAATTGAGAAAATACAAATTGAAAATCAGAAATGTAAATTGATATTGATAAAATAAAAATTTAAATTCAGACAATATAATTTGAAATTGAGAATAAACAAATTGTTATTCAGAAATTTAAATTCAAATTAAGAAAATTAAAATTTAAATTCAGAAATGAAAATCGAAATTGAGAAAATTAAAATTGAAAAAATGAAAATTGAAATTCAGGAATTTAATATTTTTTCATTTTCAATTGTTTATTTATGAATATCAAATTGTATATTCTCAATTTCAATTTACATTTTTGAATTTCAAGTTGTATTTTCTCAATTCCAATTTGCTTTTCTCAATTTCAAGTTGTATTTTCTCAATTTCAATATGCCTTTATGTCAAGAAATAAAATTTGAATTCAAAAAGATGCAAATTGAAATTCAGAAATGAAAATTTAAATCAAGAAAATGAAAATTTAAATTCAGAATTCTAAATTGAAATTGAGAAAATACAAATTGAAAATCAGAAATGTAAATTGATATTGAAAAAATGAAAATTGAAATTCAGGAATTTAATATTTTTTCATTTTCAATTGTTTATTTATCAACATCAAATTGTATATTCTCAATTTCAATTTACATTTCTGAATTTCAAGTTGTATTTTCTCAATTCCAATTTGCTTTTCTCAATTTCAAGTTGTATTTTCTCAATTTCAATATGCCTTTATGTCAAGAAATAAAATTTGAAATTGAGAAATTAAAATTTGAATTTGAAAAAGATGCAAATTGAAATTCAGAAATGAAAATTTAAATCAAGAAAATGAAAATTGAAATTGAGAATAAACAAATTGATATTCAGAAATTTAAATTGAAATTAATTTGTATATTCTCATTTTTAATTGTTTATTTCTCAATATCAAATTCTATATTCACAATTTTAATTTACATTTCTGAATTTTAATTTGTATCTTTTCAATTTCTGTTTTTCAATTTGTATTTTCTCAATTTCAATTTTCATTTACTTAATATGATGTTTTATTTTATTAAATTTTTTATTGTTTCTAATTTATTTTCATATTTATTTTATTTTAAAAAATGAGACACAAATATTTTTTCTCATTTCAAGCAAAGTTCGTCTAATTTTACAAAAACTTGTATAATCTTAAAAAATATTTTTTCTTGTTTATTTTATAAACAAAAAAATATACCTTAGATTTCTATAAAATAAATTTTATTAATAGCCAACAGCGTCAGTAAGACGCTACATTTATTTCATGATGGTGTTCCTGGTACCTGCTCTAAAACTATTTTTTTATTTAACAAAAATTCATTAAAATGTAGGTGCCTTAGCGCCGCAAGGCATTAGAGAGGCAAGCTGGCATGATTCATTATTATACAAATAGTATATCAGAAGCGTATTATCTCTGACAAAATATCTTCAATATGTGAATCTAAAAAGGTTTATAACATATTTTTGTACATGATTATTAAATTAGTACCAGAGTTATTAACGCGATTGCTGCTGAAAATAAAAATATTTAATATAAATAATTAATGGACACGGAAAGGACAGTGATAAGCCGAAATATTTTAGGACAAGGCATTAAACTAACCAAAGATTCATTTTAGTCGGGAGCATACACACAATTTTTTGAAGCCAGCATAAAATAATCTATTTTAGATATTTTCAATTTTATCAGTAATCACGTCTATAATTGTTTTAGCGCAAGTAAAAGGAACACCATCTTGAAACTTATGCAGCGTCCTTCTGGCACTATTAATAAAAATTATTTTACAAAATTGAAGGTATATTTTTTGTTTATAAAATAAATGAAAAAATAAAAAGAAAAAAACCGAGAAAAATATTTTTTTAAGATTTGACAATTTTCTGTAAAACTTGAAGAAATTTTTTAAAAATTAGTATATATATATATATATATTTATATTTTATACCATAAAAAGTAACAATTTTTTATTTTACAAAAATCGAAGCTGTATTTTTTTGTTTATTAAAAAATACTGAGAATTTTTTTTTAAGATTTGACAATTTTCTGTAAAACTAGAAGAAATTTGTTTGAAAATAGAAAAAAATACATATTAGAATCTCATGCCACAAAAATTAGATTTTTTAAAAGTATATTCGACAAAAATGGTTTATTTTCGATCCACCCTAATGTCCACAATTTCTTAGTTTTTCGAAAATTTGGAATTGCAGCCATATAAAAAAGTAATATTTGGAAAATTTCATTAAAATCGAAGAGAAGAGACAAGACTTGTGTGATCGCTTCACATTTCAAATTACTCTATTTTGGACTTTAAAGGCAAATGATTCATTTACTGAAATATGGGCCGATCATTTGGAAATATTGAATATAACTAGTAAACTAGTGGCAGTCACACTAGTGAGTCAACTTCTATAATTAGGTCCTTTAGTGTCGAAACTGAAATAATGTTGAGAGGTGGAACCCTTTTAAAAATTATTTTTTATGTGCAAGGTTTCTGAACGGGATGGGGTTTCATATCAAGTGTTCGAAGTATTCCTCGTAAAAGTAGTGTTATATCTGTTGAAGCTAGAAGCCCTTTCAAATGGGTTCCGTGTGTATAAAACAAAGAACAATTTCAATGAAACCACTTTTGAAAAACTTTTTGGGAATAAATTGACTTTAAACTAGATAACAATTTGTTCTTCTCTATTTGCAATATAAACATTTGCGATGTATGAAATAAATGATATGAAAAAGTAGACATCAAAGTTAGCATATTATGCTCTTGATTATAGAAATTCCTTTTAATGTTTTATCATTTTCTTCGATGTAATCGAGATAAAATATACTTTAAGAATTTAAAAGTGCAAATTTAAAATAAAATGCTGCAGATTTGTGATGATCTGTCTAGTCAAACCAAGAATGATGTATAAAACATAGAGAGAGTCGTGTCTGTTGAAGCTAGAAGCCCTTGCAAATTGGTTCCATGTGTAGAAAACAAAGAACAATTGCGAAGAAACCAATGGGGTCTCCACTTTATTTTTATTTGAAAAAACCTTTTGGGAATAAATTGACTTTAAACTAGAGAACAACTCGTTCTACTCTGTTTGCAATATAAACATTTGCGATGTATGAAATAAATGAAATGAAAAAGTAGACATCAAAGTTACTAGAAAATCAAAAATCTCCACAATTCTTTTATATGAAATATCTGAATACTGTGAAGATATAATGCCCTTGATTATATAAATTCCTGTGGGATTTTAATTGGTTAAATTGAATTATCTTTTTATTATTTTCTTTGATGTAATCGCGATAAAATATACTTTAAGAATTTAAAAGTGCAAATTTAAAATAAAATGCTGCAGATTTGTGATGATCTGTCTACTCGAAGCAAGAATGATGTATAAAACATAAAGAGAGTGGAGTCTGTTGAAGCTAGAAGCCCTTGCAAATTGGTTCCATGTGTACAAAGCAAAGAATAATCGCAATGAAATCAATGGGGTCTTTACTTTATTTTTTTTTTTTTGGAAGAACCTTTTATTTATTTATTATTATATTATTTTCAATATTTTCTTCGCAATAATCGAGATCAAATATACGTTAAGAATTTAAAAGTGCAAATTTAAAATAAAATGCTGAAGATTTATGATGATCTGTGCATTCAAACCAAGAGGGATGTAGAAAACAATAGAAGAAATCCACAACAAATCATTTGTAGTTTGCAAATATTTTATTTTCCGATTTTATTTTTTAAATTGAAAGTGATCTCGACTTAAATTTCACCAAATTGCTTAACGATCGGCATAATTATCTCAAGCAGCTCTTGAGTTGTGTTGTGTTTTGTCGGTCTCTTTAATATAATTTTTGGCACTTGTGATAATAGATCACACAATACTTCTGTTCAGATTTCGAGAGCCCTCAAAATGATTTATTTCAATTATAACATTTCCCTTTTTATAGAAAATTCTCAATTTATTTTGTTACAATAATACATTAAAAAAAAACAACGACAAACTCATGTACAAAAACCAAAAACACAAAACGCTTAGACTTTGGACAAATAAAGCTGATACTTGATAAATTAAAAAAAATAAAAACACACACCTTCACTCAACTCTTCAACACACTCAGGCTCGCTCTCAAGTTGTTGTTATCACAACAAGCCATTCCATTCTCTTGCACTCTCTCTCTCAATCTATGTGGGGTAAAATAGGAGAACACCATACACAGACTTTAGGTTTAATCGAAAGCAATTGAAAAATCTGTTTTAAAACTGCGGCGGTCAATGGAATACATGTTGTCGGCGGTGCATTCGTAGAGACCCGCATCCATTTGGGTGGCAGGATCGATTTCGATTTTCGACTTAACCCTATCGTCACCTATGCGCCATTCATGGACCTAAAAGAACATTTTTTAAATTTGTGTTATAATCTGTTTTAATGGTTTTGGAAAATATTCTGCTTACATGCATGTAGAGATGCTGAAAGATCTCGGTGCCATCTTTATACCAAGTTATCTGAGGCCGGGGATTGCCCTTGGCCACACACAAGAAGGCTATCTTGTGGCCCAGCACATATTCATAGTCAAAGTGGGAGGCCTGCAGGATCTTGGCACCCTACAAAAAATACAAAATGTTAGACAATTCTTATAGTTTATAGTGGGTTTTCTCTTTGTTTACATTATTATTGTTGTAGTACTGATCAGATTCAGGATCTCGATACTTTCCGGTAATGGGCAGACCAATTTGAACCCTGGATTTGGTGCGACCTCTGCCACGGCCACGGCGTCCCTCGGTTACCGGACTGGTTAGAATTAATATGCAAACACACAACAGCACTATTTTCAAATACATTTTCCCTTAAATTATGACAATTTGGAAATTTTTTTCTATTTCCGTTTTGGTGCGGTTCGGTTTTGAGTTCTATTTGTATGGACAACCACCTAACAAAACACGGAATTCTGTTTTTATCGGTTGGATTTTCGCTTCACAACTGAATGGTTAAACATGTATCTTTCCATGAGGTGCTTAGCTAGGTGATGATGTTATGATGATGCTTTTTTCGATGTTCTGCTGCGGTCTGTCACTCCATCACACATATGTGCTCTCCCCCAGCAGCAGCAGCAGCCAGCTCAAGCTCAAAGTTCTTGATTCTGGGTGCATTTCGCTTAATTTGCTGCTGTGCTGTTTGTGTGTTGGCGATTTTACTCCAAATTGTCTGTTCGTTCGCTCGCTCTTGTGATGATGAATGAGTGCAAAAATTTCACATTCACCCCTTCCGGATCTCATATATGATTATAATGCCAGCCAAACAGTCTGTCGGTCAGTCAGACTGTCTGGTTTGTTTAGTTGGGGGGGGGGAAAGCTTTTATACTCTACACTATAGCATTGGGGGGAGGTATGGTCATGTGGGCAGCATCTTTAAATATTCTTCTTCGAATGCCGTGGAATGGAATATTTGAAAATTGAAATGGAAACAGTTTATGTACAAAATGTTCTCAGCCTCAAAAATTCAAACAATTCAGTAAAAATTCTATTTCTAATAATTCTTAAGATATATTTAAATGCCAGAATTTCTCAGGATATTAAAGCGGGAACTGTTCCCAGACTCCAGTTGTTATCGACATTGCTTGCAATTGGATAAAAATTAAGTGAATACGTTTTAACGAACTGAGAACGTTTAGATTTCAAGAAAATTGACATAAATGTCAAACTGTTCCCGAAAATTTTATTTATTCAATTCAAAAGAAATTCACTAACTTGGCTTAAAAATGCATCAATATTCCCAGCCTCAAAATTCAAACAGTTCACTTAAAATTCTATTTTTAATAATTTTTAAGATATTTTTAATCCAACCACCTTAAATATTAGAATTACACAGGATATTAAAGTGGGAACATCTTTTGTACAAACTGCAGTTGTTGCAATTGGATAAAAATCATGTGAATAATTTTTAACGAACTGAGAACGTTAAGATTTCATGAAAATTGACATAAATGTCGAGCTGTACCCGAAAATAGCAACAGTCGCCAATGAATTCAAAAGAAATTCATTCAACCAGTTCAACAATGAATCAATTACCATAAATATTCGATTTTCATAGAAAATTAAAGTGGGAACAGTTATTGTACCAACTGTTCCCAGCCACAAAATTCACTTAAAATTATTTTTCCTTAAATATTAGAATTTCACAGGATATTAAAGTGGGAACATCTTTTGTAGAAACTGTTTCCAGACTCTAGTTGTTGCAATTGGATAAAAATCAAGTGAATAATTTTTAACGAACTGAGAAATCTAAACGTTTCAAGAAAATTGACATAAATGTCGAGCTGTACTCGAAAATAGCCAAACAGTCGCCAATGAATTCAAAAGAAATTCACTTAACCAGTTCAAAAATGAATCAATTACCACAAATATTCGATTTTCATAGAAAATTGAAGTGGGAACAGTTTTTGTACCAACTGTTCCCAGCCACAAAATTCACTTAAAATTATTTTTCTGATAATTTTGTGTATATTTAAAATATCTTAAAGTCTATTCAAGTATTTCCATGTGGGAACAGTTATTTTCGACGTTGATGCATTTGAATAAAATTAATTTGATTAATTAATTTTTTAAGGAAATTAGATTTTAGAAAATTTTGCAAACTGCATCTAAATTCAATAAACTTTCTTTTGTAAAGCCAGCCGATCTTAAAATGGCTATCCGTTTGGTTTAAAAGCCCTGTATTTTGTATTGTTCTCCCTATCGATCCAAAGTATAAATAAGTGGAGTTTCAAAATCATTAATAAATAGTACTCATACGCCACGAAGAATTCTTTTATATATAGGTATATTCCTGACGCTTCGAAGTGTAAATAAGTGGATTATAGGGTCATCATTTTGTTTTTATTTTTATTTACAGAAATTCTCTGCAAAAAGGCAAAAACATTGTTAGAAATTTATTTGTAAAACTCCAACTGCTCGAACTCTTTTCAATTTTATAGTGTGCTCAACTCTTTCTCAGCATTGAGTAGGGTTTTACTTTTTCTAGCTGGGAAATAGTTCTGTGATTAATGAAATCAGATAACTTAAGTCCATGCTTAGCAGAGTATTTAATAATAGTTTCATATGCAGAACATTCAACATGACTCGTATGAGAAATATTTAATCATATTTATTGGATAACATCAATCATACGTCACCCCTTTATCTATTATTATTAGTTATACGCCACCCATAGACCTATTATTATTAATTATACGCCATAGTTAACCTTCGTTGGGAATATTACTCCTATTTTTCTGATATCTAGATTATGGTTAGAGAGTCTGAAAGAAAACAGAAATCTGCCAAGAAAACGTCTCTTGATATTCATTTTAATATTAGTCTTTTTTCATTCCTGTCAATTTGATATTTATGTTGCCGACAATGAGGATCCCTTTCAATTTTCCCTAGCAGATCTTTAACTACTACAACAATTGCTGGGAAATAGTTCAATGATTTATAGTAGTTAGTCGTATAACTTAAATTTAAGTTTAGTAGTTTTTCAATTATCCGTACGACTAGCAGAGCATTCAACATGGCTCGTATGAGTAATATTTATTCATATTTGTTGGATAATCAACTATACGTCACCCATAGATCATTACTATTAGTTATACGACACACATTTGATTTAAGAAGCAGATTAAAAGGAACAATAAAATGTTTATTTACTATGGATCCCTCTTAATACTCTCAGATTATTTGGAAATCTTCGACTTTTATTTGTTAAAAACCCTGTATTTTATATTGTCTCCCAATTATCTGGGTTATTTGGTTTAAGAAGCAGATTGAAAGGAAGAATAAAATGTTTATTTAGTATAGATTCTTATAATACGCTCAGATTATTTGGAAATCTGTGACTATGAGTTTGCTTTGTATTTTCTATTGTTTCCTAATTATCTGGGATTTTTTCTTTAAGAAGCAGATTGAAAGGAAGAATGAAATGTTTATTTACTAGGGATACCTCTTAATATTCTCAGATTATTTGTAAATCTGTGACTATGAGTTTGATTTGTATAGGGTCCGCCATCTAACGTTTTTTTTTTGCAACTATTCAACCGTTGGGCTATTATTTGTGGGGTGCCCGAGGCAGCCATTTGAATGAAATTATTTTCCATTATTAACCAGAAGGATTGTACTTTCAAATAAATAAAGAAATTTGAGAAAATATTCAGTAGTTTTTTTATAGCATTTTCAAAAAAAAGTTATTTTCCATTGTCTCATAATTATTTATTTACAAAAAATTTATAATAATAATAAATTATGAAAATAGATAACTTAGATACTAACTACAAAGGTTTTCGACCTATGACTATTAATTTTGAATTTACATTATATTAGGTGATATATATGTTATAATATTTTCATTATTTGTGTTCTTTGGTTTAAGAAGGAAGAATAAAATGTTTTCTTACAATATCCGGCCATGCATTTTTTGTAAGCCCTGGATTTCCATTGTTTCTTCGAAAGTGAGAGTGTTATAATGTCTTTTTTGCTGACCTTTGACGAATGATTTTACTATGAAAAGGCCACTCCATGTTGTAGGGTATTCCAGTATTCAGTTTAGCCACACACACAAAGCTTCTTTCCACTTGTTTCGTTGTGAAAAATATCATTCCGGTATTCTTTTCTCTTTGTGAAATTTAATAGAATTGTATGGCACATATCCTACAACGCAGCGTTTTTGAATTCGAAGAACAGTGGGAAGGTGTGGATGAAAAAACTAGCTACATAGAAAATATTGTGTCTGGGACCTACCAAATTTAGTACCTTTATCAATTGTGCTATACATTTTTATTATTAATTATTAAATTAAAGTTAATTATAAATGTTGTGAATTTTTCATTAAAACAGGTTCAAATTCGGGGGTAAAAAACATGTGATTTGATTACACTGTGCGATAGTCCAAAAAGTGATATTATTTTACTATGTCATTTTCAATTGTAATTCAGACATCAGTTGAAATTAAAAAAAAATCAATTCAAATTAAAAAATTCCATTTGAAATTCAAAAAATATCAATTGAAATTCATAAATTCCATATGAAATTCAAAACATATCAATTGAAATTCAAAAGACATAATTTAAAATTCAAAAGTCGTCAATTAAAATTCAAAAGACATCATTTGAAATTCAAAACTCGCTATTTGAAATTCAAAAGACATCATTTGAATTCAAAAATTATTCCATTTGAAATTCAAAAATGTAAACAAAGCAAAATGTATATTAGTTGGGGTAGCATATATTCTGCAGTTTAGAAAACAGATTTTATGATTTAATAAGCATATAATAATTATAATAATGTCGTAATTTCATATATTTTATAAAATTTATTTTCAGAAATAAATAAATGATACCGCACCTAATGTACATTTTGCTTAAATTATTTTTTTTTTACATTTTTGAATTTGAAATGGAATCTTTGAATTTCAAATGACGAGTTTTGAATTTCAATTGACGAGTTTTGAATTTCAATTGACGAGTTTTGAATTACAAATTATGTCTTTTGAATTTCAAATGGTGTCTTTTGAATTACAAATGACGAGTTTTGAATTTCAATTGATATTTTTTGAATTTCAAATAATGTCTTTTGAATTTCAAATGGAATTTTTTTAATTTCAATTGATTTTTTTTTATTTTCAAATAGAATTTTTGAATTTCAATTGATTTTTTTTTGATTTTCAAATAGAATTTTTGGATTTCAAATGGTGTCTTTTGAATTACATCTGAAAATGGTGTTGTAGGACAAGAATCTGTATTATAAATTTCCCAGACACCCCCAAAATCTTGAGTTACGGTTTTTCGTACTTTTGCACTCTTAGATGCCTTTAACTTAGTTGGTTATCAACCGATTTCTACTTTCTACTACGATATGAAAAGAAGAAACCAGAAGCTTTCTATAAATATATATAGCTTATAAGAAAAGTTAAGAAATCTGTGTACTTTTGCCAGCAAACACATTTGTTTAAATAATTTTTAGTCATTTTTAAACTTTGACTGTTTTTTTGCTCATTATTTTGCTTGGTAACCGTGCCACTTGTAAATTATTCAAATAAATTTAGTAAGAAGTAAAACGCTGCTTTGTATTTAAAAATCCGTTAATAATTGACTGAGTTATTGAAGTTTTTATTAATACAAAATTTTTGCAAAAATATAACTTTCGGTCATTCCACTTAACATCTTTCATTATTTTACAAATTGAAGTCCAAAAAAATACCTAAAATTCATGAAAAAGATAAAAACGATGAAAAATTCTCGATTTTCCAAAAAAAAAATAATTCCCAAAGTGGGGAAAATTTGTTCCAAAATTGGGGATCATGCTTTTTTAACCATTTTTATCTATTTTGACGAATTTTAGATATTTTTATTGGACTTCAAAACTTAAAATAATGAGAGGGAAATTTTGGACTGCCGCACAGTGTTACTCTATGGCGATTTCCTCTTATTAATGCTGACGACATTTATGTCTCAGTGCATATATTTATTTCTAACATCAAAAAATGCTCGATTTTCTATGTTTTCAAAAAAAAAACAAAGTGGGGAAAATATGTTCCAAAATTGGAGATTTTTTATTAAAATGGTCGAAAAGCATATTTAAACCATTTTTTATCAGTTTTGAAGAATTTTATAAATCTAAATCGACGTAAAATAATGAGAGAGAGTTTTAGGACTGCCGCACAGTGTTTCTCTACGGCGGTTTCGTCTCATTAATGCTGGTGACATTTATGTCTCAGTGTATTTATTTATTTCTAACATCAACAAATACTCATGTTTAAAAAAAAAGAATTCCCAAAGTGGGGAAAATGTGTTCCAAAACTGGGGATTTTTTATTAAATGGCCGACATGCATTTTTAAACCATTCTTTTATCAGTTTTGAAGAATTTTATAAATCTTTATTGGTCTTCAAGACGTAAAATAATGAGAGAGAGTTTTAGGACTGCCGCACAGTGTTACTCTACGGCGGTTTCGTCTCATTAATGCTGGTGACATTTATGTCTCAGTGTATTTATTTATTTCTAACATCAACAAATACTCATGTTAAAAAAAGAAATCCCAAAGTTGGGAAAATGTATTCCAAAATTGGGGATTTTTTTATTAAAAATGTTGCCATGCCTTTTTTAACCATTTTTATCTGTTTTGACGAATTTTAAATATTTGTATTGGACATCAACACGTAAAATAATGAGAGAGTGTTTTTGGACAGCCGCACAGTGTTACTCTACATCGGGTTCGTCTCATTAATGCTGACGACAATTATGTCTCATTTAACATCTAACATCCAAATAAACTCACTTTCTCACTTGAAGCATCTGTGTTCATCAGTCCATTTGCCTTCCTGGCAATTGTTATTCAATCTCAATAAAATTTCCCCATGACAAGGCAAAATTCCAAAACAAAAACCCATTTCCAACTTCTCACCCCCACTGTGCGACGCCTTAAGCACAATTTCAATTGTTTGTGTTATTGTCATTGTCATCAACTCTCGACACTTGTAAACTATCTACATACAACAATGGATGGACGATGGCCTCTTCAACTTTTATTTTGTTTCAGTTTTTTTTCTGCTTGAACATCACCTAAACGAGAAATCGAGAAAACTCTTGAAAAGTATTTTGCACTCTTTCACACATTGTTATTGTTATTCTGGCGGTCGAGGCGATTTAAATTAAATAATTGAGCCATCATTTCGACAACATCGAAATTCCAGAAAATACCATCCTCACACAGCCACACACACACACAAAATCAAGATCGAAAAGAAAGGTTTCGAGATTGTTTTTTTTTGTCCCTCAACAAAGTAGATGAGTTTAATTCAATCCACAAACACACACAAAAGCTTGATTGCTGCACAAGTATTTTTAGAAATTTTCCATTTTTTATTATAATTAAATTAAATTTGTATAAACATAAAAAAATTAAACAGTGCGGAGGGGGAAGGGGGCCGGCTAGGTTCAATCCACATTAAAAATTAACCATTACATAGTCCGTGCGGAAACCACGACGATCGATGGCATAGATATTGTCCGCCTGGCATTCATAGTAACCTGTGAAAGGATGAAAAAAATAAGCAGAGAAAAATGTTGTTACAAAAATTTAAATGAAAAGAAATTGCCTTTTACCTGCATCCATTTGTGTTGTGGGATCTATTTCCATTTTCGATTTGATAATGTTATTATCGATGTGCGATTCGTGTACCTGCAAAATAAAAGCAAGATTTAATTAAATCCTCCTGAAAATTGTTTGAGGTTTGGATTTGGCTTTAAATCATACAGTTTTTAAAAAAGCTATTATTTATTGTAAAGCTATATAAGATCGGGCTATAAATTACGACTGATATTATTCAAAACAAAGCGATATTACTTCAGATTTACTTATCTCAACATCGGGACATGCCACAGATTTCGTTCGGAATTTAGTTAATTCCGTAGTAAAATTCCGAACGTTTTTGTTTTGGCTTCTATTGTGTATATTAATAGAAAATTTAAGTATAAAACAGACTTATTTTAACTTTAATTGTTAATAGGTGGTATTTTCTATACATCTTATTTGGTTTCAAATTAATTTTTGGAGGTTGATTGACACAAAATTCCACTTTTGGAATTGAAAGTGGTTTCATTCCGCTCGTTTTACATTTTCTGTAGAAGTAAAATTCGAATTACATTCCATTTCCGAACGGAATTTGACTCTGTGACAAGGCCCATCATATTTGTTTTCGAATTCATTGTACAACTTTCACAGTAGATTCAAATTGATTTTGTTCCTAATTTCTCGATTTCGAATCTCAGATTTGAGTCGACATTATGATTATTGTTTCCTATAATGAAAATCTAAATATCCACTAGGATTATTCGTAAAATAGGAAGAGAGAAATATATTTTAAAGATGTTGCCCCTTCTCTTTGAAAGTATTCAACTTTCGCGATAAAATCGCAAAATATAGGATTTTTTTAGGAGAAAGGGCAGAAGAAATGTTGGATTTTTAAATCCATTCACTTTCGCCTTTTTAGGATGGTTTTGAATTGACAGTTCATTAATTTGTTCATAATGCATCTTTTCAATCTCTTTTTTCTTTCCTCTTTTACATTATTTATCCATGTATGAAAATTATGATTGAATTATGATTAGATTTTCAGAAACACCACTTCTGACTCTTTTGGAAATCCCATCTCAGTTACAACCCTTCGTGGGATGTTCAATAGATCTTATCCCTTCCCGTATTTTGCGCCTTTTCAATAGAGATTTGTTTTAGGTTTTCTATTGACTCAGAGAAAGTAGTGAAACAATCTTAGTCTCGCATTCGTGATATATTCCTAGTTTCGAGGGAAGATACAATTGTGGCTGATCTAAAATTTATCTTAGTGACTAATATTATATGAAAAAGTTAGCAAAGACTGATTGGACGGACAAGTTACTGTTATATTCATAAATTGACACCCCTTAAGATGATTGACGAAGTCAATCGAAATATTGGGAATTTTTAAACAAAAATTAATAAAAAACATAACATCGTTGTTTTTTTTTGTAAATTACATGATTCATGCCAGACAAAAACACCTACACACATTTTTTAGTAAAAGGTCTACTATCTAGAATCTATCAAAAACGATAATTTAAAAATTAATTCGGTAAGAACATCCTTCAATTCATGAGTTGCGTTTGATATTATTTCATATCCATTTATTAGAATCTACATTATAAATCGGGTTTCCAACTGTTAAAGGGATTTTTGTCTCAGATATGTGGCGAAAAGAACAACTCATTAAAACCTGAACTAGAAAAAGCGAACAACTTCCAGAATACTAAGCTAATGAAGTAAGACTTAGGACCTTTTTCTGGAACGCATCACTGCACTCTAACAGATTCATTTGGACAATCATCAATCATTTGCTTTTGTAATTTGCCAATGGAAAAATTCATACAAAATTTCATTTATGACTTTGATGATAGTCCAAATGAATATCAAGCACAACAGTGATGTGTTTCCGAAAAGGCTCATATTAGACTTGCTTATCTGATCAAGGTTTCCTATTGGGTTTAGTATATAGCATGAGAAAAAATTACTTGCAGATGATATAAAACATGTAAGAAAATTCCTTTTCACCATTTTTGTTGATATATTTTTAATTTTCCCACACTACCCTGGATTAAAACCATGTTCTGACAATAGCAATTCAATTTCAAAACGCATTTCTTTTTTCTTCGAGTTTCTAAATTTCGCATTTGTCTTTAAAACAATCTTTTTCTCAGTTGTCATTCATTTCTGATGAGCACCACCTGAAGAGGATGTTTGGTTAAACAAAGTCAAAGAAATGGAAAATTTAGAAACTCGAAATCGCGAAAAAATCGGTTTGAAAAAATTACGGTTGTCAGGCTTACCTTACTTTGTGTAATGTCTTAAGATTCCAAAAACATTTTTAATTAACCCACAATAATCGCATACATGGGGGCAAAGTATTGAAATACTCTGCGACAACAGCCAGCAACTGTAACCATATGAAAGGATAATGTTTCTTGTAATTTATAAAATGGCTGGGATGGGATCTCCATCTAAAGCATTGAAATTATAAAAAAGTCGTTACACTTAAACCAGATGATACATGTATGAAACTATAGGTGAAAAGGAGTTAATTGGCGTTTTAGTTTTTCATTTCCTGGTCATGTTGCACCACAGAACTACAAAGTTACAAAAATAATTATTTTAAATACTTATTCGCAGCCTATGATAACGGCATTAGTGTCAAACTAAAGAGCGGTATATCTGTTTAAAATACTTCAAATAGCATGCTTCTATCTGTATTAGTTCAACATTAACAATCATTTCAAGTTTACTCCTTAGTTCATTCACATTTTACTTTTTAAGAAGGTAAATTTGAAATGGTTGTTAATGCTAAACTTATATAGATAGAAGCATGCTATTTGAATTATTTTAAGCACATACACTCTTCTTTAATATGGCATTTATAATGGTATCATAGGGTTCGAATAAGTATTTAAAATAATTTTTGAAAAATTGTATCATTTGGAAATTAAAAATGCCAATTAACTCTATTTCAGCTATAGTTTCAGACGTATATCATCTTGTTTAATTATAACGACTTTTTAAAAATTGTCTTATAGTTTTATAACCCATGTATTATAATTCCAATGTTATAGATGGAGATTCCATACCAAAAAGCACTGTCATTTTATAAATCATAATATGAACTGTCGAACAGTGTAATAAATGGGCTGTTGCTTCCATGAAAACTTTTCAGTGAAATAGAATCTATCATTCCTCTGTGAAGTGATGGTGTCGTTATAATATTTCATGTGTAACGTATTCACGGAACCAAAATCGAATCCCAGGACACCTAAAGATCTCCTGAAAAGACCAAATAAAAATGTGATGTTGATCTTGCACGAAATGTGCGATAATGTTTACTACCCATTGGCAAGTAATACTTTAGGTTCACATGATTATGAGCGACCACATATAAATCAACCAACTCAAATAAAGCCTTGCAAACTCGACTATTCCCAGTAAGCCATTACAATAACAATGTCAATGCGATTTATATTATATCTGCGGCGAATACAGTCAAAGATAAAAAATGATGTAAAGAGTATTTCGGGGGGTTTTATCACAATTTTTCAAAAATTATTTGAAATACTTATTCGCAAGTGTCCTGGGATTATATTTCACATCACAGTTGAGATATATTAATGGGAATAAATTTCAATTTGTAATTTCGAACAGAACTAATCCACTTAAATTTAGGATTCCTGACACTAAGGGCTGTTTAAATTAACTTTTTGAATGAAAGTATTCTGATTAAATAGATTTTTTACAGAAATTACCATAGTTCTTTGTTTTTATGGAAAATATTAGAAAAAGTAATTGGAAATCCTAATCGAATTGACATTAAGTAGATAAAATTCCAAATTCAAACCCTGATTCAAATTCCATTAGCAAACACGTGTTTTCACACACATTCGCATCCACATCCACTTGTCGGGAGCCAATAATCTACTAATCTAATCACGGCATTCGAATAGGAGAAAGATACGATCGAAAAAGGTCATAAAATTCGACAAAAGTATTCAAATTCTAACGAAAATATCCACATCCATTCTATTTGTTTTTGTTGAAAATTTATACTTCCTTCACAAAAAAAAAAATAAAAATTGAGTTCGATCGTAACTTCTCTATGCCGTCTCCAGTGAATAGCCACATCCATGTAAATAGATCTTTTCTAAGGACCTGTTTTTGTAAATTATTTTCGCTCGAGCCACAGGAGTGTATAATCCATTGTGTCCATAGAAATGCATGTAAAGACCACGTAGCTAAAATATTTCTTATTTTCCACATCCATGGAAAAGGTCTTGTCTTTTGTTTTTGTAAATTATTTTCGCTCGTCCACGGCGGAAATCAATCATTTATTACGAGAAATATATAAGCCACGGGATTTAATAATCCATTGTGTCTATAGAAATGCATGTAGGGCACGTAGTTAAAGTATTTCTTATTTTTCACATCCATGGAAAAGATCTATTCCTTCTGTTTTTTGTAAATTATTTTCGCTCGACCACGGCGGCGAGCGATCAGAAATTAGAATTCACTCATTTATTATGAGAAATCTATAAGCCACAGGTGTATATAATCCATTGTGTCTATGGAAATGCATGTATAGGGCACGTAAAATATTTCTTATCTAAGTTTTATAGAAATCAAATAATAATTGAGTATTTTTTAATCCTCCGTCTCAGACGAACGATGTTTTCATAACGTAAGTTACAAAAACAGGCCCTAAGACTTTCTTTTGAATTTTTTTCTTACTTTTTTCCCAATTTAATGAGCTTTCGTTTGTGGAAATCTTACCTGAAAGAATCGATGTTGATACAATTCAGCGCCATCTTTAAACCAGGTGATGGTAGGACGTGGGTTGCCTTAGAAAGAGAAAGAAAGAATATCCAAAATATCCACTCAAACACACACCACACAGCAACAAACTTACCCTGAGCCATGCAAAAGAAGGTGATTTTGCGTCCCAATGTATAATCCAATTCGAAATGTGAAGATTTGATAATTTTGGCGCCCTTTATATATGAAAGAAAATTCAAACAAATTGAGGAATTTTCCCCTGAATTTCTTTTTACACTAAATTTGCTAGCTTACATGTTCATGATCATAATAATTGGCTGCATCTTGGGTGCGATGCTGTATCAGCACTGGTTTTTTGCCCGTATAATTGCGCCGCAATACACCACGACCACCCATAGTTCCTGTTCGAAACAAAAAAAAAAGCCAAAGAGAAGAACACAAATGTGAAGATTTATTTTTTTCGGTTTTCTTGTGCGCTTGAGTTGCCTTTACTTTGGGCCTCCAAATCGTTGGCCAGACTTATTAGAATCGCGACGACGAGAAATACAATTTTCATAGGCGGATGGCTGGCCCAACACATCTTTTTTTTCTGAGTTGCGTATCGCTGTGAATGTTTAATTTTAAACGCGTTTTTGACCTAAAATGTTGTTTTTGCGTTTGCGTTTGGAAACTGAGGCGTGCAAGTGTCTCACGAGTGCCCGCAATGATGGGATGCTGTGCTGTGCTGTGGCGACGAGTGGTTAATTTGGCTGCTGTGTTGGAGCTTCAAGTGTTTACGATATACTGACCCAGCTAGAGCAAACAACTGCTGCTGAGCAGTGATGAGGTTGACGATGATGATGAGTGTCGTCGTGATGGTGGACGTCGTACGTGCTGTGTTCCCCCAGTGTGTGTCATCATGTGGGAGCTGTGGGGTTATGTGTGACCCCGTGTGGATGGCAGAGATTCTCTGTGTGTGTGCGTGTGTTGTTATGCCTTTAATCAGATTACTTTACGTTTTTTGCCATTTAGTTTAGTTTGCGAGACTGCTCAATTCATATTCATCCATTTGGATTTGGATTTGTCATGTTACGATTGTGGAGACTTTTCTTCTCTCTTCTCTTTGCATTGTGTGATATTTATTGTAATTTTTTGCGTTTTTCTTTCTCGTTTCAGTGGCATGTGGAATGTACCCTATGTGTCCAGCATCTATCTGATCAAAAGTACTGCCTTTAAGTATCTCAACTATGATCATCAATATTTTGACCCCGATATGGCCATGTGCGATTCACTAAGAAATGCGGTAAGTCTAGGGAGAGAGAGAGCGTATTTATATCCATTCCTAGTGGATGTTTGTTTAGAATGTAAACAATTTCCGGATATACATATCATCATTTGGCCACCATTGTTGCATTCATCATCGTTTGTATGGAGAATACATTGGTGGTGAATGGATCATTTCCATAAGAAATGGAATGGAAAATGGTTGGTTTCCTCAACACAAATGGGATTTTTACAAGTCACTGACTGGACACCTTTTCGGAATTGACACCAGGAACCTGTTAAAGAAAAAAATTGTTACGATGAATTAAAACAAGTAAGGAAAGGCTAAAGTCGGGCGGGGCCGACTATATGATACACTCCACTTTCTATCCGAATATAATTCAATTCGATAAAAAGTGAAAACGGGAAGAATTTTTGTATGTTTCCTAATCATAGGCTAATATGACCTGGCCCAATTTGTCAAATCGAGAAGAATATTTGTATCGGGGCTATATCCAAACATGGAATGAAGTGACTAACTTTCACTATAAGTTCTTCCAGTTCAAGTATAACGTGTTATGCTCACTTTGAAGAAATTCGGTGAAAATACGTGGTTTCTGAGGCGGAAAAAGTCAAGTCGGGGGCGAAATTTGTATGGGAGCTATATGCAAATCTGAACCGATCTGACCCATTTTCACCATGGTTTTTTCTAGTTGAAATATAAGATGTTTTGCAAGATTTGAAGAAGATCTGTTGTAATATATGGTATCATGAGTGAAAAGAGTAAAATCGGGAGTGAAATTTGTATGGGAGCTATATCTAAATCTGAACCGATCTGACCCATTTTCTCCATGGGTGTTTCTAGTTGAAATATAAGATGTTTTGCCAATTTTGAAGAAAATCTGTTAAAATATGTGGTTTATAGAGCAGAAAAAGTCAAATTGGGAGCGAAATTTGTATGGGAGCTATATCTAAATCTGAACCGATCTGACCCATTTTCACCATGGGTGTTTCTAGTTGAAATATAAGATATTTTGCAAGATTTGAAGAAGATCTGTTAAAATATGTGGTTTCTAGAGCGGAAAAAATCAAATCGGGAACGAAATTTGTATGGGAGCTATATATAAATCTGAACCGATCTAACACATTTTTACCACAGGTGTTGCTAGTTGAAAAATAAGATCTTTTGCCAAATCTGAAGACAATATGATACAATTTGTGGTTTCTAGAGCAGAAAAAATAAAATCGGGAGCGAAATTTGTATGGGAGCTATATATAAATCTGAACCGATCTGACCCATTTTTACCACAGTTGTTTCTAGTTGAACTATAAGATGTTTTGCCAATTTTGAAGAAAATCTGTTGTAATATATGGTATCTAGAGTGAAAAGAGTCAAATCGGGAGTGAAGTTTGAATGGGAGCTATATGTAAATATGAACCGATCTGACCTATTTTCACTATAGGTGTTCCTAGTTGAAATATAAGATGTTTTGCAAGATTTGAAAAAGATCTGTTAAAGTATGTAGTTTCTAGAGCAGAAAATGTCAAATCGGGAGCGAAATTTGAAAGGGAGCTATATCTAAATCTGAACTGATCTGACCCATTTTCACCATGAGTGTTTCTAGTTGAAATATAAGATATTTTGCAAGATTTGCAAGAAGAATATGTGGTTTCTAGAGCAGAAAAAGTCAAATCGGGAGTGAAATTTGTATGGGAGCTATATATAAATCTGAACCGATCTAACACATTTTCACCACAGGTGTTTCTAGTTGAAATATAAGATGTTTTGCCAATTTTGAAGAAAATCTGTTGTAATATATGGTATCTAGAGTGAAAAGAGTCAAATCGGGAGTGAAATTCGTATGGGAGCTATATGTAAACCTGAACCGATCTGACCCATTTTCACCATGGGTGTTTCTAGTTGAAATATAAGATATTTTGCAAGATTTGAACAAGATATGTTAAAATATGTGGTTTCTAGAGCAGAAAATGTCAAATCGGGAGCGAAATTTGAATGAGAGCTATATGTAAATCTGAACCGATCTGACCTATTTTCACCATAGGTGTTCCTAGTTTAAATATAAGATGTTTTGCCAAATCTGAAGACAATCTGCGGTTTCTAGAGCGGAACAAGTCTAATCGGGACCGAAAATTGTATCTAAATCTGAACCGATTTCCTTTAAATTAAATAGCGTTCGTCCTTGTCCTGAAAAACTTCGTTGTACAAAGTTTCATTTGGTTCTGGCTACAATTGCGACCTGTATCGTGATTACAAGAATAGATGGACAGACGGACGTTGCTAAATCGATTGGATCGAATGGGTCTATCTCCCTTCCTTTTGGTTGTTACAAACAAATGCACAAAGACATAATACTCCCGTGGAGTGTATAAAAATTAAATAAGAATTGACAACAACAACTTGTTAAAGAACCTAATTCGTCTCCCGGAAACCGTCCTTGATTAGCTAAAAAGTTTGTTACGTTAATTGAGTTAAAAAGAAATCAAAATGACTTTTTACAAGACCCTGGATGTCTATAAGAATTGACACCCAGAACTTGTTAAAGAACCTAATTCGTCTCCTGGAAACCGCCCCTGATTAGCTAAAAAGTTTGTTACGTTAATTGAGTTCAAAGAAAATGTGAATGAATCTAATCGTCTCACCAAACGTTGTGTGTAAATTAGCCTCATAAAATTGATTCTTTGATAAAAATCTCTTTTTTTAATAATTTTTAATATTTTCCCCATCTCTTTTCCTCTTCCAGGGCGTCCATATGTTCATCATTAACAATCGTTTCTATGGCCATTTGGTTAATTCGGAAAATTTCGACATCACCGTAGCACGGCCCGACTTCTACACTCTATTCTCCAATAGATACGATTGGATCAAGAAGTACATACATCCCAACTACACGGCGCAATTGGAGAGCAACTACACCTATGTGCAGCCCTGTACCGATGTGTTCTGGTTCCAGATCGGCACCGATGCCTTCTGCGATGATATGGTAGCCATTATGGAGACCTTTGGCAAATGGTCGGATGGCAGCAGCAAAGATGAACGCCTCGAGGGCGGCTATGAGGCTGTGCCAACGCGTGACATTCACATGAAGCAGGTCGGTCTGGAGCCATTGTGGCTGGAGTTTTTGAATGTGTTCGTTAGGCCACTGCAGGAGAAGGTCTTTTTGGGTTATTTTCATAATGTAAGTACTACACAATCTTATTAATCTTTTTTTGACATATTTTAATTGTTCTTTCTTTATAATTAGCCCGCACGCTCTCTTATGAATTTCGTTGTACGTTATCGTCCCGACGAGCAGCCTTTCTTGCGGCCTCATCACGACTCGTCCACCTATACCATCAATATTGCTCTCAATCGCGTGGGTATTGATTATGAGGGCGGCGGTTGCCATTTCTTGCGTTACAACTGTTCGGTGACGTCCACCAAGAAGGGTTGGATGTTGATGCATCCCGGCCGTTTGACCCACTACCACGAGGGACTGCGTGTTACCAATGGCACACGTTACATTATGATTTCATTCATCGATCCATAGACGAAGGGCATTCGTTTATTCGCACAATACACCAACACAATATATCCAAAGAATCCCTAAGGCTCTTGTTACTACTGAGAAATTCCTTAAACAAAACGAATCTCAACGTTCATTTGTCTTTATGCATAGTTTGTAAGTTGAAATTTTCGAGATTCCATTAACAGCGCTGGCTTGTGCAATTTCTAGTGGGAATTTTTGCTTTCTAGAATTTGCTAGAAGTTTGTGCAAGAACGCTGAACATTTTATAAGTGTGTGTAATTACGTTTTTTGTAATG
The DNA here is from genome assembly GCA_947397865.1 of Polietes domitor. Taxonomy (NCBI): domain Eukaryota; kingdom Metazoa; phylum Arthropoda; class Insecta; order Diptera; family Muscidae; genus Polietes; species Polietes domitor. Next base: position 166,834,857 of record OX377621.1, read on the forward strand.
ACTTGTTTTTTCTTCCCGTCTCTCGTATATCAGCCCCCCCCCCTTCCTAGTAGTCTTAAAGCAATCATTATACATTTTTTGTATGTAAAACAAATCGAATATATATTTTATATAAAAAAGAAATTAATAAATAAAAACCAACCAACATTTATAAGAAATTGATTGATTTTTATTTGAAGTTGGAACAAACTACTTATACTCTTGCAGAACATGTGCGTATTTCATTAGATGGATAACACGAAACAGTGTCAAAAAATAATGTAAAAAAGTTTATTTTGCTATTGTTCGGCTATTAGTTATTTTTATTTAAAGTTTTCCAATATTTGATTTGAACTGGGATTTTCTCCTTGCTCAAGAGAATTTTTCTTCTATATTTTATCGAATACAAACTTAATATTTTATGAAATTTATTAGTAAAATATAGAACCAAAATTATCTTGAGCCAGGAGAATATCGCAGCTCAAATCAATTATTTTATTACAGACCAAAATGAAACAAACGAAAAAACTAAAACAATTTTTTCCAATATTTCGATCAACGTCGTTGGTCATTCTCAGGCAAAAATTATATGAGAACATAATTTCAAACGAAAGCCAATAAAATCGATCAAATAAATCGATGAGCCAAAAAGTTCACATACCGATAATAATTTTCTACATATCTGCCAATATTGACAGATTACAAATTGAAAAATGTTATAATTTAATTATTAAAATGATGAAAGTAACGCCAAATTGATGGATTGACACAAAATTAAATCTAATCTAACTTAAAAAAATTCTAAATTAAATTCTACCTAAAATACCATTTTGTGAAGAAGGAAAAAATATTGTTCATGTTCCCGACTAAAATGAAAGATTGGTTTGTTTTATGTGCTCTCCCAAAATATTTCGCTTTTATCATTGTCCGTTCGTGAGCTGGACGCGTTCAAAATAACCTCTATAAATCAGGTTTTTCTAGAAAAAAATTCACGATGAGAATGATATTGAGCAAAAAAAACCGCTAGAAGTTAAAATCCGACCCGAGCCTTATCAAACCATATTAAAAACTTGCAATATGACCCAGTATAAAGGACAGATTTATACTATTTTAGTGCAATTTTTGATGAATTTTTTTATAAAAACCGCAATAACTTCCACATTTGTAGTTCGATTTATGTTTTTAGGCGCTCGTTGGAGAGGTCTTGATAACCAATTGCAATTTTTAGAATTTTCTAACCCAGATTTTAATTTGTAGCCGGTTTTATCTAAATACCATTTATTCAAGAAACACCTGATTTATAGAGGTTTTGTTGAACGCGTCCAGCTCACGAACGGACACTGATAAAAGCGAAATATTTTGGGAGAACACATAAAACAAACCAAACTTTCATTTTAGTCGGGAACATCCATAAGTTTTATTTTTTTTTTATATTTTTTTTATTTATATTGTTGTTGGCGACAGTGTGAGAAAAATTTTTTTTTTAAGCGATATTCAGCCACACCTATCTGAACCCTTCTCACAAGCCTTGTACACCACAGGCTTAAAACAAATCCACCAATTCTCCGTTGTGACAGCTTTAAATTGATATAAACCAAATATCGTCTTGGGTGGCCGACCTCCTCCTATTTCAGAGAATGAAACTAATCTCCCCAGGAAATCTAGAGCAATCCTGGCTCAGCTGAGGTCAGGGTGGTGTAGTCGTTTGAACTCTTACAGATCGAGACTAGACGAAACCATCCCTAATCTCTGCCCTGCATGCGGTACAGGACCGCACAACACCATCCATCTTTTCCAATGCCCCTCCAAGCCGACCTCGCTGACTGCAGTCCCCGTATGGACCAATCCCGTAGATGTGGCCCGTTTTCTGGAACTGGACTTAGAGGAGGATTCGACTGAAGGAGCAGAAGAAAACAATGGAAAATTTTGCATTTTTACAGCGTACGTGACTACAACAACAACAATATAAATATTTTTCAAAATCAAAACAAATTTCCAAAAATTAAAAAAATATTTTGTGTTGACTTTTTGAACTGAGCTTCGATAACCATATATCAAGGCGTATTTATAAAGGTGATAGCACGAGCCCAGCTGACTGAATTTTTTTTTCATTCAAAAGTAACCGAAACTGTCAAATCCCATATATTTTGCTTTGACATTATGGCTCACCATTCAAAAAATTACTTGTATTTTGTTGTTGCCGAATTTGTTGTTGTTCTAGTGCTATCACCTGTATAAATACGCCTTGCCATAAATTTGACTTACACTGGATAATTAGCCAGGCTTAGTCAAATATTTTAAAATATTATTTTTTCAAAATTTGTTTTTGTAAACACATTGATATTGCTGTTGGCGACAATTTTAAAAAAGAATTTTATATTTTGAGTGAAATTTTAACTTTTTATTTAGAATTTTTTATCACAGCTTAGTTATTCAGTCCTAAAGAAGAAAACAGTCCTAATATTGGGAGATATATATGGAAAATTCTTATCTGTAACTTGGAAAATACGGCTGCTGTTGAAAATAAGCCCAAATAATTAAGACGACGAGATTAAAGCTATATTTTAAAAGAAGCTAATCACCCTTATCGCGAATAAAAGTGGAATTTGTTCACGTGGAATTTTCTATTTCCCGGCGTAGGATGTTAATATGAATATATGTAAATCGGGAATAGATTTCTCTTCTCTGCGTTGTTTTAGATATAAGGCGATCAAATCCAAGTAAGAAAGCGAAGAAACATGAAAAAATCACCATAAATCGCGATTGGAAATTTAAGGGAACAATTCATTCCCGGGGAAATTTTATTCGCGATAGGGGTGAATGAAAACGCGTAAGTGAATGCTACAGTGTTGGCCAAACAACTCGCAGATAGGTCGGATACACCTTGTACACCCAAGAACAATTCAAGAAGTCCGAGTGATAATGGTTTTCGAAGTAGAACATCGCGCCAGAAACCTCTTATAAGTGATAAGAATCGTAAGCTTCGTAACGAATTTGCCAAGCAACACTTGGACAAGGGATTATACTTCTGGAAGCGGGTTTTATTTACGGACGAGTCGAAGTATAAGGTGGGCCATTTTAAATTTGAACTACCGATTACTTTGACTTTGAAAAGTAGAATAACATTAATTTTTATTTTCAGGTTTATATTTGACATTTGCAAAATCGGACGCTATACGCTCGAACAAAGTTGGGAAATATTAAAAAATGACTTCCAAAGTAGAGAGTCTTGAACGCAAACTGTAACAAATTTACGTGGAAAATTTTCGTGTTTTCAGATGATCGCACACGTGACTATTGAGAAGCCAATGCATCCACAACGAGTCACTGTTTGATGTGGATTTTGGTATGTACAGAAAAATTGGATTGATCGGATGAGGTACTGTCGCCGAGCCAGTCCTGGTATTCATATAAATGATATTATGTTCCACTATTAAATGACAAAGTTCAACTTTAAACCAGAAAATTGAAAAAATAATCAGTAGTTGTTTATAGCAGATTCTATTTTAAAATGTTACATGGCCCACCCCACATATTTTGTCGAAAAAGATAGATCTTCAAAAAAAAAATGAACCAAAAATGAACCTTAATAATTTTGTTTATTATTTAAATATTGAAAATTCAAGCTCGAGGCCAATATTGGTTTTTTGGTGATGAAAGAAGTACGCAATATTTCGTTAACAAATAAAGAACATACTAAAAAACCAAAATTTGAATTGAATTTTCAATATTTAAATAATAAATTAAAAATATAGGCCGAATATCAAAAAGTCACATTTGAACATAATATTTTTGCAGTAAAAGCTGGAGTGTAATTTTGCTATTTAAGCGTGAAGAGCATTATTTACAACTTTGGTGTCGAATATTTCCTTTGTGAAAGGACTTTTTTTGATTTTCTCGAAAAAAAAGGTCAAATATACTCATAAATAGAGAAACTAGAGGGTTAAGATCTTCCACAAAAATGATCCTCATAAAATTACACAATATAGTTCTGACAATAAGAATTCGCTCATTTCGGCATTGACTTACAACACCTTCTTCACACTTAATATCAAACTCACTACGAACAAATATGAAAACTTTGAACCACTGAAAAATAGAAACCCAGACCAGCTGAACTATAATTTTATTCTACAAAAATGATCTACTCCACATACCCTTACAGAATTAGAGGATCGCTATTCTGTTCCATTCAAAAAGTCTTAATTTGTTGGACAGTGTATTGGATAAGCGTGGATCAATTCTAAAAGTGATCTCATTATTTTTTTTTCGCAATTTCATTACCATAAGTCGCCATTTTGTTTTGCAACCAATTGCCTAAGCTTTTTAATCGCCATTTTGTTTTACTACTTCCCAACCAATACGCAATTCAAAGAAAAAATACAATATTTGATTTTTTTATTTATGCAAACTTTAATGCAATCTTATAAATTAAGAAGTCATATAATTTTTTGCTTATTTATGCAGATTTGTAAATCAAGAAGTTATTGGTGTGGCTCAGTGGGCTGTTGTTCCTGGACAGAATCTCGGTGTGGCTCATCGGGCCGTTGTTCTTGGACAGGCTCTTGCTGTACCTCCACCTCCTCCTGAGCCAACATTTGTGGCGGCACGGCTGGCGATGATTGTTGCGGCCGATTTTGAGGGAGGTATCGGATCACCCCATACTGCCAATTTGAACTTTGTCCTGGTAGCAGGCGAACGCCATTACTATCAAGCATAATATATGGCGATGGTTGATGCGACCGATTTTGACGGAGGTATCGGATCTCCCGATACTGCAAATTAGAACTTTGTCCTGGTGGTTGGTGAACGCCATTACTATTCTGCGTATATGGACAATAGTAATGCATTTGTGGCGGCACGGCGGCTGGCGATGATTGATGCGACCGATTTTGACGGAGGTATCGGAACACCCGAGACTGCAAATTTAAACTTTGTCCTGGTGGAACGCCATTACTATTGTCCATATATGGACTATAGTAATAAGTTAGTTCACGAGGTGATAGGATAATGGTGCGTAATCGCGACCTATTTATCCGCTGTTGGCCTGTCACGTACTTGTTGCTTCGATCCATGATATTGCGATCAGCGAGTGACACTGAGTGAAGAAATTTCCTACCAAAATGTTCCAAAAATCCTACCAAAACCGGTTAAAACCTACCAGAATATTTTAAACATAGATTTTTTACCACATATAATTCGTACATATGTATGTAATAATAGGGCTTTAAGACTTAAGCTGCGATAACAATATCCTAAATAAAAATTTAAATTTTCACTTATTTTTTAAAATTGCCATCAATAGCAATATCAATGTGTGTATAAAAGCAATTTTTAAAAAATAATTTTATGTTAAAAATTTTGGGCTTAGCCTGGATAATTATTCAGTGTAAGTCAAATTTGTGGTTATGGAGGCTAAGTCCAAAAAGTCAACACAAAATATTTTTTGGTAAATTAGTTTTGATATAAACATAACCAAAACATTAAAAAGTTCAGTCGATATATATTTATATAATTTTTTAATTTAATCCGTTATGATTATTTAAATTTTTAAAATCTATAACAGTGTTGTAGTTGATCAATTCTAATTTTATAAAATTGATTTTAATTATTTCGAAAATAAGAATAAAAGAAATAAAATTGTAAAAACTCTAAAAAAATATAATCAGACTACAACGTATCACTTCTACATCTCAAAAGTAACTGAAATTGTCTTAAAAACAAGTAAGTAAGCTTCAGTCGGCTAAACCGACTTATATATACCCTCACTCTCAGATAATAATTTGTGTGGAAGGTACTAGAAGGTTCCTGGTACATGGTCCCAGCTTTCACATTTGCAAAAGCATGATCAAATATCGAGTCATAGTCGATTCCATGCACCAGTATAGAAGTTATAAAGGATTTAATATTACCTAGGATAGAGACAATAGTGTTGTAGTGTACAAGAAGGGGCGTGACTCTTCTCCATTTCAATGATTTTGAAATTATATCTCACAACTCGTCTAAATTAAAATTTGATTTGTTTGGCATTAATTGTAATTAAATTTGTTGTATATTTTATAAGTGGGCTCACTTTGATATAGGATATAGACAATTGTGTGGGTAGTACATAAAGGGGCGTGGCAAATTGGTTATAACCCTTGAAAAATAATTTTCTATTTTTTCCAAAAATAAATTTATATTCTTTAAATTTGAAAAAAAAACCAAAACGGCAACTGTGTACGTCTGCGAATGAAAATGTTTTAGAATTGATTTGGTATGAATGAATGAATTTCTTGCAAAGAAATAATTTATTTATTCACTGAACTGGACTCTTTAGAATTTTTTTGGGGTTTGCTTCTCATACAAAGAAATAATTTATTTATTCACACTGAACTGCACTGAGTGAATAAATAAAAAAACTGAAAACTTGAAAAAACTTTGAAAATTTGCGACACGGAGCGACCGCGACCAACCTCGTTCAATGACAAAAAATAAATCACTAAAATTTTTTGAAAAACGCGGATTTCACAAAATACCGAAGTCTCCACAAGGTCTCCAAATAACACAAATAACACTCTCCACTCTCCAAATAACTCTCCAAATAACCGACTGCGACGCAAGCAGAAGGACAGAGAGTGAGAGAGATAAGAGAGACCAGTGTTGCCGCTGACAAGAATTATTTCCTACCAAAATTTTCGGAAATAACTGTAGAACCTACCAAAATATTTTAACTATAAGTTAGTTTTTAGTATTTGTAATGCGTTTAATTGAAATATGTACATACAAACTTTCAACTATAGCATTTGAATTGAAGCGCGCTCATAGATGCAGAGATGCATAATTTATGGCAAATTTCCACTAGGGTTGCCAATACTTTTACTTGGGCGGCTTTTCGTTTTCACACTTCACAGCGGAAAAGTTCTGCGTAAGCCATGTTGCAAAATCAAGAGTGACAGGTGAATCTGTACGTACTTGCAGGGGCGTTTACACTTGCAGATTTATTGCACAGCTTGTAATCTGATTCTATTATAATGTGATTTGGTTAATTTTCGGAGAAAAATATTGCATCTTTTAATAGATCTAATAGCTGAAATGACATAAGGCCGATTTACAAATGTCAGGTCTCATACAAATTTGACATTTCAAAATCGACTTTATGTCATTTCGCATGCAATGTGACAAGGCTATAAGAGTTAAGTGATTGAAAAAATATATAATATAATTGAGGAGATAGACGTGTGTATTTTATTTTGTATACATATGTTATTTTGAAAGATGACAGTACGTTACGCATTAAGTTAAGTTTGGCCCTAACAGTCAACACAGTGTTGCCAACACGTGTGAAACCGCGTGTATTGCCAACCGAAAGAGTCATATGCGACAGGGCAACCTAATCAACAAGCGCTGCGTTTTATATACGTACGTTATGTAGCACTGAAATCAAGGCGTATTTATACAGGTGATAGCACTAGAACAACAACAAATTCGGCAACAACAAAATACAAGTAATGTTTTGAATGGTGAGCCATACTGTCAAAGCAAAATATATGGGATTTGGCAATTTCGGTTACTTTTGAATGAAAAAAATTCAGTCAGCTGGGCTCCTGCTATCACCTTTATAAATACGCCTTGACTGAAATATCACGCCTGTTCGATTGGGCATACTAGCTTAATGTTTGTATGGAATTAATCAATTTTCTATTGAATAATTTTGCATGCACCTCACAGCTACTACAAATTACGACTGCTGTAGTGAAAAGCATTAGTGCCGAAATCGATGCAAAGCAATCATTTCTAGCTATGATCATTTTAAGGTGATTCATAACGTTAGGGAACGCAAAATCGTAATTAACAAAATTGTAATTAACGTCACTCACCGTAATTAACAAAATATGCCTGTACTTTTTCTGCATATTTTTGGGTTTTCTATAAAATTCAGCTTTTTTCGATATTTATGATTTCGATAACTCAAAAGTTATCGATATTTTTGGGCCTGTTGTCGCCTTTTTCAAACGAGCTAAAAATAATAAAAAAAAATAATAAATCGATATCTTTTTTAATTTACAATTTCGATAACAGAGATAGTTATCGAAATTTTGTATTTCATTTTTCCGTTTCCATTTTGACCACATTTTAATTCTTTTTCGATTTTCCCTAACCTTTTTACCTTCGATAACTAAGCGAGTTATCGATAGCATGTACACAATTTTTTGCTTATTTTCAGGTCAGCTTTCCAACAATATATTATTGTTACACATTTTCACAGCTTTCTATAACAATCAGCTTCTTTCGATATTTTTGATTTCGATAACTCGAAAGTTATCGAAATTTTTGTCCGTTTTTTTTTGTTTTTGTTTTTTTTTTTTAACGAGCTAAAAATAATATAAAATTCCCTTTTGTATTTGTTCAGCTTGAGGCCATAGGAAAAACTGGTGTTGTTAGTTTTATTTTTCCCAATATTTCGGTTGTCTTCGTCAACCATCATCAGGGGTAAAAACACTAAACAAAAACATATTTAAATTATAACAAATGTAAACGACGCTAATTATTTTTTAATGTAATTATTTGTAAAATTGTTTCGTGATTTTTATAGTTTACATTTGTTATAATTTAAATATGTTTTTGTTTAGTGTTTTTACCCCTGATGATGGTTGACGAAGGCAACCGAAATATTGGGAAAAATAAAATAAAATAAAACTAACAACACCAGTTTTTCCTATGGCCTCAAGCTGAACAAATACAAAAGGGAATTTTATATTATTTTTAGCTCGTTAAAAAAAAAACAAAAACAAAAAAAAAACGGACAAAAATTTCGATAACTTTCGAGTTATCGAAATCAAAAATATCGAAAGAAGCTGATTGTTATAGAAAGCTGTGAAAATGTGTAACAATAATATATTGTTGGAAAGCTGACCTGAAAATAAGCAAAAAATTGTGTACATGCTATCGATAACTCGCTTAGTTATCGAAGGTAAAAAGGTTAGGGAAAATCGAAAAAGAATTAAAATGTGGTCAAAATGGAAACGGAAAAATGAAATACAAAATTTCGATAACTATCTCTGTTATCGAAATTGTAAATTAAAAAAGATATCGATTTATTATTTTTTTTTATTATTTTTAGCTCGTTTGAAAAAGGCGACAACAGGCCCAAAAATATCGATAACTTTTGAGTTATCGAAATCATAAATATCGAAAAAAGCTGAATTTTATAGAAAACCCAAAAATATGCAGAAAAAGTACAGGCATATTTTGTTAATTACGGTGAGTGACGTTAATTACAATTTTGTTAATTACGATTTTGCGTTCCCTAACGTTATGAATCACCTTAAAATGATCATAGCTAGAAATGATTGCTTTGCATCGATTTCGGCACTAATGCTTTTCACTACAGCAGTCGTAATTTGTAGTAGCTGTGAGGTGCATGCAAAATTATTCAATAGAAAATTGATTAATTCCATACAAACATTAAGCTAGTATGCCCAATCGAACAGGCGTGATATTTCAGTCAAGGCGTATTTATAAAGGTGATAGCAGGAGCCCAGCTGACTGAATTTTTTTCATTCAAAAGTAACCGAAATTGCCAAATCCCATATATTTTGCTTTGACAGTATGGCTCACCATTCAAAACATTACTTGTATTTTGTTGTTGCCGAATTTGTTGTTGTTCTAGTGCTATCACCTGTATAAATACGCCTTGATTTCAGTGCTACATAACGTACGTATATAAAACGCAGCGCTTGTTGATTAGGTTGCCCTGTCGCATATGACTCTTTCGGTTGGCAATACACGCGGTTTCACACGTGTTGGCAACACTGTGTTGACTGTTAGGGCCAAACTTAACTTAATGCGTAACGTACTGTCATCTTTCAAAATAACATATGTATACAAAATAAAATACACACGTCTATCTCCTCAATTATATTATATATTTTTTCAATCACTTAACTCTTATAGCCTTGTCACATTGCATGCGAAATGACATAAAGTCGATTTTGAAATGTCAAATTTGTATGAGACCTGACATTTGTAAATCGGCCTTATGTCATTTCAGCTATTAGATCTATTAAAAGATGCAATATTTTTCTCCGAAAATTAACCAAATCACATTATAATAGAATCAGATTACAAGCTGTGCAATAAATCTGCAAGTGTAAACGCCCCTGCAAGTACGTACAGATTCACCTGTCACTCTTGATTTTGCAACATGGCTTACGCAGAACTTTTGCGCTGTGAAGTGTGAAAACGAAAAGCCGCCCAAGTAAAAGTATTGGCAACCCTAGTGGAAATTTGCCATAAATTATGCATCTCTGCATCTATGAGCGCTTCAATTCAAATGAAATTCTTCAATTGAAATTGAAAGTTTGTGAACGGATCAAATCAACTTCGAACATCGATCGCAATATCATGGATCGAAGCAACAAGTACGTGACAGGCCAACAGCGGATAAATAGGTCGCGATTACGCACCATTATCCTATCACCTCGTGAACTAACTTATTACTATAGTCCATATATGGACTATAGTAATGGCGTTCACAAGCCACCAGGACAAAGTTTAAAATTGCAGTATCGGGAGATCCGATACCTCCGTCGAAATCGGTCGCATCAATCATCGCCAGCCGTCGTGCCGCCACAAATGAATTACTATTGTCCATATACGCAGAATAGTAATGGCGTTCACCAACCACCAGGACAAAGTTTAAATTTGCAGTATCGGGTGTTCCGATACCTCCGGCAAAATCGGTCGCATCAACCATCGCCATATATTATGCTTGATAGTAATGGCGTTCGCCTGCTACCAGGACAGAGTTTAAATTTGCAGTATCGGGAGACCCGATACGTTCCTCAAAATCGGCCGCAACAATCATCGCCAGCCGTGCCGCCACAAATGTTGGCTCAGGAGGAGGTGGAGGTACAGCAAGAGCCTGTCCAAGAACAACAGCCCGATGAGCCACTCCAAGAGCCGCTTGTCCAGGAACAACAGCCCACTGAGTCACACCAATAACTTCTTGATTTACAAATCTGCATAAATAAGCAAAAAAATTATATGACTTCTTAATTTATAAGATTGCATTAAAGTTTGCATAAATAAAAAAATCAAATATTGTATTTTTTTTTCTTTGAATTGCGTATTGGTTGGGAAGTAGTAAAACAAAATGGCGATTAAAAAGCTTAGGCAATTGGTTGCAAAACAAAATGGCGACTTATGGTAATGAAATTGCGAAAAAATAATGAGATCACTTTTAGAATTGATCCACGCTTATCCAATACACTGTCCAACAAATTAAGACTTTGAATGGAACAGAATAGCGACCTGAAAGGGTATGTGGAGTAGATCATTTTTTGTAAAATAAACGTATAGTCCAGCTGGTTCGAGTTTCTTAAAAGTGAAGAAGGTGTTGTAAGTCAATGCCTGAGGGAATTCTTATTGTCAGAACTATATTGTGTAATTTTATGAGGATCATTTTTGTGGAAGATCTTAACCCTCTAGTTTCTCTATTTATGAGTATATTTGACCTTTTTTCGAGAAAATCAAAAAGGAAATGTTCTACGAAAAAAATTGTCGGAAAATTTCAGTGCGGGTCACCGAAGACACCAAAGTTGTAAATAATGCTCTTCACGCTTAAATAGCAAAATTGCACGCCCGCTTTTTACTACAAAATTATTAAGTTCAAATGTGAATTTTTGATATTCGGCCTATATTCTTAATTTATTATTTAAATATTGAAAATTCAATTCAAATTTTGGTTTTTGGTATGTTCTTTATTTGTTAACGAAATATTGCGTACTTCTTTCATCACCAAAAAACCAATATTGGCCTCGAGCTTGAATTTTCAATATTTAAATAATAAACAAAATTATTAAGGTTCATTTTTGGTTCATTTTTTTTTTGAAGATCTATCTTTTTTGACAAAATATGTGGGGTGGGCCATGTAACATTTTAAAATAGAATCTGCTATAAAAAACTACTGATTATTTTTTCAATTTTCTGGTTTAAAGTTGAACTTTGTCATTTAATAGTGGAACATAATATCATTTATATGAATACCAGGACTGGCTCGGCGACAGTACCTCATCCGATCAATCCAATTTTTCTGTACATACCAAAATCCACATTAAACAGTGACTCGTTGTGGATGCATTGACTTCTCAATAGTCACATGTGGGATCATCTGAAAACACGAAAATTTTCCACGTAAATGTCTTACAGTTTGCGTTGAAGACTCTCTACTTTGGAAGTCATTTTTTAATATTTCCCAACTTTGTTCGAGCGTATAGCGTCCGATTTTGCAAATGTCAAATATAAACCTGAAAATAAAAATGAATGTTATTCTACTTTTCAAAGTCAAAGTAATCGGTAGTTCAAATTTAAAATGGCCCACCTTATACTTCGACTCGTCCGTAAATAAAACCCGCTTCCAGAAGTATAATCCCTTGTCCAAGTGTTGCTTGGCAAATTCGTTACGAAGCTTACGATTCTTATCACTTATAAGAGGTTTCTGGCGCGATGTTCTACTTCGAAAACCATTATCACTCGGACTTCTTGAATTGTTCTTGGGTGTACAAGGAATTAATAAAACAAAAGGTCAACAATACAAAACATAAATAAAACAAAGGTCAACAAAATCAATTAATAATATAAAATTTAGAAAATCGATCTCTTTGTTATGAGTTTTGAATGCCATACATTCGAATTTCTTTCTTAATTTACAATCGAAAGTTATCGAAATTTTTATCCGTTTTTTGTTTTTTAACGAGCTAATAATATAAAATTTAAAAAATCGATCTCTTTGTTTTGTGTTTTGAATGCCATACATTCGAATTTCTTTCTTAATTTACAATTTCGATTACAGATAGTTATCGAACATTTTTATTTTTTTTTTTCGTGTTTTTTTTTCATTTTAACCACATTTTACAATTTTTTTTTTTCGATTTTTCCTCATTTTAACCTTCGATAAATCGATAACTATGCGAGTTATCGATATCATGTGGACCTTATTTTTTGGCTTATTTTCAGGTCAGTTTCCCATATATTGGAGTTATACCTTTACACAGCTTTCTATAAAAGTCAGCTTCTTTCGAAATTTTTGATTTCGATAACTCGAAATTTTTGTCCCTGTTTTTTTTTGTTTTCACATAAGCAAAAATCATAAAAATTAGAAAAAACGATTTATTTTTTAATAAACTTTTTCGATATTTTTTATTTAATTTTCCCGGTTTTTTCATTTTGACCACATTTTACAAAAAAAAATCATTTTTGTTTTTATTTTTCCAAACTTCAACTTTCGATACTTAAGCGAGTTATCGATAATATGTAGACCACCTTTTTGTGCTTATTTTGAGGTCCGCTTTCCAAAAATATATTCAGAGCTTTTTCACAGTTTTCTATAAATGTACGCCTTTTCCGATATTTTTGATTTCGATAACTCAATAGATATCAATATTTTTGTCCCTGTTTTTTTTTAAACGAGCTAAAAATAAAAAAATAAAATTTTTTTTTCGATTTTTGCCAACTTTAACTTTCGATAAATCGATAACTAAGCGAACTATCGATAACATTTAGACCTTTTTTGGTTGTTTTCAGGCCCGCTTTCCAAAAATATATCGGGATTGTACCCTTTTCACAGTTTTCTATAAAAGTCAGCTTTTTCCGATATTTTTGATTTCGATAACTCGAAAGTTATAGAAATTTTTGTCCGTTTTTTCGAGATAAAAATAAAAAATCTATTTAATTTTAATTTACAATTTCGATATTTTTATATTTTCTATTTTAACTACATTTTACAAAAAAATCGATATCTCCAAACTTTAACCTTCGATAAATCGATAACTAAACGAGTTATCGATAACATGTAGACCATTTCTTTCTTATTTTCAGGACCGCATTCCAAAAATATATGTGTGACATGTCGTTTCAACGACATGTGTCCAATTGGGATTGTTTCTTTGCCATTTATCACGGCTAACAATAACAGTTACTTTTTGAGAAACCAAAACAACAGCTGATGCTTCTCTCTCGATGAGATGCAGACAGTGATAAAAACCAAATGGATGGCCGAGCTCGCTCTATGTCTGTTTCTATTCCAATACTGTATGTTGTTGCTCTCTCCCGGTTTAAATAAAAAAGGATATGCGCTTTGTTTCTGTGTTCCAGTATTAGTGAGTCGGAAATGAAATATAAAATATAAAAACACATTCAGACCGCATTCAGAGCAAGGCTCAGCAGGAGGGAACGAAATGATAATTCTCTTTATCGGGGGTAGAAATTGTTGCTGCTGCCCCTTTTGCACACTTGCCTTGCCCATGTGTGTGGGCACGTTTGCCGAGCGAGAGAGTTTATTACAGCGCTGCTGCTGCTGCTGCTTGCTCATACATACAATGTATAATCCATCAATTTCACATGTTCCACTATCAGCGTACTCGCCGCGGCGGCTTGTGCCACCATCACAACATACAGTTAGTTTAGTGTTTCAGTTCAGTCCAGCCGAACCGCGAGTCAAGTCGATTTCGTTTCGTTTTCGAGTTCTGAGTTCTTTTGCAGCAAAACGCAAACCCCCAGAACGGAGGGAGTATAAAAACGAATGGTTGTTAAATTCTTAAGTTCAGTTTGGACGTTTCAATCGTAACGATAAAAACGCAAACCGCAGACGCGTTACATTCCACAACAACAAAAGAATAGATATCACAAATACAAAATAAAAACTTATCATTAAAACGGGAAATTCCAAGAATATCTCTAACAAATTCAGTAAATTCAGTGTTTTAAACGAAATAAATAAACAATAACAAACGAGTGATTAAAGTGAATGAATTGACGTTAAACCAGCTCCAACATAAGCACGGAAAAGTATGCCAGATTCGCAGTTATTTTATAGTTTCCCCGGAATACAAAAGAAAAAGCCATCAAGTTTTTTTTTTGTTGAAGGATATTTAAATATTTTCTTTTTTATTTCCTTGGATTTTTGCATCGGCAGATAACATGAAGAGATTTGATTTTCTCACAGATTTAGAGAGTGAGAGTGCCAAGAAGCCAGGAAGAGAGTAGAGTCGGTGTCGGTCTGTCAGTGATGTGTGTGAAATGTTTCAAGTGGATTTTTTCGCTGGTTTTTGGTAACGGAATGACCGTTTCGCGCGTGTGTGTGTGTTTGTGTGCGATTTACTGTTGCTGCTGTTGTTGTGTTATTTCCTTTTTGTGCTCACTGATGTTCTCGATAAACTTTCTATCCTTTTTCTTCGTTGTTAGGTTGTGGCATGGTGTGGTGTGCTGTGTTGTGTGTGTGCAGGAGGTGGGGTGGTATTTTTTCGTATGTGTTCGTTTAACTGTCGGTCGCTCCTTTGCTCTCTGAAAACAAACAAATTGGCCTTTTCAATTTTATTTTTGGCATTGTCGCCGTTGTTGCTTCTGTGTTTTTTTTTTTTTTGCTGGTATTGTTTCCAGCTCTTTGGTGAAATTTACTTGTATCCGTTTATGAAATTTCCTTTCCACTTTGTTTTTTTTTTATCGCTGTGGTAAAACGAGGCCGTTGTGATAAGAACGGGAAACCGATAAAATGTGGCGCTGACATTATGCGGTGTAATTTGTTTTTTTTTTGCGTAAAAATTATAATTTGACGATAAAAAACTATTTACAAATAATAGTCTTGTCACACTGCATCTAGCAGAAATGTCATAAGGTCGATTTTCAAATGTCAAATTTTTATGGGTTCTGACATTCGTAAATCGACCTTATGCCATTTCTGCTAGATTTCGCATGCAGTGTGGCAAGGCTATAAGGCTGGTACTAGTAACATATGTACATTAGCCTGGGTCGCGGTCCATACAATCATTTGGGACAGAAAAAAGTGCAACGCATCGAAGGAGTGACTTAAGACCCTAAGTATGTTTGGACCAAATCCGTTGCATGACTTTTTAAGTTGTGTGTGCCATGTCCGTCAGTCTGAACATGGTAATATTTTTCCTAAACTTAGTTTAAGTTCGAAGATGGTCGAAATTACTACGCCCCTTCTGGTACCTCCCACACAAAAAAATCTATATTCCTATATTCCAATCGGATATTCGGAATCAGCTATATTTTGGTATTTGATAAAGTTTTTATAATCACTTTAAGCGTACAAAATATGACGTGTATTGCCACGCCCCTTCTATTACCTCCCAAACAAATCACCCTAACATACATAAAATTAAAGCTGTTATAAGATCTATACAGATAATGCATATATTCTGAAATTTTTGTGGACGTTTCATAAACCTGGAATATGACCGATATTGCCACAGCCCTTCTGGTACATCCCACACTAAGTGGCAAAAGCATTAGTTAAAATAAAACCGATATAACAAGCACATACGGGTAGTCAAAATTAGTTGCAATTTGACGTTTCAAATGCTTTCATAATGTTTACAACTTAACAATATTTATGCTTTAGCCACGCCCCTCCTAAAACCTCCTACACAATCGTCTCATTCCAGTTCAGTCGGTGAATGAAATCCATTATGATTTCATATTTGATATTTTTTACAATTATTTATAAATGTGGAAGCTGGATCCGATTGTCGCAAACGTCCCCTCCCACACACATAATCCGGCGCTAATTAAAATTTAAGTCCTTCCATACATACATTCTCTACTTTCTTGTTAAGCGAGTAAATTCCATACAAAAATGTAGCTAGTAAGCCCAATCGAACAGGCCTAATAATGCAATATTTTATTTAAAGCACATCTATTAATTCAGAAAAAATGTTGGACCAAAAAGCAACATAAAAAATACTCCGGAAAAATATGATGTTTTTTCAGGAGCGTCGTTGGAGGGCGACTTTACCTAGCAACGAAATATTTTCCAGATCATCATTAAACAATCCAATATATATTTGGGGGGGGGGTGTGGGGGTGGTGACGTCAGCAATTTATTTTCGTGACCCATCCTAATGTACATAATGTAGACTCTAGTGGGGAAGTAAATATAAAATAAAAAGGCGTGCCCGATACTAGCTTACAGCCTTTTCAGACTGCATGCGAAATCTAGCTGAAATGACATAAGATCGACTTACAAATGTCAGATCCTTATGTAATTTCAAGCTGAAATCATTTGAAATAAAACATAATGAGAATTTATTTCAGAAAATTATCTATTTGCTCCACTAAACCAGTCTCCTTCCCATTTATGCAGGAAATTTGTCTGTTATCCCACTTCAAGAGGTAAATGTAGCGGCGTTTCGAGAGATGCCTAAAGATGTAGCAAGGCCTTCTATTTAATAGCTTTTCCGCCTATTCGAAATTTTTTTACTTCGACAAACCAATGTCACCAAACTATATTCCATTTCTTGGAAGTTGTTTTTTAATATTATCAATTTCAAATGAAGCATCATATATCGAGTAACTGTTTTGAAGCATTCGTGATATTGTGGATCTTGGGACGTCGAAGGGATTCTATCTTACGTTTTCATTATTGATATTCGTTTCGACATTCTTATGCGTAGGTTTATTTGCGTAACATGCGTTCTGTAGAAATTCCAACTGTCAAAAAAAGAAAAAAGGGCAGAATGACAAATAAATATCTCTCCTAGTATGAAATCTCACTAATAGCCTTGTCACACTACATGCGGAATGTAGCTGAAATGACAAATGTCATATCCGCTACAAATTTGACATTAGAAAATCGACCTTATGTCATTTCAGCTAGATTTCGCATGCAGTGTGACGAGCCTATAACCGAGGTAAATCAATTGAAAAAAAATCCCACTTATAGAGGTCCACAATGAAAGCGAAATTCCTTTCTTAGAGGAAAACAAGTAAAATGTCCCATTTATAGAAGTAAATCTCTGAAGAAATTAATTCAACTTAAGGAAGTTCAAATTTCCATGTTTTTTGTATTAAAGGTGCAGGGACCGTCAAAAATGTCCCACTTGAGGTGGATTCCCTCTTATCCTGGTTCGATTGTACAAAAATTTGCACAGCAACCCCCTTTTGTACAAATATTTTGCACGTTTAAACGCCCTTTTATATATTTGACAAATGTTTTTACATGTGTCCTCAGTGGTATGAGATGATCTCTGGGCATCGCAGAACTGTATTGTGCAATGCGGTGCTTTGAGCAAATATGTGCCTAAACCACCACCACCTCTCTAGTTCACCAACCTGTTTACACGGCCCCACATTGCTTTGAACGTTTCTTCCTTAGCGGAAAAGTGCCGTTTTCGCACAACAACACATGCTGCACACTACTCAAACGGACATTCATGTTCTAGCCGCCTGCACTCTTCCACCATCACCTGGATGGGTTGTGTTGTTGTAAATATATTTCGGCCCGAAATAAAAACAACAAAAACAATCGATGGTTGGTGTTGTTATTTGAACGCCCTTGTTAAGCGCTCATCATCACTTTGGCAACAACACCACCAACACAAACACCCCCAACACACACACACACACCCCTACATACACATACCAACATTGTTTGTTTTTTTTTTTGTATTGTTTGGTGCCGCGTTTATTGTTGCTGCTGCCCCTGCCCTATTGTTTGGCATTCATTGTTGTTGTTATTCTAAAGGCCAGTTGTCAAATTGGCGGCCCACCAAAACTCATAATAAAAGTAAATAGAGAGCGGGTTTGGGGGTCCGTCGTCCGACCCTCGCCCTTTCTCTGTTGTTGTTGAGCGCGCTCTCTCTCTCTCTCCCTCCACCTGCTTCTCTTTGTACCCAGTGAACAATTTCGGCCGAATTCGGTCAGGCATTATAATGCAGATATCGTAGAGAAATTTGTATGCGTGCAAGTGTACAAGAATTTGAAGATATTTGTCTGGTGAAATTGTGGAATTATGACAGATTTTTTGGTGGAAAAAATTCTAATTTTTATCAAGGCCAACACCGTTGAAAATTCAGGATGTCCCTCACAGTATATTCTAGACTTTGTATAGCTTTGTATAGTATATTCTAGACTTTGTATAGCTAATAATGCAAATTTATATTTAAAGCACATATATTAATTCAGAAAAAAATGTTTTCAGACTGCCTGCGAAATGTAGTTGAAATGACATAATAGCCTTGTCATACTACGAGAAATGTAGCTGAAATGACATAAGGCCAATTTGTATGGGATTTGACATTTGTAAATCGACCTTGTCATTTCAGCTAGATTTTGTATACAGTCTGAAAAGACTATTTCGAAGGAAATCTAGCTGAAATGACATAAAGTCGATTTACAAATGTCCGATCCCATACAAATTTGATATTTGTAAATCGACCTTATGTAATTTCAGCTAGATTTCGCATGCAGTTTGAAAAGGCTATAAAAATTCTGGAATATACTGTGAAAGACATCCTGTATTTTCAACGGTGTTGGCCTTAATAAAAACCAGAAAATTTTTTCCACCAAAAAGAGGAGTAAAATTTGACAGATTTTTGTAATAGTCTTTTCTGCTTCATGCAAATGTCAAATTTGTATGTGATCTGACATTTGTAAATCGACCTTATGTCACTTCATCTAGATTTCGCATTTCTGAAAATGTTATAAGAATTCTAAATTATTCTGTGGATTTTCAGCGATGTTGGCATAAATAAAAATCTGATATTTAGGCAGATTCTCTGTTGAAATTTAATCCAAATTCAACTTTTTACGGATTTCACCTGTCAAACTCCATATAAAAAATCCGAAAAGAGTGGATTTTGGGTGTATATCGAAATGCAGATGGAGTCTTACATTCTAAATCCCCACGGTCGGCCATTGCGGTAAATTTGATGATTACATGTAGTTTCATAATAGCCTTTTCAGACTGTATGTGAAATCAATCGATTTCAGGTCAAGGTTGATTCACAACTGTCAGATCCCATACAAATTTGACATTTGAAAATCGTCCTTGTTGCCTTCTGAAATCGCTATTATAACGCTGTCACACGAAATCTAGCTGAAATGACATAAAGTCGGTTTACAAATGCCAGATGCCAATGTGGAGTTTGACAGGTGAAATCCATAAAAGTAGAATTTGGATTAAATTTCAACAGAGAAATCGCCGAAATATCTGGCATTTACCCCTCTTTTTGGTGAAAAAAATATATAAAATTTTCGGATTTTTATTTATAACAACAATCGATTTCAGCTCAAGGTTGATTTCCAAATGTCACAGATCCCATACAAATTTTGACATTTGAGAATCGGCATTATAGCCTTCTGAAAAGGCTATTGACAAGAATTCGAGAATATATGTCTGGCGAAATTCGAGAGATTGTGAAAATTTTACAAATTTATGTAATAGCCTTTTCACATATGAAATCTAGCTGAAATGGCATAAGGTCGATTTACAAATTTCAGATTCCATACAAATTGGAAAATCGACCCTTGTATCATTTCAGCTAGATTTCACATGCAGTGTGTGATTTCGCATAAAAGAAAATTCAACGTGACAGTGGCAGTCTAAACAGGCCTCCTGTTCGATTGGGCTTACTAGCTTAATATTTGTATGGAATTTACTCGTTTAACAAGAAAGTAGCGTACACCGAGTAAGGTGGTGCCAGATATCTGATTTTTTTAAATAAAGCCAAAGGATAAAATGTTGCCACCTTATCCTTAAGTCTCTTAATTTTAAGCTAGTAAGCCCAATCGAACAGGGCTATGGTATAGAAAGCGACAGTTTACAGATGTCAAACACTTCGGAAACATCGGTTCACTGGGTTATTAGCAAACAATTTTTACATTGTAAATTTGTATGGATGTGCGTGCTTGTGTTTATAAACAAAAAAGAGCAAAAATAAAAAACAAAATGCAATGTTGTATTTTTATGAATTTATTTATTTTTTTATTCGTTCGAATTGAATGTTTGTATATACGCTCCAGTTTTTTTGGTTTTTTGGTTTTACGAATTCTTTTTATTTCATACAATTTTAGTGGAGCATAAAAATGCTTTTGGTGGATTGCCTTTTAAATTAACTTGTTTCCATGCTGCTGCTGCTACTGGTGCCGTCGTATAACAAACAACACAGAGCGAAAAAAGAACCGCAACAACAATCAAAGAAGAAAATAACCAACAACAACTACAAAAAATAACAACAAGTGAAAGAAGAACATACAAAAATTATGCCATTTTGGCGAAAAAAGTGAAATATTTTCATACCATACGAGTATGTGTATATAGTATATTTTTTGTGTATTATTTTCAATAACGTCGGTCGTAAACCCAACCCAACCAAATTCAACTGAACCAAACCAAACATAAACGGCCAAGTCTCGTTCCTACTCACATTTCATGGACAACAAAAGTAGCCGGCAAAAAGTATACGAAATTGTGGTAAGTTCTTATTTAAAGGTTAAATGTATTCCCACACAAATTTTATAGGTACGTACCTCTCTAGTAAGTGCAATTTGTTTATGACCAACAAAAATACATACAAATTTCTGCCAAGAAGTGGGTGATAGGTGAAACGAACCAAGTGGTGAGTGCCACTGTAACGAGTTAAAAGGTCAATATGAGGAATGAAATTTCCTAAGTTATCAGGATTTTTTGTATAAAAAAATATTTTATATTTTAACTAAATATCTATTATTTAGTATTTATTTTTATATTTAGTAACAGAGGGATCTGTAAATCGACCTTATGTCATATCAGCTAGAAAAGGCTATTAATAGCTTTGCCACACTGCATGAGAAATCTAGCAAAAATGATATAGGGTCCATTTTCAATTGCCAAACTTGTATGGGATCTAACATTTGTAAATCGACCTTATGTCATTTCTGCTAGATTTCGCATGCAGTGTGACAAGGCTATAAGTTTGATCAAATTTGTATGAGATCTGACATTTGTAAATCGACCTTATGTCATTTCAGCTGGATTTCGCATGCAGTGTGGCAAGGTTTTTAATAGCCTTTTCTAAAAGCTGATATGACATAAGGTTGATTTAAAGATCCCATACTTATAGGGTGGGCCTCTTAAAATTTTAAATTAAATAATTTTTTCAAATTTCTGGATTTATTGGAAAGGTTGAACTTTGTCATTTAATAATGGAACACAATATCATTCATATGACTTCCACGACTGGCTCGGCGGCAGTAGCTCATCCGATCAACCCATTTTTTCAGTACAGCCCAGAATCCACACCAAACAGTGACTCGTAGTGTATGCATTGGCTACTCAATGGTCACGTGTGGTTTATCTGACCTCCATATGCGGCAATTTTGCTTATTGACATAGCCACCGAGCTGAAAATGAGCTTCATCTGAAAATACGAAAATTTTCCACGTAAATTTGTTACAGTTTGCGCTAAAGACTCACTACTTTGGAAGTAAGTTTTTAACATTTCCCAATTTTGTTCCCCATTTTGGAAATGTCAAATATAAACCTGAAAATAGAAATAAAAATAAATGTTATTCTTGCTTTCAAAGTCAAAGTAATCGGTAGATTGCATTTAAAGTTTATATTTGACAGTTGTAAATCGACCTTATGTCATTTCGAGCTGAAATAGATTGATGAACAGGTCATAAGCTATATTTCACAGTCAGTGTGAAAAGGCCTATTCAGACTGACGCGATACGACAGTCGTAAGTCTCATACGTTCTAATTAGAATATGTGTTAGGGGAGTTTACACTTAAAGATTTACTCTCATATTCATCAAAAGTTATCAAATGTTTAAAGTATGGATATGGAATTTGTCCCCATTTTCTAAAGAAAAAGTAAAAAACTAAAACTTCACAATCTTTTAGAATATGCTTAATAGGAATGTTCTTTGCAAAATTCAATCAATAAAGTCGAGATTAGGCCTCATGAACACTGTGCGTCTTTTGAGTCAAGTAAAGTCAGCGTGTAAATTGGGTCTTTATATAAGGCATCGTTTTGAATGGGCCACTCCTGTGATCATTTAATCGATATCGGAAACTTGAACCTCTAAAAAGAAGCTGAAGTTCATGTTGAGTTGAAATTCATTAGCCTTTTCAGGCTACATTCGAAATCAAGCGATTTCAGCTCAAGGTCGATTTACAAATGTCAATGCTGTATGGAATCTGACATTTCTAAATCGACCTTATGTGATTTCAGCTAGATTTCCCATGCAGTCTGAAAAGACTATTATGAGGATTTTTTGTTTTAGTGCCATGCGTTTGTTTTAGTCCCGCATTTTAGTTAAATTTTATTATTGCTTGGGTTTAACCATTGCAATTTTCATCTATAAATATTTCAACTAGCTTCGGATATTCCAAATAGCAATTATTCGTTTGAATAGTATTTGCATAAATACTCATATATTAGATAACCTAGAACATTTATGTCCCACAGGTGAGTGGGTAATTAACATAAAAGAAAATCAGGCCATTTCAGTTATTTCAGCGAACCTGACTGAAAATAATGTATGTTAGGTATGTATGCACGTGTATACTCCAGGCTTAGGCGAGTTTAGTGTCTGAACTCAATTATGATTCCATATTTTGCAAAATAAGTTGTAGCACGTACGTGCATAGTAATCTCTTACGTACACCGAACACCGTACACGTACCCGAACTTAACGGCAGAACTAATGTTCAAACTAAAAGTAGAAGTAGTTGGTGCTTTCAGTCGATCAACATTTTTATTACACCAAAGTAGTCACATTTACCAATTTATCACTTCCAAAGGTGTTCTCTTACAAAACTAGTTGTATGTGCTTTTCCAGCAGTGCTAATTAGAAGTTTTTGTGTAGGGGTTTCATAGTAAGGTGTCCGCTTCAAGAGCACGCAACAAGGGAGATAAAAATTGCGGCTCATTTTTGAAGCTCGGCGAATTTACTCAGTCTTGGCGAATCAGCAAAACAGGTAGATCATAACACTCTTCAAAACTCTTTGTGGTGAAGTTTTCGGGTGTATATATGACGTATATGCAAATTAAAAAAAAATGGTAACACAAGCACTCTGATGAGTTATCCCCACACAGGATACCGCTGAAGACGTAGTGGTAACACAAGCATTCTGATCCCCACACAGGATACGGCTGAAGACAACTTGGTAACACAAGCACTCTGATGAGCTATCCCCACACAGGATACCGCTGAAGGCTTAGTGGTAACACAAGCATTCTGATGAGTTATCCCCACACAGGATACGTCTGAAGACAACTTGGTAACACAAGCACTCTGATGAGTTATCCCCACACAGGATATGATATGCCTATATGACCACAGAGTGTACAGTTGAGTGTGGTCCTCCTCCTTTCCATTACCAAAAACACATTATTTCCTTCAGACTATATGCAAAATCAATCGATTTCAGCTTGAAATGAATACAGGGAATTTTATGGAACGAACGAGCAGATGAGTTACGAGAATAGGATCTACCACAAGTGCCCACTCTGAGGAGTGGGTCGCAACACCGATAGGGTCTATTAAAAGTGATATATTCATGTATTACCTAGACCGAACCGTTTTTTTTTCTGAGAAGACACCTGTATCAACTTCGCACTCCAACTTCTACTTCTTCGCAATTGAGGAATCATGCAGTAATCTTTCCTCTTTAGACGCAACGGGTCGCATAGGAATTTTTGTCGACAATCAAGCTGTCCTATTATCTCTTAGATCTAACCGTATAACATCTACATTAGTAGGTCAGTGCCTTGAGGAGCTGTCCGGATAGAGTTGTCTGTCTGAAGTCACTCTTGTACGGATCCCTGGACACAGGAACTTTTATGGGAACGAACGAACAGACGAGACGTTGCGAGAGTGGGATCTACCTTAAATGACCACGCTGTGAAGTTGATGGCAGCAAGTGATATATTTATGCATTACCTATACCGAACTAATTTCAACTAGACCCGTTTTTTCTGAGAAGACACACTCCAACTTCCACTTCAGACTACAGACAAGCTTCTCTTTTGATCTATCCGCCTACTATTTATCTACACTAGTATGTCAGTGCATTGAGGAGCTGTCCACACTGAGTTCTATTTTTCTGAAGTTAGTCTCCCTGGACACAGTTGCGAGAATGGGATCTGCATTTAGTGCCCTCGCTGCGTAGTTCGTCGCAACACCGATAGGGTCTATTAAAAGTGGTATCTTCATGCAATTTTGAGACCGAGCCAATTTCAAGTGGAAAACATTCTAACCAAAATGGAAGGAATGTAACAAGAGTGATCGCAAAGCTGGTGCTCTAAGGGGCGATTGGAAACCATGGGCAACGGATGAAACTATAATTCAACGATTACTTTCGTAGCTAGTCGAGCATTTCTTATGCGACTGTGCCCAGCTCTAATAAACCCATGACATTGATGTGATATCGGAAATTGATATTATTGTATTGATTGGGATCGCCTCCATAAGACTGAAGAGTCCCAGGTTAATCTATGGACTGCAGCTGCCCAATTCCCCAGTTCAATTTTCGTTGCCTGGAATGGCTTGGCACCTTCCATATTAACACATTCGAGGCCTGATCCTCCTCTGGCCAGCTCGTCGGCCTTTTCAGCAGAGTTACAAGCTGAACCAGAATTATCGGCGGCGGTGGCGCTACCCTAAATGGAAGAATTTATTAAATATGTTTGCAATTACAGCTTTTCATGAGAGACATATTTGACCAGACATCTTGAATATCATAATCATCATATATATCATCATGGGATACCAAATTCAAAGAAATATCCATATAACTCACAGTAGTAGGTTGTCTAAGTCGACAGTTATTTTCGTTTGTAATTTTAAGTGGGTTGTCTATTTTGGTAGTAAGATTTGACGAAGTTACAACTCGGCGGCGTGGTTGAAGTCGATATGAGCCTATGAAAACGGCGGTGTAGTTGAAGTCGATATGAGCCTATGAAAACGGTGGCGTGGTTAAAGTCGATGTGAGACGATGAAATCGGCGGCGGCGCGGCTCACGCAGAAACATTCGGCGGCGGCGACTTGTCGGCTTAAAATCGGCCGGCTTGTATCTCTGTCATACAGAGTCCTGGTACCCATATGATTTCTAGTTGACCTTTGGTGGAGATTTTCTCTATTTCCTTCTTACATTCTAATGTTGGTCGATTTCAGTGTGGGTTTAGTGATCGCAGCTTGGCTATAAAGGGACTAAGTGAACGATGGAACTGAAAGAGCGAAAGAGAATAAATCATTCATATTCCGCATCATTCAATTGAATGAGTTCGTTCGGGAACACGACCCAACTCTAAGAGTCCGAAAACAATGCTACACGCTGACGGCGGCGGCGGCCGCTCACACTTGAATTTCTTAGGGGTGATGAAAAATCGCTACCGCCAGCCGCTGCGGCTAGCGTCTCGCCGCCAGAATAGATATTAGAGTCCGACTACAAAGCTATACTGGCCGATACAGCTGCGATATTTTCTTCAGTTCGCACTCTACGTAAGCGTGTTGGTGGTTTAATGTCCAAAAATGTAAATTTGGTGCGAAATTTAGTCACAATAGCCCGAACAGCCGCTTCAGTGGGTCGATTAAACTGATCATAAAATGGAAGCGCGCGATGAACTTTCTTAACAGAGCACGCATTTTGATAATAAAATTCACTAATTTGTAAGCGTTGTTCGTTTGTAAGCCGATTCATGGTTAAATTATAGACCAAACTGAAAATGTTTGACAGTGAAACAAAACACGAAACGTGCGTCAGCTGTTTAAATCAGTGTTGCCAAAAGATAATAGCTAAAAAATCACCCTTTATTTTCATGGCGGCGCTCTCTCATAATTCTAAAAATGACGTTGCCATATATTACTGAAAAATGCACAAAGTAACCCTTTTCCTCTGAATGCCAGCAGCCAGAAGAGGAAGAATAACACCAAAAAATAAAATAGTTTTAATTTTATTCAACATAAATGATTAATTTAAAGCCCAATTAGACCATTCTTATTTTTCTGATAGTAAATTAAAGTATTAAATTATGATGGAGGACAAATTTATGGAAAAGAATATTACATTTTGTATAAATTGTCATTACTCAAATAGTATGTAAAGGGTGATTTTTTAGCTATTATCTTTTTGGCAACACTGGTTTAAACAGCTGACGCACGTTTCGTGTTTTGTTTCACTGTCAAACACCTTCAGTTTGGTCTATAATTTAACCATGAATCGTCTTACAAACGAACAACGCTTGCAAATTATTGAATTTTATTATCAAAATGCGTGCTCTGTTAAGAAAGTTCATCGCGCGCTTCTTCCATTTTATGGTCAGTTTAATCGACCCACTGAAGCGGCTATTCGGGCTATTGTGACTAAATTTCGCACCAAATTTACATTGTTGGACATTAAACCACCAACACGCTTACGTAGAGTGCGAACTGAAGAAAATATCGCAGCAGTATCGGTCAGTGTTAATGATGGCCATCAATTATCGATTCGTCGCCGTTCGCAGCAATTGGGCCTCTGTTACTCAAAAACGTGGAAATGCCAAAATTGGACTAAGCGGATGGACCATTTGAGGCGCAGTCAAGGTCAACATTTGCATGAAATAATCTTCAAACATTAAATTATATGGACCGTACTATAGATTCAAATAAACATTTCATGCATTTTTCTGAATTTTATGCGTTTTTTTTTGATAAACTTTCCTATAGCTTTTAAAAAATCACCCTTTACAACACGCTATGGTGGTTAACTATACTATCTCTACTATTTTTTTGTTCCTCCGCACATTTCAAAGTGATTAAATTTTTTAATTAAAATACAAAAATTCATGAAAATTGAAAATGAGTCAATTGTAGACGCTAATTTCTCTCTCTCTCTCTCTTGTTTGATTTCGCCGCTAGCGATTTTTTGTTTCGCCGCCGCCAGCGTGTAGCATTGTGTTTGGGCTCTAATACAGATTTGTAGCCTGCGAAACCAATCGAACACACCTTGTATTGCACTCCTCCCGTTATAATAATGATCCTGGGAACGACGAATACAAGCAATATAATAAACGGACTAAGTGAACGAAGAAATTGAAATGTCAGAAAACAGTTCGTTCCACCAAGGGAATCGTTCCAGTGAACGAGTTCGTTGCAGATTTGTAGCTAGTAAAACCAATCGAACACGCCTATTGTATTCCTTCCGTTTGTCATAAAAAGACCAAACAAACTTTTTAAATACAGTCTCCGCGTGACTCAACCTTATTGTCAATGAAGTTTCCCTCCAATTTGGCGAGTGTAAAGTTTTAAACCGCTTGTCGTCCACATGTCGACATGGAGATTTTTTTCAAAAAGGATTTTAAAGAGTTTTTAGTTTATTTTTTTTTTTTTTTTGTTAAAACAAAATTGCATTTAGCCTAAGAGCCTGCTCTGCTGTATGCGTGCTGAACGAGCGTCTGAGTGTTTCGACACCCTTTTTGGTGGTCCGACTGTCTCTCCCTCCCTCCCTCCCTCCCTCCGTCCACTCTCATAGCATTTCGTGCCATTCACCAGAAGAAACTCCAAGTGTACACATGTACCCAGTTCGTACATATGCAACGGCCAGAGTGTTGAAAAAACTTCTTGGTTGCAACGCAAAAGCCAGAAGCAGACACAACATATGGTTGGCAGTGGAGAGGAAAAAGTGGTTTTTGATAAAAACGTTTTTTTTCTTTCTCTCTGTTTTTGTTTTGTCCATTGTGTTCGTCAACACATAATAGTGGTGGTGGTCTGTGTTATTGTCAGGCTGCGGTGCTGTTTTGCTTCAAATGTTCTTTCGGGGTTTTATGTGAGTTTTGAATGTTTTTTTTTTTTTTTTTTGAAACCATTCCATGGTCCAATGGGATTGCAAATGAAAATGCTCGCACAGAACTCACACGCACGGCACGGCAGAGTAGGTCTGTTTGTTGTTGCGTTCATTCGCGTCATATGTTGAAAGGCGAAAAGGCTCTTTTGCATCATCTGTGACTCATTTCATTCATTTCATATGGTGATAAAGCAAGCGATTCATTCGATTCGTATAACTTGGTGGTCTGGTCTGTTAACCCAGAATGATGTGAGTTGTTTTTGGCGATAAGACAGCGCCGACAGGACGTGGACAAACAAAAAATCCACGCGCAGTTGACATTTTGCACTTTCGGAAGACTGGCAAGAATGTTGTTGTTCACATGGTCGATAATACAGTTGCGAGTGTAGCGATAATAGATGTGTTCGATAGGGCTTACTAGCTTTCTAGCACAAAACAAAACGTTATAGCTGTCAGTTTGTGTGGAATTTGACAGCTGTAATCATCGGTCACCGCAACTAAAAAACATTGAGGTATGGATCAAGTCCAAGGGCTTTTAAACATATGCCTTCCTTCAAAAACATCCAACCTACCATTTCAATTGTTATTCAAAAGACACCATTTATTGAAATTCAAAATATATCAATTGAAATTAAAAAATTCCATTTGAAATTCAAAAAAATATCAATTGAATTTCAAAAATTCCATTTAAAATTCAAAAGACACCATTTGAAAATCAAAAGACACCATTTGAAATTCAAAAAATATCAATTGAAATTCAAAAATTCCATTTAAAATTCAAAAGACACCAATTGAAATTCCAAAAATATCAATTGAATTTCAAAAATTCCATTTCAAATTCAAAAGACACCAATTGAAATTCCAAAAATATCAATTGAATTTCAAAAATTCCATTTCAAATTCAAAAGACACCATTTGAAATTCCAAAAATATCAATTGAATTTCAAAAATTCCATTTCAAATTCAAAAGACACCATTTGAAATTCCAAAAATATCAATTGAATTTAAAAAATTCCATTAGAAATTAAAAAAATGAATTGAAATTCAAAAGACACCATTTGAAATTCAAAAAATATCAATTGAAATTCAATATTCGTCATTTTAAATTCGATTGAAATTTGCTGCAGCTGAAATGAACATGCTAGGCCAGTTTTTTCTGAGAAGACATCGGTAAACATCAACTTCAACCTACCATTTCAAGGCGTTCTAGCAGTCCTTCTCTCCACTGCCAATAAGATCCGATACATATGCCAACTTCTCTGAAATTTAGAGGTAGCGAAGGAGATGAACATCCACTTCAGGTGGAAGTCTACGCAATTACGGAAGCATGCAGTAAACTTTCCTCTTTAGACACAACGGGTCGCATAGGAATTTTTGTAGACAGTCAAGCTGTCATTTTGTCTCTTAGATCTAACCAGTAACATCTACATTAGTAGGTCAGAGCATTGACGAGCTGTCCAGACTGAGTTGTCTGTCTGAAGTTACTCTCCCCGGACACAGGGACTTTTATGGGAACGAAGGAACAGAGGATCTGCAAATTTTAAATTTTGTATACCCTCCACCTCCAGGATGGGAGTATATTCACTTTGCCATTCCGTTTGTAACACCTTGAAATATTCGTCGGAGACCCCATAAAGTATATATTCTGTCTGTTGAAAACACGCTAACTGCCGAGCGAAATGAGCTAAAAGGTTCAAAATTTCCGTAAATGTGTCTTATGGTTGCAGATCGCTTGGGATTGAAAGTGGGCGACATCGGCCCAGAGGAAAAAAATTCCCTAACTGCTACTGAAAATACCCCCTAATATTTAGATTATTTAAGCAATTTTTTTTTGAAAATTTCTGATTTTTATATACATGAAATTTGCTTCGACCTTCCTCTAGTAACGTGTAGTCATCAAAAAGTACAAAAAAGATTTAGTGGGTGAAATGGGACAAAAGGGATAAAAATAGTACCAATGATACGACAACAGCTAGAAACATGAAATTCGGTGTGTACATCCATATAATTACGTAGCCACGTCAAATAGAGAGATTTTTCGAAATTTGTACTTTTAAGGGATACTATTGGAAAAGAGCGATAAAAATGGTACCAACCGAACCGCTGAAGTTAAAATCATGAAATTCGGTATATGCATTTATCGGACTGTGTAGACGCGAAACATAAAGGATTTTTTCGATATTTGTACTTTTAGGCGGAAAATGGGACGAAAGGGATAAAGATGGTACCACGCAAACGGTTACAGTTAGAATAGTGAAATTCGGCGGGTACATTGCTGTGACTGCGTAGACACGAAAAATAAAGATATCTTTCGATATTAGTACCTTTAGGATCAAAACGGAAAATGTTTCTGCCTAATGGCGACTGACAATACACCTAATATTTGAGTACATTTTTGAAGATTGCTCCCCTCATGTTAACAATGCCGGTTTGTTTGAATTTTTAATATGTTTTTGCTGTCTACAGATTATAAATTGTGTGGATTGAGTTGTTACTAATTATTAGCCCTCATTTTTTGAGTGCGTAAAACTGATAACAACAGCACAGCAACAACATCAACTGTACGAAACTATCAAATCAAGAAAAAAACAACAATTTCATTTGCCAAAAGAAAAAATATTTGACACTACTTTCGAATATACAGTGGTGACTCGATTTAATGAACTGGAATATTTTTATTGAATTGAATTTCGCAAGGGTTGTTCAATATGAACCCGGATATGGCCCCACGAACCGAGTGATATATATGTTTGGGGAAATGATGGGGAGGGATAATTAATAGGAGTCAGTGGGGGTCTCCCCTCAGTTTTGGGCCTTTCTTTCATAGAAAATTATATAAACTAGACAAATGTATGAGAACCATGTTAAGTGTTAAAGATAAAGGGTAGGTATATTCTGAGAAAATATTGGGGCTGAAAAAATGCTGGGGGTTACTCATGCATTTGACCCCACTAGGGGCCTCCTTGGGGCAGTTAGAGTGGTGGGAGCAAATTTTATAAAATTTAGTTTTTGTATGGGAGAGCCTCATTATAGAGTGGAGATAGGGGGCAGGTATGTTTGAGGAAAATGTTGGGAAGTGAAAATTAATGGGGGCCAGTCTTACATGTCTTCCCTCCAATGCTGACTAGGGGGCAGTTTTGAGTCTTTCCTTCATTTAAAAAAATTATAAAAAAAATAAAAAAAAATGTGAGGAGATCACCTTAAGAGTTGAATATAGGAGGTAGGTATGTTCAGTGAAAATAATGGGATTGAAAAAATATTGGGGATCGGTCATACATTTGACTCCACGAGGGGCCTCCTTGGGGCAGTTAGAGTGGTGGGAGCAAATTTTATAAATAATAGTTTTTGTAGGGGAGCCCCATTAAAGAGTGCGGATAGCGGGTAAGTTTGTTCGGAAAAAATGTTGGGGAGGAAAACTTAGTGAAGGTCGGTCTTACATTTATCCCAGCTAGGGGCAACTCCAGGGCAGTTTTGGGCCTTACTGTCATAACAAAAATTATAAAAAATAAAGAATTCGTATGGGGACCACCCTATGGGTTGACGATAGGAGTAAAATATGTTCGGAGAAAATGCGCGGGCTGAACAAAAATTGGGTGTTGGTCATTCATTTGACTTCACTAGCGGCCTCCTTGGGCTAGTAAGAGAGGTGGGAGAAAATTTTATAAAAATTGAAGTTTTTGTGGTAGACACCCCACCTTAAGGAATTGGGATATGGGGCATGTGTATTGGGAAAAAATGTTGGAGAGGGAAAATTAATGGTTGCCGGTCTTACATCTAATACCTGGGGGGCGACTCCGAGGCAGTTTTGAGGCTTTTTGTGTATTTTCACCCCTTTTTCCTCATCTTTGACCCCATTGAGCGCCCACTTACAATCACCCCACCACCCCCATTTTTGGCTCATTCCTACCCTATTCCAACCCTAATGTACATCTACAGGGAAAGGCCAGAAAGACTTTTACATTTATCCATAGATTTTCTTCAAATATGACTGTTTTTATTCCCTCCACCTCCAGGATGGGGTATACTAACGTTGTCATTCCATTTGTAACACCTTGAAATATCGACCTGAGACCCTATATTCTTGATCGTCATAAAATTCAAAGACGATATAGCCATGTCCGTCCGTCCGCCTGTTGAAAGCACGCTAGCATCTAAACGAAAGGAGCTAGGACATCCAAATTTTCCATAAATGTGTCTTATAGTCGTAGATGGGTTGGGATTGTAACTGGGCGAAATCGGTCCAGAGGGAAAATTTTTTCCCTCACAAGGACTAAAAATACCCATAACCCCTAATATTTTAGAGTATTTAAGCATGTTTTTTTTCAATAAGTCTGCTAGTACTTACTTGATATTGGGTATGCACATTCCCCCTATAACAAAAACGTGCAAAATAAATTGATTTTTTTATTCGTAGGGGGTGAAATGGGGCAAAGAGGGTTAAAAATGGTACCTATCAAACGGCAACAGCTAGAAACACGAAATTCGGTGTTTACATTCCTCTAATTAAGTAGATACATAATATAAAAATATTTTTCCAAATTCGTACTTTTAAGGGGTAAAATGGGAATAGAGGGATAAAAATGGTACCAACCAAACGGCTGCAGCTAAAATAATGAAAATCGACGTAGACATTTCTCTGCTTGCGTAGACACGTAAAATAAAGGGATTTTTCAAAAATCGTACTTTTAGGGGGATAAAATAGAAAAAGGGATAAAAATGGTACCTATCAAACGGCAACAGCTAGAAACGCAAAATTCGGTGTATACATTCCTCTAATTGAGTAGATACATAATATAAAAGTATTTTTTCCAAATTCGTAAAATGGGAATAGAGGGATAAAAATGGTACCCACCACACGGCAGCACTTAGAATAATGAAATTTGGTGTACACATTCCTCTGATTGCTTAGACATGTAAAATAAACGAAATTCGTACTTTTTGGGGTTAAAATAGAAAAAGGGGATAAAAATTGTACCAACCAAATGACCGTAGCTAATGTTATGAAATTCGGAGTATACATTCTTCTGACTGCGTCGACACGAAAAATAAATTGTTTTTCGAAATTCGTACTTTTAAAGGATACAATGGGAACAGAGGGATAAAAATGGTACCCACCAAACGGTTACAGCTACAATGATGAAATTCGCTCTATACATCCCTCTAATTGCGGAGACACGTAAAATTAAGAGATTTTTGAAAGTCGTAGTTTTAAGGGAGTAAAGTGGGAAAAAGGGGCTAAAAATTGTACCAATTAAACGGTTACAGCCTCAATGATGAAATTCGGTGTGTACATTCCTCTAATTTCGTAGAGAAGTAAAATAAAGAGAAAGTCGTACTCTTAAGGGATAGAATGGGAAAAAGAAATAAAAATGGTACTAAACGAATGGTCGCAGCTAGAATCAGGTATAGACACGCAAAATAAAATTATTTTTCCAAAATCGTATTTTATTACTTTTATGGCAAAAATTGGTTGAATCATGAAGTTAGGTTATCCGGCACTGTGTACGTGAGAGATAAAGGATTTTCAAAAATTGTACTTTTGGAATTCAAATTGAATGGAAATAGTAGCTGTTAGCTTTTAAAAATAAAACAAACTAATATTTTCTGCTTCTTTTTTATGAAAAAATAAATCCTCGTAAAAAATATTTTTTTTCTCAATTTTTTCCGAGACTGTTCCTAAACCACTATTTCTATGTGAAAGTAAAATTCATAGAATTTTTACCTTTAATAGAACATGTAAGCGGTTTGGATTTATATTTTCAAAATAAGAGTACAAATATTAAGGTATCTGACGAAAATTGGAATTTTAGATTTTTTAATTTTTTTAAATTATTTTGTGATTGGTTTGGCCAATTTCACAATTCTTATTTGCTAGTTGTTGTTGTTGTTTAAGCAAATATTACCTACATATGTATGTGTTGATAAGAGGTTTCTAGGAAACCCTTATTTATTTATAAATATAAATATGACACCCATTGTCCAAATTTTATCGGTCAAATTTTAACATTGTGATAAACACTAAAATGTATTTCATTATCAAAACATGAAATAATGCTGAATTAATTATTGTTATTATCTTCTTCTTATCAATTCTTTTTTCTTTTATCCTTATCAGTTCTTTTCTAAAGAAAAAAAAACAACAACCAATGCTAATGTCGCTTTCTTCATTCTTTTCAATTAATTCAATTCAATTAATTTCTTTAGGTGGTTTCATTGAATCACAATGAGTGGATTTGTATTAGTCTCTGTCGTACTACAAGCGAGCGAGTACTAATGCGACTATGGTCTTGGGAAGTCTTTCTCCAGCGAACATATGTATGTACGTCGTAGTCATATTTTTCATATCACAAAATGCAATGTGCGATTACGACGACTACACGCGTAGGACTCGTAGAGCTGCTGGGCTGTGCTGGCTGGTTTTATCTACAAAGTGTTTCCGTTTGAGAATGTGTATTCGGGTGTATAACCCAAAAAGTGTTGCTAAGCATATGCCACATACATATGTGACGCCAGATACATGTAATTCTACATAGCTGCTAAAACTTCTACAAAATATAATGAAAAAATCAGACACGGGGCAACATTGCGAAAGAAGAAGGGGTAGAAAAGAAGGGACTTGAAAAAAATATTTTTTTGTTTTTTCTTGTTTAATTTGAAAAGGCTGAACTTTGTCATTTAATAATCATCCCAATTTTTCAGTACAGCCCAAAATCCACACCAAACAGTGAGTCGTTGTGGATGCATTGGCCTCTCAATAGCCACGAGTGGGTTCTCTGAACCCTATATGCGGCAATTTTGCTTATTACATAGACGCCGAAATGAAAATGAGCTTCATGAAGGCTGAACTGACTGTTATTACCCAATTTTGTTTGAGCGTATAGCGTTCCATTTCGCAAATGTCAAACATAATCATAATAAACCTGAAAATAAAAATAAAAATAAAAATAAAAATAAAAATAAAAATAAAAATAAAAATAAAAATAAAAATAAAAATAAAAATAAAAATAAAAATAAAAATAAAAATAAAAATAAAAATAAAAATAAAAATAAAAATAAAAATAAAAATAAAAATAAAAATAAAAATAAAAATAAAAATAAAAATAAAAATAAAAATAAAAATAAAAATAAAAATAAAAATAAAAATAAAAATAAAAATAAAAATAAAAATAAAAATAAAAATAAAAATAAAAATAAAAATAAAAATAAAAATAAAAATAAAAATAAAAATAAAAATAAAAATAAAAATAAAAATAAAAATAAAAATAAAAATAAAAATAAAAATAAAAATAAAAATAAAAATAAAAATAAAAATAAAAATAAATAAATAAAAATAAAAATGAATGTTATTCTACCTTTCAAAGTCAACGTAGTCGGTAGTTCAAATTTAAAATGTTACATGGCCCACCCTATTGAAGATGATGGCGGGCGGTATGTACGTTCCAACTTCATAAATATTAATTTGCATTTTAATCGAGTCAATGGAATTGAGCCAGCGAAACAGGGTGACATGGGTATTTTATGTGTAACCCTTCTTCCGCAAAATATGACAGTTTGTCATGTGTGCGTGTGACTTCTGCTCGCTTTACAAATGCTCTAATGGAAAAGTTGAGCAAATAAAGTTTTCTCTCTTAATATTTGGTAGAATTTGAAATTTGAGCATTTTTTTGATGAGACCCAAGTTAAATGGACATGGAGTTAGAGTAAGTCTTCCCCCCGTGTTTTTTTAAACCAACCCACCTTCTTTGGCCTCCCATACACACGATTTATTATAGCAATTCCGCAACAATATTTCCTTGGGGATTTGTGGTGTTTTTGGTTATTTCCTTTTTCCGGCTGTTGTCCTCCTCCTCCTGTTTTGCGAAGAAAAAAGAAAGAAAAATAAACATCATAAAATGTAAAATGTTGTGCTGACATTTTTCTTTGACACCGACAACACACACACGCTCGCGCTCAGCTCAGCTCAGGCAAAAAAGTGGAAATCCCATTTATATCAAAAACACAATTATGCCGTGAAAGTGTCATAATTTAGCCCCTGGTTTATATTTCATTTCATGTGAAAGGTTCGTGTTTGGGGGGAGGGGGTGGGTTGGTGATGTGATGTGTGTCTAGGAGCCTTAAGGCAGGCAGCTTGGTATGAATTGAAACAGGTTTGACCAAATTTGTGATCCAGCTCAGAAAGGAGTATCTGGGTAACATTTCCACGCACTTATCAACATCGTCATCATCGTTGTCGTCCTCTCGACGTTTGTAACTATTTATGCTGATACATGCTCTGCGATTTCAAAGGAAGAATTGGAGCAAACACGCACTTTTAGCATTACCAACACACACACGAGGAGTAGGTTTCCACTCACATACTCGAGTAGAGACATGTATGTGTCCGCCATGTAATCCTCGATGTAGATGTTGTGATTATGTGATCTGCCTTATCAAGGTACTCACAGATACATCATCTGCATGCAACATCCATGTAGTGACTGACTGACACACGCGCGTACCCACATATGTCCATAGGACGTTAAGCCTATCACGGATACACTCGAAGAAAAAGCTTTAGTTCAATTTCGAGTCCAATTAGTGACCTTTCTTCTTCAAATAGAAATTATTTCTTCATTAAGGCTCCGCTGATATTTTTATACCCTCCACTTCCAGGATGGCGGTATACTAACTTTGTGATTCCGTTTGTAACACCTTGAAATATCGACCTGAGACCCTATAACGTATATATATATTCTTGATCGTCATAAAATGTTAAGACGATCTAGCCATGTCCGTCCGACCGTTGTTGAAAGCACGCTAGCGTCTAAACGAATGGAGATGATGAATGGAGCAAAATTTCCATAAATAAATCTGGGCGAAATCGGTCCAAAGGGAAACATTTTTCCCTCACAAGGACTAAAAATACCCATAATAACCCCTAATATTTTAGAGTATTTAAGCATCATTTTTCAATATGTCTGCTAGTACTTACTTGATATTGGGTATGCGTATTCGCTTCCGCAGGGTATCCACAACAAATAAAGTTTGTCCATTTGACCTTTAATCCCTCTGACCTCTATGATATTTAATCTCTTGACCTTTAATCCATTTACCATTTAATCCCTTTGACCTATATGACCTTTAATCCATTTGCAATTTAATCCCTTTGACCTATATGACCTTTAATCCAATTTGACCTTTAATTCCTTTGACCTCTGTGACCTTTAATCCCTTTGACATATTTGACATTTAATCCCTTTTGATCGTTAATCCCTTTGGTATCTTTGACCTTTAATCCCTTTGAGATCCATGACCTTTAATCCCGTTGACCTCTATGACCTTTAATCCCTTTTGATGGTTAATCCCGTTGACCTCTATGACCTTTAATCCCTTTGACATCAATGACCTTTAATCCATTTGACTCTTAATCCCTTTTAACCGTTAATCCCTTTGACCTCTGTGACCTTTAATCCCCTCGACTCTTAATCCCTTTTAATCGGTAATCCCTTTGACCTCTATGACCTTTAATCCCCTTAACTCTTAATCTTTTTTGATCGTTAATCCCTTTTGACCTCTATGACCTTTAATCCCTTTGATCGTTAATCCCTTTGACCTCTGTGACCTTTAATCCCTTTTGACCTCTATGACCTTTAATCCCTTTTGACCTCTATGACCTTTAATCCCTTTTGACCTCTATGACCTTTAATCCCTTTGATCGTTAATCCCTTTGACCTCTATGACCTTTAATCCCTTTGACCTCTATGACCTTTAATCCCTTTGACATCTATGACCTTTAATCCCTTTGACTCTTAATCCATTTTGATCGTTAATCCCTTTGACCTCCATGACATTTAATCCCTTTGACCTTTAATCCCTTTGACCTCCATGACCTTTAATCCCTTTGACCTCTATGACCTTTAATCCCTTTGACCTCTATGACCTTTAATCCCTTTGACCTCTATGACCTTTAATCCCTTTGACCTCTATGACCTTTAATCCCTTTTGACCTCTATGACCTTTAATCCCTTTGATCGTTAATCCCTTTGACCTCTATGACCTTTAATCCCTTTGACCTTTAATCCCTTTGACATCTATGACCTTTAATCCCTTTGACTCTTAATCCCTTTTGATCGTTAATCCCTTTGGCATTTGACATTTAATCCCTTTGACCTTTAATCCCTTTGACCTCCATGACCTTTAATCCCTTTGACATCTATGACCTTTAAACCCTTTGACCTCTATGACCTTTAATCCCTTTGAACTCTATGACCTTTAATCCCTTTTGACCTCTATGACCTTTAATCCATTTGACCTCTGTGACCTTTAATCCCTTTTGACCTCTATGACCTTTAATCGCTTGACCTTGGGTTCCTGATGCTATTGCTGGGGAACCCGTGGACCGATTTGGATGAAATAAATTGGCGTTTCTTGGAAAAAGGTTGGAATACCGAACGCTAGCTATGGGAACAAGCTACGCGCACAGTGAGCAGAAATATTTGATTTTTTTGAGTTCGAAATCCAAGGTACCATTTCCTGGTAAACGGGCCCTCGTACACTAAATCCAACACTGTCATCGGAAAGATCAGCTGAAAACGCTGCGGAGGTCCGGAACTACGTATTGGAAAAACTTTTTTTCGACCGAGCATCGGGTCAACTTTGAGGCGGCCTTATAGACAATTTCATCGAACTGCGCTCTGACGGCCGTTTCAAACAACGTGTTGGCTCGAACTTGAAATAGCTCGCGAACCCGTGGACCAATTTTGGTGAAACAACTAGCGTTCGCTTGGTAAAGTCCTGGGCTACAAATCCCTGTCCAACATGTTTGAAGTCTGTCCACAGTGGTCGGAGATACAGCATGTTTTGGGTACATCTCGTTTTTTGAAATTTTTTAAGAAAACAGCTCCTGGAAAGAGGGGATAAAAATTTTACCAACCAAATGACCGGAGCTAGAGTCATGAAGTTCGGATTATACATTTCTCTGACGGCGTAGAAACGAAAAATAAAAAGGTTTTTCCAGATTCATACTTTTAAGGGGTAAAATAAGAGAATA
Source organism: Polietes domitor (assembly GCA_947397865.1). Taxonomy (NCBI): domain Eukaryota; kingdom Metazoa; phylum Arthropoda; class Insecta; order Diptera; family Muscidae; genus Polietes; species Polietes domitor. Next base: position 166,874,456 of record OX377621.1, read on the forward strand.
GAGGGATACAAATGGTACCAAACCAAATGGCTGCACCTAAAATAATTAAGTTTGGTATGTACATTAGAGCGTACCAGGTTACAAGTAAAAAAAAAAAAGTTCGCCGTACACCTTCGAATATGAAGTATTATTGAAAGGTAGTTTCAAAAAATTTTTTTTTATTTTTTTATGCCGAACGTAGGGGTCGCGCTTTTACATTTTTCTATATAACTTCTGCATTTATAAACGGATTTTAAAGTGTGATACATCGATGTTTTTGTCCGATTTTTTTGTCTTTGAAGTCATTGAGCTCAAACATGATTCATGATTTTATGCGAGCTTTAATTTTCGATTATTAGAGTGGTACATTAGGGTAGTAGCAACTGAGAAATGATGGGTAAGTACCAGAAGGGGGTGCTTGAGCTCAATGACTTCAAAGACAAAAAAATCGGCCTCGTCGAGACAAAAACATCGATGTATCACACTTTAAAATCCGTTTATAAATACAAGTTATATAGAAAAATGTAAAAGCGCGACCCCTACGTTCGGCATAAAAAAATAAAAATTTTTTTTTTGAAACTACCTTTCAATAATACTTCATATTCGAAGGTGTACGGCGAACTTTTTTTTTGAGGTACGCCCTAATGTACATCCCTCCGATAGCGCAGACACGTAAAATAAAGAGATTTTGGAAATACGTACTTTTAAGGGGGAAAATGGGAAAAGGGGGATAAAAATGGTACCAAACAAAATCAAAAGATTTTTGCAAATTCGTATTTTTTTTAATTTTACGACAAAAATTGGTGGAATCATGAAATTTGGCTGTCTTGCACTGTGTTCGTGAGAGATAATGGATTTTTAAAATTAGTACTTTTGGAATTCGAATAGGAAGGACATACAATCAACTGTAGCACCTGCTACTATCTGCCAATATTTAGGGTATTTAGGCTGTTTTGAAGATTGCTGCCTTAGATTTACTTTTTGAATTGACTTGAAGTATTATTTCGATATATATAGTTTAATCGTATTGGTAGCTTTGACTTGAAATAATAACAATTTTATTATTATTTATAAAATTATTTTTTTTTCAATATTTTTATCTGTTTTGTTTTGGCTATATTAACAAAAATATTTTTTTTCCTGCAATGTTATTGCACTACTACAAAACCGACATACTCTGTGGAATGCAAGTCATGGTCATGACCATAAAATTGGAACCCTATATTTTTCTCTTCTGAATTCTCTCAAAATTTATCCCTTGCACTCACATATATTCCTTTATCATATCTATATATATATAAAATAATAATAAACACCCACCAATTGTTTTCATTTTATTGCCTCATATAATCGAAAGGTGTTTATCATCTAAATATATTTTATGTACATTTGTTTCCTTGGCTTTTTGTCGAGCTCCTCTTCTTCGCTTAACTTTTGATTGATTGTTATAGATTGCTGTGATTATTATATTATTTATGAAATATTCCACTTTTGTGCATTTATTGGAAAATGCTAAATTCACAGAATTATATAGGCGCGTGTTTGCCGCGTTCTTAAGCTGTTTGGTGTTTTTTTATTTAGGCCTCAAAATTATCATAAGTAATACCTAGTCACTTATGATTGATGGCACACATACAAACATTGTTATTTGTTTATACGCCAAGTTATTTATTTAGAGCCATATAAAGCCTACATGCTCTTTTTTGTGGTATTTTTCGCTTTGTCTTAGCTTGCAATTTTGTAGACGGAAGTTCTAGGGAGAAAAAGAAAACGTTCACAAAATAACTATGAATTGCTGAGACTATTATTTGATATACGTCAAGTGAAAAGTCTAAGCTAAGATTTGTTTTTCACAAAGTCTGGCAACCCAGAAAACCTTGCTGGATTCGGACTTAACTCAGATTGCATATTTTTGGTCGATTTTTCATATTAAAAATTACACAATTTTTGGGTAATTTTTTCATATGAAAAAATACCCAAATTTTGTTCGATTTGTCATTTGAAAAATTGCTTAATTTTTTAGCGATTTTTCATATGAGAAATATCCCTTTTTTTAGCGATTTTTCATATGATATAGGGTGTTTTTTATTGGGGTATAGAACTTTAAGTTGGCATCACTTTTTTAACTGGCGGCCATTTTGTCAGCTGTCAAGTGATTAATATTTAGTTTGGTTTGCCATTTCATCATGAACAGGTTGACAAAAGAACAACGCTTGCAAATCGTGCAAATTTATTTCGAAAGTAATGGTTCAGTTCGCGAAGTTCACCGCGAGCTCCGTCCATTTTACGCACGTCACAATCGAATTATTGAAGGAAACATTCGATGAGCGCATAATTTCGCGGAATGGACCTGTCAATTGGCCACCAAGATCGTGGGATTTGACACCATTGGATTATTTTTTTATATTATATTATATTATACAACAAACCAGAAACGTTAGGGGACGTGGAAGCCAACATTCGTGGCGTTATTGGATATATTGGACCTGTATAATTGGCTATATTCGAGCCAGCCGCGGCGGCCACATGCCCGAAATCATATTTAAACATTAATGGCATAAAATTATCCTTCCAATAAAGCCAAATTGATGGACATTAAAACGATTTTCTTGTGTTTTATTTCAATTCGAAGTTCTATACCTCAATAAAAAACACCCTTTATATGGCCCATTTTTTAGCGATTTTTCATATGATAAATGACCCAATTTTTTGTGTAATTTTTTTGTTCGATTTTTCATAAGAAAAATGACTCAATTTTTGAGCAATTTTTCATATGAAAGATAACCCAATTTTTTTTTAGCGATTTTTCATATGAAAAATTATCTATTTTTGACAATTTTTGATTTGGGTTTAATTTCATTCTCCGTTTTGGGTAATTTTTTATTTATTGGCTCAATTTTTGTTTTCGGCGATTTTTCATTTATTTTTTTGGCGATTTTTCATTGAGCAAAAAGAAGAGAAATTTTTACTTTTAAGTGGGTAGCGGGACAAAAAGGGATAAAAATGGTACCAATCAAAGTTGCAGCTAGAATTATGCAATTTGTTATTTACATATTTCTAACGACGTAGACGCGCAACATACATATATTTTTCGAAATTTGTACTTTAAAAAAAAGGGATAAAAATGGTACCAATGAAATTTGCTGCTAGAATCGTAGCGCATGAAATTCGGTGTGTGCATCTCTTTGATTACGTCGACGTGAAACAAAATTTATTTATTTAAATTGTGTACTTTTAAATGGGTAGCGGGTACAAAAAGGCATAGAAGTAGTACCAAAGGGATAAAAATAGTCTTGCAGTCAAATTCCATGTACTATTCCTTAAATCGATTTTTTTTTTAATTTTTACTTTTAAGGGGGAAGCGTGATAAAAATGGTACTAAATCAAGTGTTGCATCTAAAATCGTGATCGTATTCCCAGAAATTGCAGTTTTTAGAACTCGAAGGTCATTTTAATAATTTTAGCCTTTTGTCGAGATTTTCACATTTAATTTTTTTTTCTAAATTTTACGTCAGCAATATGCAATAGATTGTATTGCATTATAGTCATATGTTTATTTTTATTTGTAGTATTTTTATATTTGCTTTCTAAGCAATTGCATATTGCTGACGTAAAATTTAGAAAAAAAATTAAATGTGAAAATCTCGACAAAAGGCTAAAATTATTAAAATGACATTCGAGTTCTAAAAACTGCAGTTTCTGGGAATATACTGGAATTAAATTTCAATAAAAAATAGAAAAACCACAAAAACAAAAAATAAATAATTTCAAATATTTTGGCTCTTTTCTCCGATTTTGAGGAAACTTTGTAAATACACATTTTTCTAAATGGCTACTTTCAAAAATATGAAATTGTAGACACTAGACTGGATGGAATAGAAAACAAAGTATTTTTATCATTTTCCATTTTAAATAAATATATTTTGTCTCTTCTCTTCAATTTTGATCTAAACTTTGTAAATATGTACTTTTTCCATAGGCCGATTTTCAAAATTATGAAATTGTAGAACTAGGCTGGATGGATAGAAAACATCGCATTTTTGTCGTTTTGTATTTTAAATAAACATATTTTGGCTCTTCTCTCCGATTTTGATAAAACTTTGTAAATATGCACTTTTCTAGAAACTTTGTAAATATGTACTTTTTCCATTGGGCGATTTTCAAAATTATGAAATTGTAGATACTAGGCTGGATGGAAAGAAAATATTTGGTTCATTTGGTATTATCAATAAACATATTTTGACTTTTCTCTCCGATTTTGATAAAACTTTGTAAATATGTACTTTTCTAGAAAATTTGTAAAAATGTACTTTTTCTATAGGGCGATTTTCAAAATTATGAAATTGTAGATACTAGGCTGGATGAAAAGAAAACAAAGTATTTGGGTCATTTTGGATTTTAAATAAACATATTTTGACTCTTCTCTCCGATTTTTATGAAACTTTGTAAATATGCACTTTTCTAGAAACTTTGTAAAAATGTACTTTTTCTAAAGGGCAGTTTTCAAATATATGAAATTGTACACACTTGGCTGGATGGAAAGAGAACAAGGTATTTGGATCATTTGGTATTGTAAATCAACATATTTTGGCTCTTCTCTCCGATTTTGTTAAAACTTTGTAAATATTTACTTTTCAAGAAACTTTGTAAATATGTACTTTTTCCATAGGGAGATTTTCAAAATTTTGAAATTGTAGACACTAGACTGGATGAATTAAAAACAAAGTCATTTTGTATTTGAAATAAACATATTTTGGCTCTTCTCTCAGATTTTGTTAAAACTTTGTAAATATTTACTTTTCTAGAAACTTTGTAAATATGTACTTTTTCCATTGGGAGATTTTCAATATTATAAAATTGTAAAAATGGTACTAACCAAAGTGTTGCACCTAAAATCGTGAAATTTGGTGTTTACATTTCTCTGATAATTAAATCGATTTTTCGAAAGTTGTACTTTTTAGGGGATAAAAATGGTACCAGCCAAACAATTTCAGCTGCAATCATGAAACTGATGATGTGATGTTTTGAAACTCAGCATTAAGCGATTTTTAAAACGGATATCCTTAAAATGGGTCATTTCCGGGACAAAAAATTAAAAAAATACTTATAGATGTGAAGATTTTCCATGTGCAAACTTTAACAGATATTAATTTTTTGGGACCAATGGGAAGTCAAGCGGAAGTACGCATATTTTTGCTGAAGGCAGATTCATTTGTAGGTCTGTGTGTCTATCTGTCTGTCTTTTGTAGGGCTGTCAATGTTACACATGTAAGGAAGGTGTGCATGAATGTGTGTGTGTTTATGTAGGTTCCATGCATAATTTACAAATATGCTTTTGTATGGCTCTGTATTTACATATGCGGTATGTATGGAAGAGGGATCCTTTGGTAAAAAACTGCCAACAACAAAAACCCCAAAGAAAACAGTAGCAGCTGAAAAGCAAAATAGTATAACAACATTTTTAGCTCATTCAAAATAAATTATTTTAAAAGTATTTTGTAAATAAATTTAGTATTTTTTGCAAAAAATTAAAAATTTATTGAATTTCTATGAAAAAATAAATATGGTATTTTGCTTTACATCTCACACAAAAAATGGAAGGCAAAATAAAGAGTGATTTTTTTGAGGTTAGGATTTTCATGCATTAGTATTTGACAGATCACGTGGGATTTCAGACATGGTGTCAAAGAGAAAGATGCTCAGTATGCTTTGACATTTCATCATGAATAGACTTACTAACGAGCAACGCTTGCAAATCATTGAATTTTATTATCAAAATGCGTGCTCTGTTAAGAAAGTTCAGAAAGAAAGAAATTGTGTTCAGCGACGAAGCTCATTTTTGGCTCAATGGGTACGTAAATAGGCAGAATTGTCGATTTTGGAGTGAATATCAGCCAGAAGCATTGCAAGAGCTACCAATGCATCCAGAAAAAGTCACAGTTTGGTGCGGTTTATGGGCTGGTGGCATCATTGGACCGTACTTCTTCAAAGATGATGCGAATCGTAACGTAACTGTGAATGGTGAGCGCTACCGTGAGATGATATCCAACTTTTTTTTGCCCAAAATGGAAGAACTGAACTTGGTTGACATGTGGTTTCAACAAGATGGCGCTACATGCCACACAGCTCGCGATTCTATGGCCATTTTGAGGGAAAACTTCGGAGAACAATTCATCTCAAGAAATGGACCGGTAAGTTGGCCACCAAGATCATGCGATTTGACGCCTTTAGACTATTTTTTGTGGGGCTACGTCAAGTCTAAAGTCTACAGAAATAAGCCAGCAACTATTCCAGCTTTGGAAGACAACATTTCCGAAGAAATTCGGGCTATTCCGGCCGAAATGCTCGAAAAAGTTGCCCAAAATTGGACTTTCCGAATGGACCACCTAAGACGCAGCCGCGGTCAACATTTAAATGAAAGTATCTTCAAAAAGTAAATGTCATGGACCAATCTAACGTTTCAAATAAAGAACCGATGAGATTTTGCAAATTTTATGCGTTTTTTTTAAAAAAAAGCTATCAAGCTCTTAAAAAATCACCCTTTAGCATAACAGCATTTTTAGCTAATGGGAAAAAAATTATTTTTAAATAATTTTGTAATTTTTGCAATAAAAACAAAAAATCGAGAATTTATATAAAAAATAACTATGGTATTTTGCTTTACATCTCACGCAAAAAAACCAAAGACAAAAGAATCAGCTGGAAAGCAAAATGGCACAACAGCATTTTTAGTTTATAGAAAAATATAATTTGAAAAGTAGTTAAATTTGCAAATAAATTTAGTAATTTTTGCAAAAATTAAAAATTTATTGAATTTCTATCAAAAATAATTATGGTGTTTTGCTTTACATCTCACACTTGCTCCGCCATGTAAATATGTATAGTAAGTATGTACTACTAGTAGTAGTTATGTATGTATAGGCTGGCATGTTGTTTGTTTCGAAATTGGAGCACATTCATGTCTATTTTTTATTGCTATCGCTATCGTTTTGCTGGTGTGTGCTGCTGATGTTGTTCTTATTATATTTCATAAAAGAATGTACCCTCTGCCCATGATAGTTGTAGTAGTAGTTGAAGGAGCAACAGCCCATCATCAAGGCTTGGGTTTGTGGCGTTGAAAACAAAAAAAAAAAAAAAAACCTATCACAGAACACACACACTTAAGTTTGATTACAAAGGTGAGGTTTATTTCTGAGCAAATAAAGCGTATTTGCATACTATCCAAACGAACGAACGAACCCTTCGAAAATAACACCTTCTCACCGCCCCCTCTCCTCTCCAAAAAAATACACGTGCGAAGCCTTCAGTAGGGGGAGTAGGGATCATCCTTCACGAGGCAACCGAGAAATGGTGTCATCGATGAAAAAAAAACACAATTCTCAATTGTTAAGGTTGTAGTAGCGAAAAGAGCAAGAGGTCCTTAAGATTTTATTAAAGGACAATGTGTACAAGGAAGACATTTGCACGAGTAGAATATTCAAATTGCCGGTGCCAAATATTTTGCAAATCCTTTCTAAGCAAATATAAAAATACTAAAAATAAAAATAAACATATGACTACAAAGCCATACAATCTATTTTATAATGCTGACGTACAATTTCTAAAATATTTAAATTTCTTAGAAAAATTCAAATGTGAAAATCTCGCTAAATAAATTGAAATGATAAAAATGATATTCGAGTTCAAAAACCTGCAGTTTCTGGGTATTAAAATTTCAATAGAAAAATATTCCTTAAAATCACGAAAACACAAAATAAAAAATTTCAAATATTTATTTTGCATCTTCTCTCCTATTTTGAGGAACTTTTCCATATTGAGATTTTCAAAAATATTAAATTGTAAACACTAGGCTGGATGGATAGAAAACAAAGTATTTTTATAATTTTTTTAAATAAACATATTTTGACTCTTCTCTCCGATTCTGATAAAACTTTGTAAATATGCACTTTTCTAGAAACTTTGTAAATATGTACTTTTACCATAGGGCGATTTTCAAAATTATGAAATTGTGGATACTAGGCTGGATGGATAAAAAACAAAGTATTTTTATCATTTTGTTTAAAAAAATTGACTCTTCTATCCGGTTTTGGTAAAACTTTGGAAATATGCACTTTTCTAGAAACTTTGTAAATATGTACATTTTCCATTGGGTGATTTTCAAAATTATGAAATTGTAGACACTAGGATGGACGGATGTACTTTTCTAAATTGTGATGTTCAAAATTATGAAATTGTAGATACTAGGCTGGATGGAGAGAAACCAAAGTATTTGTGTCATTTTGTATTTTAAATAAACGTATTTTGACTCTTCTCTCCGATTTTGATAAAACTTTGTAAATATGCACTTTTTCCATAGCTCGATTTTCAAAATTATGAATTTATAGGCATTAGGCTGGATAGATAGAAATCGAAGTATTTTTGTCATTTTGCATTTTAAGTAAACATTTTTTGGTTTTTTTCTTCTTTTTTGATGAAACTTTGTAAATATGCACTTTTCTATAAACTTTGTAAAGATGTACTTTTTCCATAGGGCGATTATGAAAATTATGAAATTGTAGATACTAGGCTTGATGGATAGAAAACAAAGTATTTTTATCATTTTGTTTAAAAAAATTGTGTCTTCTCTCCGATTTTGATAAAACTTTGTAAATATGCACTTTTCTAGAAACTTTGTAAATATGTAATTTTTCCATAGAGCGATTATCAAAATTATGAAATTGTAGACACTTTTGTCATTTTGTATATTAAATAATCATATTTTTGGAATCTTTGTAAATATGACTCTTCTCTCCGATTTTGATAAAACTTTGTAAATATGCACTTTTCTAGAAACTTTGTAAATATGTATTTTTTCCATTGTGCTATTTTCAAAATTATGAATTGGTAGAAACTAGGCTAGATGGGTAGAAAGAAAAGTACGTTTGTCATTTTGTATTTTAAATAAACATATTTTTGGCTCTTCTCTTCGATTTTGATCAAAACTTTGTAAATATGCACTTTTCTAGAAACTTTGTAAATATGCACTTTTCTAGGAACTTTGTAAATATGTAATTTTTCCATAGGGCGATTATCAAAATTATGAAATTGTAGACACTAGACTGGATGGATAGAAAACTAAGTATTTTTGTCATTTTGTATTTTAAATAATCATATATTTGGAATCATTGTAATTGTGGCTCTTCTCTCCGATTTTGATAAAACTTTGTAAATATGCACTTTTCTAGAAACTTTGTAAATATGTAATTTTTCCATTGGGCGATTTTCAAAATTATGAAATTGCAGAAACTAGGCTGGATGGATAGAAAACACAGTTGGTTTGTCAATTTGTATTTTAAATAAAAATATGTTTGGCTCTTCTCTTTGATTTTGATTAAAACTTTGTAAATATGCACTTTTCTAGAAACTTTGTAAATATGCACTTTTTCCATTGGGTGACTTTCAAAAATATGAAATTGTAGAAATTTTTAATGAAACTTTGTAAATATGTACTTTTCTATAGGGCGATTTCAAAAAGTATGAATTTGTATACACTAGGCTGGATGGATAGAAACTAAAGTATTGATGAAACTTTGTAAATATGCACTTTTCTAGAAACTTTGTAAATATGTACTTTTTCCATAGGGCAATTTTCAAAATTATGAAATTGTACAAATTAGGCTGGGTGAAAGAAAACAAAGTATTCGAGTCATTTTGTAATTTAAATAAACATATTTTGGTTCTTCTCTCCGATTTTAATCTAAACTTTGTAAATATGAACTTGTAGGCTATAAAATTGTAGACAGAATGGATAGAAAAGGGAGAAGCGGGATAAAAGTGTACTAACCAAATTTTTGCAGCTAAAATCATGAATTTTTGTTTTTTTTATTCCTCTGATAACGTAAATAAATTTTTCGAAATTTGTACTTTTAAGTGGGTAGCGGGACAAAAAGGGATAAAAATGGTACCAATCAGATACAATCATGAGATTCAGTGTTTACAATTTTTGATTTGTAATTTTAATTGGGTAGCGGGACAAAAAAGAGATACAATTGTACCTGTTGTTGCTGTTAGAATCGTGAAATTCGGCGTTTAAATTTCTCTGGCAGCGTTGACTTGCAGCATAAATGGATTTTTCAAAATTTGTAATTTTAAAGGGAGAGTGGGATAAAAAAGGGATTAAAAAGGTACCAATCAAAGTGTTGCAGCTAGAATCTTGATATTTGCTTTTTACATTCCTCTGACAACGTAGACGCCATCTTAAATGGATTTTTCGAAATTTATACTTTTAGGGGGAGAAAGGTACCTACCAACATTTTTCAGCTAGAATCGTTAAATTCTGTGTATACATTCCTCTGACTACGTAAACGCACAATTTAAATGGATTTATCGAAATTTATACTTTTAAGTGGGTAGCGGGACAAAAAGGGATAAAACTGGTACCAATCAAAGTTGCTGCTAGAATCGTCAAATTTGGAGTATACATTCCTCTCACAGTGTAGACTCGAAGCGTGAATCTATTTTTCGAAATTTGTACTTCAAAGGGGAAGTGGCACAAAAAGGGATAAAAATGGTACCAATCAAACTTATGTAGATAGAATCGTGAAATTTGGTGGTTACATTTTTCTGACAACGTAGATGCAAAAAATAAATTAATTTTTTCGAAATTTGTACATTGAAGGGAAGCGGCACCAAAAGGGATAAAAATGGTACCAAACAAGCTGCTGTAGTTACAATCTTGAAACTTGGTGTATACATTCCTCTGGCTGCGTAGTCTCCCAGCATAAATGGATTTTTTGAATTTTTTACTTTTAGGGGGAGAAAGGGACCAAAAGGGATAGAAATGGTACCAATTAAAGTGTAGCAGTTAGAATCTTGAAATTTGGTGTATACATTCCTCTGGCAACGTAGACGCGCATCTTAAATGATTTTTTTTGAAATTTGTACTTTTAGGGGGAAGCGGGACAAAAGGGATAGAAATGGTACCAATGAAAGTGTTAAAGCTTGAATCGTAAAATTCGGTATAAATGGATTTTTCGAAATTTGTACGTTTAAGTGGGTAGTGGGACCAAAAGGGATAAAAATGGTACCAATGAAAGTTGCTGCTAGTTTCTTGGAATTTGGTGTTTATATTTGTCTGATAACGTATATCAATTTTTCGAAACTTGTACTTTAAAAGCAAAGCGGCCCAAAAAGGGATAAAAATGGTACCAACTAAAGTGTAGCAGCTAGAATCGTGAAATTTGGTGTTTACATTCCTCTGACAGAGTATACTTGCCGAATAAAGGGAATTTTCGAATTTTGTACATTTTAAGGGATAAAAATGGTACCAAAGGAAATGTTACAGCTTGAATAGTAAAATTCGGCGTTTGCACTCCTCTGACAAACATTTTCAAGTTTCCTTTAATTTACTTCGCTCGTCTTTGTTACTTCAAGTTTGTGGATTCTATTTGAAATTCTCTTGATTTTTTTCCATTTTTTGATATAGTTTTATTGCTCCCCTCTTCTGTTCTGTCCCTGCTACAGCTCTGCTTTTGTTTAATATTCTGGCCATGTGATGAAAACGTGGGCGGGCAGGCGTTCAGGCGGGACACGTAAACCACGATTTCCATTCCCCAACATCAAAAAGCAACAACCTGAAAGGAAAGAACCGAAACGAGAAAGCTAGACAAGAAATTGTAATTTGTGCAAGTGCGTGATTATTATTATGACACGCATTGAGTAAATAACAACAACAACAGCACCCTGCTCTGGAGGGTGGAGTTGTTGCGTACAAAGCAAACAAGGATAAAAGCTTTCTTCAAAAGAATCCAGCGAGTATGGGGAGCTGGTCTTTGTTTCTTCACATACTTTGTCTGGGCAACTGACATACTAATTTGGCTGGCTGGCTGACTGACAGACAGAGCAATTTGGCTCTTGGTCTGCAGACATATGTAATCCATGGCTGTCATTATTTCCTTCCTACAACATTTTTGCGCTTTATTCCGATTCATTTGTTTTCAAGCGGCAATTACATATTTAAAATTCCATACATTCCGTGGTTAACTCTAAATGTTGTTAAGGTGGGTTGGGGATGGGTGTGGAGGTGTGCCTAAAGCCTAAATTGGAAACCGAAAAAAATAAACAATTAAACCAATTCCGTCTGAAAGTAAACAATTTATTGTTTGTTGTGACTAGTAAGTCGCATGTGGAGTTGTTGTTAAAATAAATAATATGTATGTATTTAAATATGTAACAATTATTGTTACGTTATGGAAGAGGTAACAAATGTAGTCAACATCTGAGAAAAATTTTGGCATATAGTTGTTTTGAAGTATTTTAACTTTTGGTCAGGGAGATGCGCTTCGAGTGTAAAATAGAAATATTTAAAAATAAGATAAAAAAAATACAATCTGAGACGTTTAGATTTCCCAAAAATATGCTCAATATCACCCCATAAAATAATATAAATGTAATCTAAAAATCCCTACAAAAATAGTGGATATTTTGAAGAGAAAGAGATTTTCTCATATTCGTACATTTAGGACCAAAACGGGGGGAAATTAGTACCGAACAAATGATTGCAGCTAAAATCATAAAATTCAGTGTGTAAACTCGTCTGACCTCGAAGGCGTGAAAAATAATTCGATATTAGTACTTTAAAGGGATTAAATTAGTACCGAAGAAATGAGAAAAATTGGTTTGTACATCCCTCTGGCTTATAGACAAGCAAAGAATCATAAAATTCGGTGTATACATTTCTCTAACTACATAGACCCACAAAATAAAAAAAATCTAAATTTTTTACTTTTACAATCGAAATAGGGAAAAGGGATTAAAATAGTACCATCGAAATAGTTACAGCTTAATCATAAAATTCGTTCAAAAAATGCATTCCTCTGAACTCGTAGAAGAAAAAAATACGATTTTTTGATATTCATACTTTTAGTGTCAAAATGGGGAAAAGGGATTAAATTAGTACCGAATAGACCCGCAAAATATGCAGCTTGAATAATAAAATTCGACATGTACATTGCTCTGACTTCAAAGATGCGGAAACATAAGATATTTTTCAATACTCGTACTTTTGGGGTGAAAAAGGGACAAAAGGGATAAAATTAGTGCCAACATAAAATTCGGTTTGTATATTTCTCTGACTGTGTAGATGCTCAAAATAAAGAGATTTTCCGATATTTGTACTTTTAATCAAAGTTGGGAAAAAGGGATTAAATTAGTACCGTCCAAATAATCGCAGCTAGAGTCGTAAAATTCGACATGTACAATCCTCTGACCTCACAGATGCGGAAACAAAATATATTTTTCAATTTTCGTACTTTTAGGGTGAAAAGGGCCACAAGGGATAAAATTAGTACCAACATAAATTTCGGTTTGTATATTTCTCTGACTGTGTAGATGCTCAAAATAAAGAGATTTTCCCATATTTGTACTTTTAGGGTCAAAATGGGGAAAAAGGGATTAATTTAGTACCAATCTAGCTAGAATCGTAAAATTCGGAACGTGTATATTCCTGACTCCATAACATTTAAAATAAAGAAATTATCCGTTATTTGTTCTTTTAGGGTGAAAAAGAGACAAAAGGGATAAAATTAGTACCAACCAGAAGGTTGTACCTAGAACTACAGAATTCATTCCTCTGACTGTGTAAATATAATTAAATTACTAGAGTCATAGAATTCGGTGCGTAAATTCCTCCGACCTCGTACACGTGAAAAATAAACATATTTTCCAATATTAGTACTTTTAGGGTCAAAATGGGAAAACGGGATTAAATTAGTACCGGAAAAAATGAAAAACAATTGCAACTAGAATCTCAAAATAATACGCACAAAATAAAGATACATTTCAAAAATCGTACTTTAAGGTCAAAATGGGAAAAAAGGGATAAAATTAGTACCGACCACATTTTTGCAGCTAGAATCATAAAATTTGGTGTGTAGATTTCCCTGAAACAGATTTTCCGATATTCGTACTTTTAGGGGGAAATGGGACAAAGGGATAAAATTAGTACCAACTATATGGCTGCAGCTAGAATCATAAAATTCGGTTTGTACATTTATCTAACTGGAAAATGAAGACATTTTCCAATATTCGTACTTTTAGTGTGAAACTAGGAAAAAAGGGATAAAATTGGTACCAGACAAGTCATTGCAACTAGAATCCTAAAATTCTCCATGTATACTCCTCTGACTGTGTAGAAGCGCACAATAAAGAGATTTTCCGATGTTCGTACTTTTAGTGTGCAAATAGGTAAAAAGGGGATTAAATTGGTACCAGCTAAATCATTGCAGCTAGAATCCTAAAATTGTTCACGTTTATTTCTCTGACTTTGTAGACACGCAAAAATGGGAAAAATTACATTTTTCGAACTTTTAGGGGGAAATGGGACAAAAGGGATAAAATTAGTACCAACTAAATAGCTGCAGATAGAATCATAAAATTCGGTAGGTTAGATTCTTGAATATTGTCTATTCTTTAAATAACCTCCCTATATTTATTGTACGAAATGTAGAGGAGTTTTATTATTTCGAATTTCCTTCCGCTCTGACTAATGAGCCGAGTCATTATTGCGGCCAGCATTTGCAAGAGTGGTCGGTTGGTGGCACATAAACGGCTTGACAGCAACGAGATACGTACGTGGTGGTGTCGTTTTGTGGCCAAAGTTTAATTTATTGTAATATTTATCGTATCTCTGACACTTTTTTCCTGTTATCACTTTTATTTATACATATATTTATTTGTTGCTGTTGTTTGTTTAGTATTTAGCATTTAGTATTTTGTCTGCTACAATATTTAGTCGCGCACTGCTTTAAACACTTTCAGGGGCTGTAGCCCCTGACGTAGTATCTTCAATTTTTTATTTTGATAAATTACGTTTGGTCAGGGGCAAACAGGGAAAAACAAAACAAAATTTTAATATTCAAAAGTTATCACAGTTATCTCTATAAGTCGGCGATAAAGAGTATTGACGAAGATTTATTAGCGGCATAAATATACAAGTCGCTGGCATTTATTTATATTGTTTTTGGCACGAGCAGCAGCAGTCACATTTAACATTGTAGCGATATTTTGTCGTTATTAATATCCAAATTTGAAATTAAACTACTCGGAAATTGTTTTAAGGCTTGTAGAAATTGTTGAGAGGCCAGTTTATTGACTTTCCGTTGGAGTAATCAGTAGGGTGGGTCGACGAAATGTGATTGACAACACTATGCAACAATTTGCTATTGGGTCCGAGATCTTAAAAAATATTTTTTATGGCTATTGAGGCATACTGATTCATAAAAGCAATGCAAAATTTTTTTTATTGATATTTATCTTTTATTATTTTTTTTTACTAAAATTCAATTTTTCGCCGAAGGCACCTTTAATAATTGTACTCTCATCTTGGAATTATAAGTCCGAAAATACTTGCTTATATGTTTACTTAAAATTAATTATGATGACTACAAATGTTGTGAAATTCACTTTCACATAGAAACAGTAGCTTGGGAACAGTCTCCTAAAAAATTAAAAAAAATATATTTTTTTTTTTCGAAAGAAAAAAACAATTTTCGCTGGCACGAAAAAAAAGGGAAAAATAGAAAAAAAAATATTTTATATTTAATAGCTAAAGAAAACTATTGGGAATAGTCTCTTAAAAAATTAAAAAAAAAATATATATTTTTTGCTGACTCGAAAAAAAATTAAAAAAAAATCGAAAAATATACTTTATATTTAATAACTAACATTCTAAGGAAGAAAACAATGTATATATGTAAAAGATGTATAGATGAATGCAGAAGTTATAATATTCTTTGTAGATCCAAAAGATTTTTTAAAACGATCATGTTTTTTTTTTTCAAAAAAAAACTTTTTTCAAAAAAAAAAAAACTTAAAAAAATCATTTTTTTTTCGAAATTTTTTTTTTTTGCTGGCACGAAAAATATAAATAAAAAATCGAAAAAATACTTTATTTTTAATAATTAACATTCTAAGGAAAAAAATATATATGTAAATGATGTATAGATAAATATTATTAATATTTTATTTTAATTTTTTTATTTTTATTATTATTTTTTTAATTCAAAAGATTTTTTTAAACTGATTAAATGATTTTGTTTAAATTGTGCGAAAATCCCTTTTACCAAGTAGACAAAAGAATATTTTCTTATATTTTATAATAGCTGGCTTCTTAACAAAGAAAACAAGGCCGAATTGAAGAAAATCTATGGATAAAATATAAATAAAAAATCGAAAAAATACTTTATTTTTAATAATTAACATTCTAAGGAAAAAAATATATATGTAAATGATGTATAGATAAATATTATTAATATTTTATTTTAATTTTTTTATTTTTATTATTATTTTTTTAATTCAAAAGATTTTTTTAAACTGATTAAATGATTTTGTTTAAATAGTGCGAAAATCCCCTTTACCAAGTAGACAAAAGAATATTTTCTTATATTTTATAATAGCTGGCTTCTTAACAAAGAAAACAAGGCCCAATTGAAGAAAATCTATGGATAAATATATCACCTTTACCATGTTTTTACAAAGTTTTATTTTAAATTAATTTAGTCATACTTGAAATCGACATGTACTTCATTGTTTGTTGTTTCATTTCTTATTAGCTGGAATCTTAACGAAGAAAACAAGGCCTATTTGAAGAGAATCTATGAATAAATATTTTCACAAAGTTTTTTAGTCATGCGTGAAGACGACATGTACTACTATAAGAATGGGCATAACTTCATTTGTTGTTTCATTTCTTATTAGCTGGCACCTTAACGTAGAAAGCAAGGCCTAGTTGAAGAAAATCTATGGATAAATATAGAAGTTATCACCCTTACCACGTTTTTACAAAGTTTTTTACAAAGTTTTTTTTTTTTAATTTTAGTCATGCTTGAAGAAGCCATGTACTTCATGTAAGAAGGGCCATAACTACATTTGTTGTTTCATTTCTTATTATCTGGCATTTTAATGATGACAATAAGTCATAGTTTAAGAAAATATGTGGATAAATATAGAAATTATCACCCTTACCAAGTTTTTACAAAGTTTTTTACAAAGTTTTTTTTTTTTACAAAGTTTTATTTGAAATTAATTTAGTCATACTTGAAAACGACATGTACTTCTACAAGAAGGGCCATAACTACATTTGTTGTTTCATTTCCTATTAGCTGAAATCTTAACGAAGAAAACAATGCCTATTTGAAGAGAATCTATGAATAAATATAGAAATTATGAACTTACCAAGTTTTACAAAGTTTTTTTAATTTGATTTAGTCATACTTGAAGATGTCATGTACTTCTACAAGAAGGGCCATAACTATATTTGTTGTTTCAGTTCAGTTCTTATTAGCTGGCATCTTAACGAAGAAAACAAGTCATATTTGAAGAAAATATATTATGTAATATATATAGAAATTATCACTCATACCAAGTTTTTACAAAGTTTTATTTGAAATTAATTTAGCCATACTTGAAAACGACATGTACTTCTACAAGAAGGCCCATAATTTCATTTGTTGTTTCATTTCTTATTAGCCGGCACCTTAACGTTGAAAACAAGGCCTAGTTGAAGAAAATCTATGGATAAATATAGAAGTTATCACCCTCACCAAGTTTTTACAAAGTTTTTTTTTTTTGATTTGATTTAGTCATACTTGAAGAAGTCATGTACTTCTATAAGAAGGGCTATAACTACATTTGTTGTTTCAGTTCTTATTAGCTGGCATCTTAACGAAGAAAACAAGTAATAGTTTAAGAAAATATATGGATAAATATAGAAATTATCACCCTTACCAAGTTTTTTACAATTTTTTTTACAAAGTTTTTTTACAAAGTTTTATTTGAAATTAATTTAGTCATACATGAAAACAACATGTACTTATATAAGAAGGGCCATAACTACATTTGTTGTTTCATTTCCTATTAGCTGGCATCTTAACGAAAAAAAACAAGGCCTATTTGAAGAAAATCTATGAATAAATATAGAAATTATCACCCTTACCAAGTTTTTACAAAGTTTTATTTTAAATTAATTTAGTCATACTTGAAAATGACATGTACTTCTATAAGAAGGGCCATAACTACATTTGTTGTTTCATTTCTTATTAGCTGGCTTCTTAACAAAGCAAACAAGGCCCAATTGAAGAAAATCTATGGATAAATATAGAAGTTATCACCCTTACCAAGTTTTTACAAAGTTTTTGTTTACATTTCAAAATTTAGTCATACTTGAAGACTACATTTACTTCTGCAAGAAGGGTCATAACTTCATTTGTTGTTTCACGTTTTATATCTGATGAAAATCTTTAGATAAATATAGAAATTATCACCCTTACCAAGTTTTTACATAGTTTTTGTTTAAATTGATTTAGTCACGTGTAAAGACGACATGTACTCGCATCCACAAGAAGGACCATAACTTCTACATTTATCCATAGATTTTCTTCAAATAGGGCTTGTTTTCTTCGCTTAAATGTCAGCTATTGAAAAATACAAGAACATATTCTTTTATCTAATTTGTAAAGGGGGTTTCTCACTATTTAAATAAAAATTAAAAAAATCGTGATTTTTTTTAAATTCTTTTTCGTCTACGAAGAGGGTCATAAGTTCTACATTTATTCAAAGATTTTCTTCAAATGAGACTTATTTTCTTCGCTTAAATGTCAGCTATTAAAAATAGAACAATATATTCTGCTATTTAATTTACAAAGCACTATTTTACCAAAAAGTTAAAAAATCATGATTTAAAAAATCTTGCATTTATCCATTTTACATATAGACATAGTTTTATACGTATTTGGCTATTAATTAATAATGGTTATTAAAAAATAAAACGAACTATTTTTGGTTTAATTTGTTTCCTATTTTTATGGGGGTTTTTATGACATAAAAAATACTAATAAGAAATTAATTTTTTGAACATCGTCCCTAAACCACTATTTCTATGTGAAAGTGAAATTATTAAATTTTGTAGATTACACGGCATGGTAAGCACTATGAATTGAACATATAAGTGGGAGTAATCGAACGTATATTTCCAAAATGAGAGTACAAACATTTCAGGCACCAGCAACGAAAATTGAGATTTTAATATTTTTTTATATTTTAATTTATCGATAAAAGATTTTCTTGTTGATTTTATGAATCAATATGCCTCAATGTATAGAAAAAGTAAATTTTTAGGTCTCGGCCAATATATTTTTTTAATTTTTTGGTTCATAACGTAAATAATAAAAAATAGTTTGTTGAAACAGCAGATTGTTTGCTGTTTTAACAAACAATTTGTTTATATTTCGTAGCAAATATGGCATTAAAATAGCTAACAACAAATTGAAGTTTTGCCCCGAGAAGTCTGTTTCTCCCCTTCAACAGACAAAGCCTGCTGTTTCAGCAAACTTGTTTGCTGTCGTTACTAACAAATTCTTTTGAGTGTAGGAAAAAACTATATTTTTAGTGTTTTTTTATTAGAATATAAAATAAGAGTAAGAGACGAAATATTTTGAAATTTTATTAAACCTTAAACATTAGAGTGGCCCTTAAGTTGGGCAATTTTGATGTAACATTTAAATATTCAATAAAAAATACATAAACTTATCTTTAACGATTTTCTTTTATAACTGAAAGTGATTGTATGTGTGTGTGTGTGAAAAGACCCACATTTGTCTCCAAGACAAATGTTTGCTGTGTCTCCGTAATTCCTATAATTTCATATGACAGCATTTGAACTCTTGCCAAAAGAGCAAAAATTATTACGTTTGTCAAAAGTTCAGGGTTCTCCAGAAAGAAAGTGAAACTGCTGCATTCACAGACACACAAGCACACACAATAAAACAACAAGCCTACGACACCATCCATCCACCACACACAGAAAAAAAACTGTCAACTCCGACAGAAAATAAAAATTGGCCAATTGTAAGCAGCACAATGGGCTGGGGAGGAGGGCGTGAGAAGGCAAAAACAAAAATTAACTAAATGCAGAAATCAGAATTCGAAAACTATCAAAATAAACCCCCCCTAAAAAAAGAAATGCAAACAACACCAAAAAAAAACACAGAAAGAACAGAACTCAGGGAAAGCAGTCGCAGCCAAACGTCGACGTGGAAAGTAATTTTTGAAAGCCAGCCAAAAATACCGAGGAAAGTAGGAGCACGTTTGACGTCGCAGACATTTTGGCGTTGCGAAATAAGTTTGGAATTGTTTATGGGAGGGGGTCTGTGGTTGTTGTTCAACAACAATAGCACCCGAAGAGTTGTTTGCAGTCATTGAGACAGATAGTCAGTCGGTGTGATGTGTTGCATAATATGGAATTATTAAAGTTTAAATGTTATTACAAACAACCATAACAAATAACAAATATGATGATGACTATGAATAGGCGACCTTATAATGAGAGCTACTAAATGTGATGCAGGGTACTTTGTCCGCGGTTACCTTAGGGAATAGAGAGGGTCAGTAACACAAAAACTTCTAACAACA
Source organism: Polietes domitor (assembly GCA_947397865.1). NCBI lineage: Eukaryota > Metazoa > Arthropoda > Insecta > Diptera > Muscidae > Polietes > Polietes domitor. The sequence continues at coordinate 166,894,880 of OX377621.1, forward strand.
CTGGGTTTAAAATTGAACTATTCTCCGTGAAAAAAATAATATCAAAAATCAATGGATCTTATGTGATCGAAAGCGAACTGAAATCGATAGTTACGAGGTCAAAAATAGAAAAAAATAAAGGTAACAATCTGTGTTTTGTCCATAAGATTAATTAATATTGGATTCCCAAAACGTTATATAAAATTCGACAACTATTATAATTTAAAAGAAATTAAGTTTAAAATAATTAAAAAATAGAAAAATAATAAAAAGTAAAAAAAATGAAATAAAAAGTCAACTTAACGCTTAACGCCGAATCTTTTATATCCTCCACCACAAAGTGCGTTGTGAAAACGATGCATACACAGAATTTCATTATTCTAGCTACAGCCGTTTGGTTGGTACCATTTTCATCCCCTTTCCCTACGTTCCCCCTAAAAATTCTTTCATTTTACATTTTTTGTAAAATTAAAATTCTTTTATTTTACGAGTCTAGAAGCCAGAGAAATCCAATGGATTTTTCGAAAATTGTACATTTGGGGGAAAAGCGGGACCAAAAGGGATAAAAAAGGTACCAACAAAAGTATTGCAGCTAGAATCATGTTCATTTGGGGGAAAAGCGGGACCAAAAGGGATAAAAAAGGTACCAACAAAAGTATTGCAGTTAGAATCGTGTAATTTGGTCTTTACATTCCTCTAACTAAATAGATGCGCAAAATAAAAGGTTTTTTTGAAATTTGCATTTCTAAGGGGAGCGGGACAAAAAGGGATAAAAATGGTACCAAAATATATTAGCTAGAATTGTGAAATATGATGTGTAAACTCTTCTAAACACATAGATCTGCAAAATAAGTAATTTTTTCGAAATTTTTATTTTTAAATGGGGAGCGGGACAAAAAGGGATAAAATGGTTGCAGCTGGAATCGTGACATTTTTATTTTTAAATGGGGAGCGCGACAAAAGGGATAAAAATGGTACCAACCATATTGCAAATAGAACCGTAAAGTTTGCTGTATACAATTCCCTAACCATAAAAGATGCGCAAAATAAATGGATTTTTTGAAATTTGTAGTTTTAGGGAAAAACTGGACAAAAAGGGATAAAAATGGTACCAAAATATATTAGCTAGAATTGTGAAATATGTTGTGTGAACTCTTCTAGACACATAGATCTGCAAAATAAGTAATTTTTTCGAAATTTTTATTTTGAAATGGGGAGCGGGACAAAGAGGGATAAAAAATAGTTGCAGCTGGAATCGTGAAATTGGAAATTTTTATTTTTAAATGGGGAGCGGGACAAAAAGGGATAAAAATGGTACCAAAATATTGCAGCTAGAATTGTAAAATTTGATGTGTGCATTCCACCAGCCACATAAACGATCAAAGTGAATTTGCCCCGAGAAGTCTGTTTCTCCCCTTCAACAGACAAAGCCTGCTGTTTCAGCAAACTTGTTTGCTGTCGTTACTAACAAATTCTTTTGAGTGTAGGAAAAAACCTATATTTTTAGTGTTTTTTATTAGAATATAGAATAAGAGACGAAATATTTTGAAATTTTATTAAACCTTAAACATTAGAGTGGCCCTTAAATAAAAAATACACAAATGATCAAACGATCAAAGTGAATGGATTTTTAAAAATTTGTATTTTTAACTAGAATCGTGAAATTCGAAATGGTAACATAAATGGATTTATCGAAATTTGTACTCTAAGGGTGGGGAGCAAAACAAAAATGGTACCAAAAAAAGTAGCTATAGTAGTGAAAATCGACGTGTACATTCAAAATGTACAAAATGATTCATATGACTGCGTAGACCCGCAGCGAAAATGGATTTTTCGTAATTGTTATTTTTAAAGCGATCGGGACAAAGGTGCTACCAACCAAAGAACTGCAGCTAGAATTGTGAAATTTGATTTAAACATTTATCTGGTCACGTGGATTTTTTGAAATTTATAATTCTAAGGGAAATGTGATTAAAAATGGTGCCAACTTAAGTATTTCAGCTAGAATCGCGAAATTCATTTTGTTAATTTTTCATCCCCTGACAATGGAGATATGAAACATAAATGATTTTTTCGACATTTATATTTTTAATGGGGATGTGGGACAAAAGGTGTATTTGGTAGGTAAAATTATAAAGAAAAAAAATTGAGATTTTGTTGTGGACCCACACTGAATTTTATTAAGCATCATGAGAATCAACAAATATGACATTTTTTTTAATTTTTGATTAACAAATCCATGTTAAACCAATGAGAATTTTTCGAATGTCTTCTGATTTTGATGAAATTTTAATGAACGAGTATGGTATTGCAAGATAGACTATTTTTTTGAAACTGTGAAATATATTGACACATGTTTTTTTTTGCTGGAGAATTGTTGAGAATTTTTAGCGGAAAAAATTAATTGAAAATGTAAAAAAATGATTTTGCTTAAAAAAAAAACAAATATTTTTTTTACATAAAGATTTTCTCAAAAAAGACAAGATTTTTTAAATTGATTTTTTCAAAAGAAATAGTTTTCTTTAATTTCTTATATTGACACAATATATTTCCAGGAGTAATGTTGTTTTTAGCGCACAAAATTAACTGAATGTTAAAAAATGATGTTGTATTAAAAAAATGTTTTTTCTTAAAAAAAAATTAATTAATTTTTTAAAATAGTTTTTTTTTTTCAAAAGAAATAACTATTTCTTTATTTTGTTTTCAAAATGATACTTTAGAGTACTACTGGCGCTCCCGTTAGAGCGTCCACTTAAACCTTTTTGAAAAAATATATTGACACAATTTTTTCCAGGAGAATTGTCATTTTTAGTGCAAAAAAAATAACTGAACATTAAAAAAAATATTTTTTCAGAAAAAAGAAAAGATTTTTTTAAATCGATTTTTTAAAGAAATAGATATTTTTTAAACATATTGACACACGTTATTGCAGGAGAATGGTTGTTTTTAGAGCAAAAAATATAACTAAAAAAAGTAATTTTCTTTTTATTTTTTTTTTTTAAATTGATTTTTTTTTCGAAAGAAATAGATTTTTTTGAAAAAAAAATATGTTGACACATTTTTTCAGAATTGTTGTTTTTAGCACAAAAAATTAACCGAAAACTAAAAAAATTATTTTATAAAAAAATATTATTTTAGTTTTTTTTTCGTTTGTATGCCATTTGTAAATAAATTTGCATTCTATTAAATATAGATGCAAAATGGTCTTGAGCCATGACAATATCCCAGTTCAAAAATATTATTTTCAAAAAAATCGATTTTATTCAAAAATATTTTTTCAAAAGAAATGAATTGTTTTTTTTTCAAAATTTTACAATAAGACACTAAGCCTCTTTGAAATAATATATTGACACATTTTTTGGCATTAGAATTGTTGTTTGTAGCGCAAAACATTAACTGAAAATTTTGTTTTCAAAAAATATTTTTTTATTAAAAAAAAACTTTTTTTCAAAAGAAAAAAATTTAAATAAAAATTAAAAAAAGTGATTTTTCAAAAGAAATAATTAAAAAAATATTTTTTCAAAAGAAATAGATGTTTTTCAACAAAAAAAATATAAATAGATTTAGATCTTTTAAATTAATTTTTTTCGATAGAAATAGATTTTTTTTTGAAAAAAAAAAATTCTGAATTGTTATTTTTAGCACAAAAAATGAACTGAAAACTAAAAAAATATTTTATAAAAAAATACAATTTTCAAAAATATCGATTTTTTTCAGAAATATTTTTTCAAAATAAATGAATTATTTTTTTTGTATTTTTTTTTTAAATTTTACGATAAGACACTAAACCTCTTTGAAATAATATATTGACACATTTTTGGCAGGAGAATTGTTGTTTGTAGCGCAAAACATTAACTGAAAATTTTGTTTTCAAAAAATATTTTTTTATTAAAAAAAAACTTTTTTTCAAAAGAAAAAAATTTAAATAAAAATTAAAAAAAGTGATTTTTCAAAAGAAATAATTAAAAAAATATTTTTTCAAAAGAAATAGATGTTTTTCAACAAAAAAAATATAAATAGATTTAGATCTTTTAAATTAATTTTTTTCGATAGAAATAGATTTTTTTTTGAAAAAAAAAATTCTGAATTGTTATTTTTAGCACAAAAAATGAACTGAAAACTAAAAAAATATTTTATAAAAAAATACAATTTTCAAAAATATCGATTTTTTTCAGAAATATTTTTTCAAAATAAATGAATTATTTTTTTTGTATTTTTTTTTTAAATTTTACGATAAGACACTAAACCTCTTTGAAATAATATATTGACACATTTTTGGCAGGAGAATTGTTGTTTGTAGCGCAAAACATTAACTGAAAATTTTGTTTTCAAAAAATATTTTTTTATTTCAAAAAAAAAAAAAACAAAAAGAAAAAAAATAAAAATAAAAAAAAAATGATTTTTTCAAAAAAAAATAATTAAAAAAAAAAACATTTTTTCGAAAGAAATAGATTTTTTTCAACAAAAAAAATTAAATAGAAATAAAAATAAAATACTTCTTCCAAAAGAAAAAAATTTAAATAAAAATTAAAAAAAAAATTATTTTTTCAGAAGAATTTATTTATTTTATTATATTTTATTTTATCTCAGCAAGTAACTACATCAGGCTTAATAAAATTCCGGCTGGGTCCACCAAAAAATCAAAAAATATATATTTGAAGCTCACCCTAGTATCAGGTATTTTACTAAGATTATTCGTGAAACTGATACATTCCCTCGTCTTAAAAGGCTGCCTAGCCAAACACTACTAGAAGTATGTACAGAAGTACATGTGGAATGAATTTTTGCATTATTGTTTGGTTGGAATAATTTTATTCTATAAAATTTCATAAAAGTATGCAATAATATAAAACGAAACCGTTATAAAATTGAAATAAAAAAGTGTTTTTGGATTTGATTTAATTTTCATAAAGAGATAATAAAATTAATATGAAAATATTTAACATTTGTAATTTATTTTTTGAATTTAATTAAAAAATTATAATATTTAATTTTTCTTTTTTTAATTTCAGGCTAAATACATCATCAATGCTAGTGTAGCTAAAAAGTGAGTAGGAATAACTTTTTATTTAAATAATCTGCATTATTCCAAGTAGAACGTTAAGAAAAAAGTATAAATTAACAATAAATTAATAGTAAATTATATCCAAAAATTAATTTATTTGTATTATAAGAAAACAGCGGATTTATACGCAAAATCATATTTTGTACGAATGGTTATAACACGACTTCACACAGATTTTTTTTAAACCTTTAAAAATATATATTTTTTAAGGCACTGTTTCTGAAAAGGTTTCCTCTATACGGAAAAGTATTTTATTATTTATTTTATGCATATTTATAAATCATAATTGAAATAATTTTGCCAAAATATTAAAAATACTTTCTTATAAACCAAATACGTTTCCATGTTAGTACATTTGGTTAACATTGAGCCTTTGAATATGTTCCAAATATATATGTGTTTCAAGCATATTATTGTTGATGTGATTATTTTTCAGGGTGTACTTAAATTCGGCGTTCTTTGCGAACCACACAAAGCGATCTCCTCAATGTTCATCAATATCTCCTTATGTTCATCTTATCTTCTTTAATCCAAATACTATTATCTGAATGCAGATCCCCATTCAAAAGTTTACAATGAATCACTCCCCCACCCCACCCCACCGCAATCAAACAAAACCCTCATTCACAAGTGATTTGATTTCGACTCGAATTATTTCGGTGTTTATTTTGGCTTTGTTTGCATGGCGGCGGTGGTGGATAGGGAAGGGGGGAGAGCAGAATAAACAAACTTTGCCAACTTAAAACAGATTTATTTTCAATTTCGAATGGAAATTGTTTTCCACGAAACTGCTAAACCAAAAGCCAGAACCAACAACAACAGCGCCAGCAACTACTACAGCCACCAGCAAGAGCAATAACAATAACAAATAGCTTACAAAATATCAAGTGATGAGTTGGTGGGGTAGGTTGTTGGTTGGTTGGCAAATTTTTATATTTTAAATGGCGCCATAATAACGCCAGGATACAGATGATGCCATAAATCTATAAAAGACGGATATCAAACACGCTAGGTCTTATTCGCTCTCACTCTCGTGATAAAATATTCATTTAATTTTCTGGATGAGTTTTTTTTTGAAAGCGAAAACTAAGAGCTGACCTTGAGTTAATAGAGCCTCTTTTTGGTCGATATTTAAAGATTGTTGGAAATAGGGATAACAGTGAAAGAATTTTTCTTTCCGAGGTTTTTGGATATTTACAGTACAAGCATGTGTAAATGCTGCTTCGCACGCTGGAATTTTTCACACCTGTAATAGTTAGGTATGAAAAATCTAAACATATATGCAACATTTTGGTTGGTACCATATTTCTCCCTTTTTGCCCGGTAATCTCCCTAATGGAACGAATTTGGAAAAATCCCTTTTATAGGGCTCGTCTACGTAGTCAGAGGGATGTACACTAGAGCGTACCAGGTTACAAGTAAAAAAAAAAAAGTTCGCCGTACACCTTCGAATATGAAGTATTATTGAAAGGTAGTTTCAAAAAAATTTTTTTTATTTTTTTATGCCGAACGTAGGGGTCGCGCTTTTACATTTTTCTATATAACTTCTGCATTTATAAACGGATTTTAAAGTGTGATACATCGATGTTTTTGTCCGATTTTTTTGTCTTTGAAGTCATTGAGCTCAAACATGATTCATGATTTTATGCGAGCTTTAATTTTCGATTATTAGAGTGGTACATTAGGGTAGTAGCAACTGAGAAATGATGGGTAAGTACCAGAAGGGGGTGCTTGAGCTCAATGACTTCAAAGACAAAAAAATCGGCCTCGTCGAGACAAAAACATCGATGTATCACACTTTAAAATCCGTTTATAAATACAAGTTATATAGAAAAATGTAAAAGCGCGACCCCTACGTTCGGCATAAAAAAATAAAATTTTTTTTTTTGAAACTACCTTTCAATAATACTTCATATTCGAAGGTGTACGGCGAACTTTTTTTTTGAGGTACGCCCTAATGTACACATTGAATTTCACAATTCTACCTTTAACATTTTGGATGGTACTATTTTTATCCCCCTTGTCTCATCTCCCTTTATAAGTATAAATTTTGAAAAATTACTTTTCTGGAACTCATCTACGCATTTAGAGGGAAGTGTACAAAAACAATTTGATTCCTTTTTATTGGTACCATTTTTATCCCTTTTTGTCCCATTTCTCCCTAAAACTGTATATTTTGAAAAATTTCTTTTTTGAGATTAGTCTACGCATTTAGAGGGAAGTGCACTCCAAATTTTACGATTCGAGGTAATATTTTTATTTATTTTATTGGTACCATTTTTATCCCCTTTGTCTCATCTTTCCCTAAAAGTATACATTTTGAAAAAATCCTTTCTAGAGATTCCTCTACGCACACTAGTGCAATCAAATGTTCACGATTCTAGGTAACATTTTTATTAATTTTATTGGTACCGTTTTTATCCCTTTTTGTCCCGTTTCCTCCTAAAAGTGTATATTTTGTAAATTTTCTTTTTTGAGACTAATCTACGCGTTTAGACGCAAGTGCACACAAAATTTCAAGTTTTTTGGTATCATTTATATCTCTTTTTATTGGTACCATTTTTATCCCTTTTGTCTGATCTTTCCCTAAAAGTATACATTTTGAAAAATTCCGTTTTAGAGACTCCTCTACGCGTTTAGCGGGAAGTGCACTCAAAAGTTCACGATTCTAGGTAACATTTTTATTAATTTTATTGGTACCGTTTTTATCCCTTTTTGTCTCGTTTCCTCCTAAAAGTGTATATTTTGTAAATTTTCTTTTTTTGAGACTAATCTACGCGTTTAGACGCAAGTGCACACAACATTTCACGTTTTTTGGTATCATTTATATCTCTTTTTATTGGTACCATTTTTATCCCCTTTATTTTATCTCTCCCTACAATTATAAATTTTAGAAAATTCCTTTTTTGAGACTCATCTACGCGTTTAGAGGGAAGTGTACAGTGTACACGATTTTGGTACTATTTTCATCCCTTTTTATTGGTACCATTTTTATACCGTGTCCCTATAAATGTATAAATTTTGAAATATTCCTGTTTTTGGGATTCATCTTCGGTTTAGAGTAAAGTGCACACCAAGTTTCACGATTCTTGGTACCATTTTTATTGGTACCATATGTATCCCTTTTTGTCCCTTTTCCCTCCAAGTCTAAATTTTGAAAAAAAAAAATATTTTTTGAGACTCATCTACGCATTTAGCGGGAAGTGCACACCAAATTTCACGATTTTTGGTACCATTTTTATCTCGTTTTATTGGTACCATTTTTATCCCCTTTGTTTCATCTCTCCCTAAAAGTATAAATTTTAAAAAATTCCTTTTTGATCCTCGTTTACAGGTTTAAAAGGAAGTGTCCACCAAATTTCAGGATTCTAGATAACATTTTTATTAATTTTTTGGTACCATTTTTATCCCTTTTGTCCCATTTCCCCCTAAAAGTGTATATTTTGAAAATATTTTTTTTGAAACTCATCTACGCGTTTAGAGGGAAGTGCATACAAATTTTTCGATTTTCACGATTTTTGGTACCATTTTTATTGGTATAAATTTTGAAAAAATCCTCGTTTACAGGTTTAAAAAATTCACGATTCTAGGTAACATTTTTATTAATTTTATTGGAACCATTTTTATCCCTTTTGTCTAATTTCCCCATAAAAGTCTAAATTTTGAAGTGCACTCAAAATTTTACGATTCTAGGTAACATTTTTATTAATTTTATTGGTACCATTTTTATCCCTTTTTGTCTCGTTTTCCTCTAAAAGTAAAATTTTTCAAAAATCCATTTTTTGAAACTCGTCTATTCGTTTAGAGGGAAGTGCACACCAAATTTCACGATTCTTCGTACAACTTGTATCCCTTTTTATTGGTACAATTTTTATCCCTTTTAGTCCCATTACCCCCTAAAAGTAAACATTTTGAAAAATCTCTTTTTTTGTGACTACGCGTCTACGCGATTACAGTGAAGTGTACACTAAATTTCAAAATTCGTACTTCGATTGGTACCATTTTTATCCCTTTTTGCCCCGGTCCCCTTAAATTTCGAAAAATCCAATCCTACGTAATCAGAGGAATGTATATACCGAAATTCGCGACTCTATCTTAAACTTTGATTGGTACCATTTTTATCCCATTTTGTCCCGCTTCTTCCTTAAAGGTACAATTTTTTTGGGTACCATTTTTATCCCTTTTTCTCCCGCTCCCCTTAAAATATAAATTTCTAAAAATGCAATTATGGTGGGCGTCAATGTAGTCAGAGGAATGTACACACCGAATTTGACGAATTCTGGAACGCTTTGGTTGGTACACTTTTCATCCCATTTTGCCTCGTTTCTCTACTAAAATCTAATATAATAAAAAATCTGAAAAATCCCTTTGTCGGAACTCATCTGGGCATTTAAAGGGAGGTATATTTATCTATATTTATCCCTTTTTATTGGTACCATTTTTATCCCTTTTTGTCCCCTTTCTCGTATAAAATTTGAAATATCTCTTTGTTGTGACTTGTCTACGGGTTTAAAAACTTCGTATTCTTTTTATCCTGTTTCCCTCCTAAAAGTACCCATTTTGCAAATATTCGTTAAGGGGAAGTATTGTCCCCATTTTTTATCGATAATATTGCGAAATGCTGTTAATGTTTCTTCAGGGTCTTTCAACATGTTTTATTTATTTATTTTTTGAAAAATTATGTTTATTTCTAGACAAAACAAGTAAATACGGCGTTAAGTTCGGCCGGGCCGAACTTTATATACCCTCCACCATGGATTGCATTCCACAGAGGTTGTCGGTTTTCGTAGAAGTGCAGTAATATTACAGGAAAATATAATTTTTTAATATAGCCAAACCAAAACAAATACAAATAATTAAAAGTTAATTTTATAAATAAATATAATATTTTAATTATTTCAAACCCCGCTTATAAGGTAATGCTACCAATACGTCAATCCAAAAAATAAATATTCTTATATTTATATTTTCAAAAATATTTTCAAAGCCACAAATATTGGTAGATAGTGGGTGCTACAGTTGGTTGTATTTCCATTCTATTTGAATTCCAAAAGTACAAATTTTGAAAATCCATTATCAGACGTACATAGTGCAAAATAACCTAACTTCATGATTCAACCATTTTTTGCCGTAAAAGAAAAAGTACGAATTTGGAAAAAAAACTTTATTTTGCGTGTCTATGCAGTCAGATGAATGTATACACCGAATTCCATGATTCCAGCTGCGCCCATTTGGTTGGTACCATTTTTACCACTTGACGTTTCTACGCAATTACAATTTTATCATTCTAGCTGTAGTCGTTTAGTTGGTACTATTTTTATCCCTCTGTACCATTGTATCCCTTGAAAGTACGAATTTCGAAAAATCAGTTCATTTTCCGTGTCTACACACTCAGAGGAATGTATACTCCGAATTTCATGACTCTAGCTGCGGTCATTAGATTGGTACTATTTTTATCCCCTTTTTTATTTTAATCCCAAAAAGTACGAGTTTTGAAAAATCGGTGTATTTTACTTATCTATGCAATCAGAGTAATGTATACACGAATTTCATTATTCTAGGTACAGCCGTTTGGTACCATTTTTATCCCTCTATTCCTTTTTATTACCCCTTAAAAGAATGAATTTGGAAAAAATACTTTTATATTATGTATCTACTCAATTAGAGGAATGTACACACCGAATTTCGTGTTTCTAGTTGTTGTCGTTTAATATGTACCATTTTTATCCCTTTTTTGACCCATTTCACCACCTACAAATAATAATCACTTTATGGTGCACGTTTTTGCTATAAGGGGAATGCGCATACCAAATATCAAGCAAATATAAACAGACATATTCAAAAAACATGCTTAAATACGCTAAAATATTAGGGATTATTATGGGTATTTTTAGTCCTTGTGAGGGAAAAAATTTTGCCTTTGGGCCGATTTCGCCCCATTTCAATCCCAACCGATCTACGACTATAAGACGCATTTATGGAAATTTTGAACGTTCTAGCTCCTTTCGTTTAGATGCTAGCGTGCTTTCAACAGACGGACAGACGGACGGACGGACATGGCTAGATCGTCTTAGAATTTTATGGCGACCAAGAATATATATACTTTATAGGGTCTCAGGTCGATATTTCAAGGTGTTACAAACGGAATGACAAAGTTAGTATACCCTCATCCTGGAGGTGGAGGGTATAAACATATTTTTTATGTAACAAATACAAAATAAATAATTGATGGAACACAATGTGAACAGAAAGTGTTTTACGAACAAGTTTCTCTATCAAGTTCTATGTGATTTTTTGCCCCTTGCACTTAACGCTCCCAAGCGACATTGTCAGACAATGTTTATTACATGTGTTTTGCCCATGTTGTTGTCTTTACAGAGATGTAATCTTAATAGTCAAACGATGTTCGATAAAAGCACGGAAGAAATGTGAGACAGACGTGTCGATCAGATAAACTAACAGATGTATAGTGAGGTGGGCAAATCGATTGGACCGACATGAATAGTTTGGCTCATAATTTTTAGATTCTTTCTTTATGGTTAAATCTAATAAACGAAATGAGAAACAAACAAATTTTGAAAAAATAATTTTATGTTAAAAATATTGGACTTAGCCAATTATTTTTCAGGCTGTACAATGTAATGTTCTAAAGAAGGCCGCACTTACCGCAGTTTCTACCCCTAAAAATTAAAAAAAAAAAACAAGTAAAAACGGTGTTAAGTTCGAATGGATTGCATTCCACAGAGGCAGTCGATTTTCGTAGAAGTGCAGTAACATTACAGGAAAATATCTATTTTTGAATATAGCCAAACCAAAACAAATACAAATATTAAAAAAAAAAATAATTTTATAAATAAATATAAAATTTTAATTATTTTAAAACACGCTTATAAGACAAAGCCACCAATATGTTTATATATGTATATATACATATATATATATATATAGCAATAATACAACAAGTCAATTCAACAAATAAATATTTTATTATATCTTTTCAAAAAGCTTAAATACCATAAATATTGGCAGATAGTGGGTGCTACAGTTGGTTGTATTTCCATTCTATTTTAATTCCAAAAGTAAAAATTTTGAAAATCCATTATCTCATGTACATTAGGCTGGGTCGCTGTCCATACAAATGGAAAAACAATTTCCAGTCACCCCAGGAAAATAAAGTTTGGATTGTTTCATGGTGATTGCAAATTATTTCGTTTCTAGATCAAGCCGTCTTTGAGCTGAACGCTCCTGAAAACACCCCTAAAAATCATGTATTTTTTCTAAGTTACATTTTTGTCCATTTTTTCTGAATTAATCGACCCTTGAAAGCACTTTAAATATAAATTTTGATTCTTGTCTTAGGCTAACTTATTGGTCGAATTATTGGACATTTATAGCCATTTTTAAGTCTCGGCTATGCTCTTACACTGAAAGTGTACACTAAATTTCACAATTCTTGCTTCACTGGTACACTTTTTATCCCTTTTTGTTTCCCACTTCATAAAAACATAAATTTCGAAAAATTCAATTATGTTGCGCGTCTATGTAGTCAGATGGATGAAGGATTTCACGATTTTAACTGTACCTTTGATTGGTACCATTTTTATCCCTTTTTGTCCCGCTTCCCCCTTGAATCCACAAATTTTAATAAATCTATAAACCGAATTTGACGAATTCTGGACAACTTCGGTACTATTTTTATCCCTTTTCCCTATATTTTTTTTGAAAAATTCCTGTTTTTGGAACTCGTCTTCGCTTTTAGAGGGAAGTGCACTCAAAATTTCACGATTCTAGGTACCACTTTTATTAATTTTATTGGTACCATTTTTATCCCTTTTTGTCCCATTTCCCTATAAAAGTGTATATTTTGAAAATTTTCCTTTTAGATACTCATCTACGAGTTTAGACCTACAAAATCATGTGTAATTGTAATTTTTTCTAAGTTGCATTGTTGCATTTAAATACAAATTTTGATTCTTGTCTTAGGCTAACTTATTGGTCGAATTATTGGACGTTTATAGCCATTCTTATGTGCTTTTTTATGTGATTTTGTAAAAAATAAATAGCTGCCGTTAATACCTTTCGAATGGCGCCTAAATGATGTAAATCGGAAGGAAATTGACGCTCATTGACTCATTTTTGTTAAAAGAGTTTGTAAATTATGGCTCTGAAAACCCACCTCATGTATTAAATTATTTCATAAAAATGGAATCAGTGACGTCATTTTTCGTCCGTTATTCATCATTTAGGTATCATTCGAACTTACAACTTTTTTTTTCCAAGAAATATGAGTTTTTAGCTGTCACCTTGAAACCCCGCAAAAATCAATATAAACGCCCAATAATTCTACCAATGATTATTCTAGGACAAAAATAAAAATTTTTATTTAAAGTCCTCCCAAGGGTCTATTAATTCAGAAAAATTGGTAAAAAATGAAACATAGAAAAATTACACGGGAAAAAACATGATTTTTAGAGGTGTTTTCAGGAGCGTTTAGCTCACAGATGACCTCGACCCAGTGACGAAATATTTTGTAGATCATCATTAAACCATCTAGTCTTCATTTCTGTAGGGTGACCGCTACAATTTATTTATTTCGTGACCCATCCTAATGTATAAAATTCCTAATGTATATAAATGTCCGATTGGTCCACAATCAGACATTTGTACAAAAAGGATATTTTTTACAATATTAATTACAATCAAACTATATTTGGCACAGACATAGTTTGTTGTTGTCATAATAAAGCTAAGAAATCACATTTCAAATAAAAAAAATTGAGCGTAAAATCTCTTAAGATGAGTGAGAAACAGTTCGACAAAATCAAAAAAAAAAAGAAGTTACGATTTTTCAATTTTCAAAATCTGAAAAACGTGAAAATCTGTAATACAAAAAGAAAATTATACATTTTTCTTTGCATTATGAACAAATACGTAAAAACATGTTAAAAAAGCATAAAAACTAAAAAAAATAAAAATTTTAATTTTCTTTAAAATCGAAAAATACGAAATATAGTCAACTTTGGACCGATTTCTAAAATATATCCGATTTCCCGATTTTTAATGTTAATTTTGGTTTTTTACAGAACTCAAAAATGTCTACTAGAACAAAAGTTATTGAATTTTGGCCGATGGATTTTAATTCTGAACCACTGTGCGCCGCAGTACTAATTTTTCTAAAAAGAGTTTGGAGTCTGTGACGTAATTTTTCATCCGATATTGTCACATTTGGTCATCCATCATTGGAATGCAATTGATTCCTTCTATTTATTACAAATTGTTTCCAAGAAATATGAGTTTTCGTGACCCATTCTAGTGTACATAAATTAAGACCATAAACTACTGTTGCCCAGTGTAGTCCTATCATAGGGATTGCATCTTCTAAAGTCCAGCAAAGTCCAAGTTGTCATTGACAGGCGCATAAATTTGATTACGAAAAAGCTGAAGGACATCAAAGAGAGATGCATCTCTATGTGTGGGGTTGAATTGCAATAAATCCTTGTCATTGATATCCTTTGATTTAGTCCACTACCATCATTTCCAATAGCCATTTAAAACTCTTACCCAGCCCTTCAAAGCAAATAACATTTTATATTCAGACATTAATGGACACCATTCAACTGACCTGACCTCAAAGCTGCTTGCATAGCTGCGAGGATTATAATGCACTGACAAATAGGACGACGACAACGACGATGATGATATGACAAACAAACAGAACGAAATGAAAACACCATCAACAATGTCAACTACCACTACAACTACATTTTATCATTACGCAATTGTTGTAGTTGCTGTGGCTGATGATGTTGACGATAATGTTGCTGTTGCTGCTGCTGGTGTCATTGTTGTTCATGTCATTGTATCTATGAAATAATCTCAATTTAAAGCAATAAACGTTAAGTTCTGTGATGGGCTGGCTGGCTGGCAACAAACGATTGACGTTATGTTGTTGGTTTGATGGCTGGCTGACTGGTTGGCTCGTTTTTTCCCTCCTCCCCACCAACAACAACAATTCCCATTTCTTTGTGGTGCCGGGAATGATGTGACATTTGTTGTCGTATTGTGTCATTTCAAATGCACACACCACAATCGCAATCACATCCACACACTCACACACACACGCACTCATCTAGATATTGCTTACCCACATCCGGAATTTCCGTTTCCGTTTCCACACTCACTCACAAATATATATAAAGAGTGATTTTTTTGAGGTTAGGATTTTCATGCATTAGTATTTGACAGATCACGTGGGATTTCAGACATGGTGTCAAAGAGAAAGATGCTCAGTATGCTTTGACATTTCATCATGAATAGACTTACTAACGAGCAACGCTTGCAAATCATTGAATTTTATTATCAAAATGCGTGCTCTGTTAAGAAAGTTCAGAAAGAAAGAAATTGTGTTCAGCGACGAAGCTCATTTTTGGCTCAATGGGTACGTAAATAGGCAGAATTGTCGATTTTGGAGTGAATATCAGCCAGAAGCATTGCAAGAGCTACCAATGCATCCAGAAAAAGTCACAGTTTGGTGCGGTTTATGGGCTGGTGGCATCATTGGACCGTACTTCTTCAAAGATGATGCGAATCGTAACGTAACTGTGAATGGTGAGCGCTACCGTGAGATGATATCCAACTTTTTTTTGCCCAAAATGGAAGAACTGAACTTGGTTGACATGTGGTTTCAACAAGATGGCGCTACATGCCACACAGCTCGCGATTCTATGGCCATTTTGAGGGAAAACTTCGGAGAACAATTCATCTCAAGAAATGGACCGGTAAGTTGGCCACCAAGATCATGCGATTTGACGCCTTTAGACTATTTTTTGTGGGGCTACGTCAAGTCTAAAGTCTACAGAAATAAGCCAGCAACTATTCCAGCTTTGGAAGACAACATTTCCGAAGAAATTCGGGCTATTCCGGCCGAAATGCTCGAAAAAGTTGCCCAAAATTGGACTTTCCGAATGGACCACCTAAGACGCAGCCGCGGTCAACATTTAAATGAAATTATCTTCAAAAAGTAAATGTCATGGACCAATCTAACGTTTCAAATAAAGAACCGATGAGATTTTGCAAATTTTATGCGTTTTTTTAAAAAAAAAAGTTATCAAGCTCTTAAAAAATCACCCTTTATATATTCTGGTGTGTTCAGGTATCTGTTTTGCACATACCACAGTTACCACATACCTTCACTCCTTGAATTCTCTCGCTGTCTGTCTCTGTCTCCCTCTCTCTCTCTCTCTCTGCCTTGCTCTTTCTCTCGCTGTCATACCATTCCCAGATGTCTATTTTGCTTGGCTTTGACAGTTCGCTGGAATCTTCTTGAATGCTTTACACTGTAACTGTAAAATAGAACGACTGCCTTGTGGTCTATTCCAAAGATTCCGACAATTTGTTTATTGTGAGTGTGTGTGAGCGAGCTCAGGAATGTAAGTGTGCAAGTTGTTTCGCAGTGTATGTGTGTGTATTAGAGTGCTTATGACGTTGATCGTAATTGCTGTCTGGTTACAGTGTCATGTTCAACAAAATGTTGTTGTCTTCTCCCATCCCATCCCATCTCATCTCATGTCTTGTTTTCTTTATTTTTTCTTTTTCAAAATTAAGTCGGAGTTTTCATTTGTGGACATTTGTCCGGATTTGTTTATTTGTTTCTCTTCAGAGAATTTAGAAACAAAAACCCAAAAGGACTTGAAGAGGAAGGAAACTAAAATAAGAAAAGCTCTAAGACTGTATATGTCCACGTGAGCGGGTCCAAAAAAATCCCAAATGAATAAACTCGAAACAAGTTTAAAAAATGTATTTTTTGGGTTTGACCCACAAACATCAACTTAAACTCAGAATATGAATGTGAACTAAAATCCATTCATATTGTTTTGCTTTTCCCGGTCGTTACTAATGATTTCCCATTTGAAACATTTTCCAATTGAAACTATTTCACAATATTTTGTGCATATTTCGCTCACACAAAAGACTTTAATTAAAAAGTTTTTTTTTGCGTGTTTTCAAATTGAAAATCATTAAACCGCAACTATGCTTTGGCGGTGATGTGATGTAAATGCTGCAGCAAACAATTGTGTTTACTTTAAACGGCAACAGTATTCAAATATATTTGTAATAAATAATTAACCGAAAACGATACGCCCGAAACAACACCTCCACAAAGCTTTGGCACGCTGTCATTTATTTGGGGGGCGTATTCTGTCAGCATCCCACAGACAACAAACAACAATCAACAATTTAAATAATAAATTAATTTAAAAATATTTGCATTTATAAAGGCACGTACGTTCGTAGATAGATAGATGTGTGTAATAGGTTGTATCGAAATTGAAGGCAAAATCCAATTTTAATTTTCTTAAAAAAAATCATAATAATTTCCCAAGTATGATGGAAGGAATTTTAAATATCTGATAATAAATCATAATAATTGGGCTCCCCTGCGGCCGAGCTGGTAGCGTGTCTGTCAATCTGCCCGAGGATTGTGTTCAGGATTCCCACCAGAGGCTCTTTGGCTCGATTCTGGTCCAATCATTTATTGTCGTTCTTTCATACGGATTCCACATTTGTATCGCAGACTTTGCAGTTATTTTTTACTCATACGACCTAATGTGCATACATATGAACTCATAAATCATATTTACATTATCGAAATACATTTGCAAATGAATTTACATTTTCAAATCAATTAAATGTGTACATATGTATGTGCGAATGTTTAAACTTACGTTTGTATGTCTGAATATTAAATTATTATTTAAAATGGTCAATACGCATTATTGATTGGACGGAATTTTACATTAACAATGGCTAATTTAAGGATTTAATGAAAACGAAAGAGCAAAAGCAGGAGCAAGAGCCAGAGCAAGAGCAAGAGAAAGAGAAAAAAAAAAATAAAATAAATAAAATAAATAAAATAAATAAAATAAATAAAATAAATAAAATAAATAAAATAAATAAAATAAATAAAATAAATAAAATAAATAAAATAAATAAAATAAATAAAATAAATAAAATAAATAAAATAAATAAAATAAATAAAATAAATAAAATAAATAAAATAAATAAAATAAATAAAATAAATAAAATAAATAAAATAAATAAAATAAATAAAATAAATAAAATAAATAAAATAAATAAAATAAATAAAATAAATAAAATAAATAAAATAAATAAAATAAATAAAATAAATAAAATAAATAAAATAAATAAAATAAATAAAATAAATAAAATAAATAAAATAAATAAAATAAATAAAATAAATAAAATAAATAAAATAAATAAAATAAATAAAATAAATAAAATAAATAAAATAAATAAAATAAATAAAATAAATAAAATAAATAAAATAAATAAAATAAATAAAATAAATAAAATAAATAAAATAAATAAAATAAATAAAATAAATAAAATAAATAAAATAAATAAAATAAATAAAATAAATAAAATAAATAAAATAAATAAAATAAATAAAATAAATAAAATAAATAAAATAAATAAAATAAATAAAATAAATAAAATAAATAAAATAAATAAAATAAATAAAATAAATAAAATAAATAAAATAAATAAAATAAATAAAATAAATAAAATAAATAAAATAAATAAAATAAATAAAATAAATAAAATAAATAAAATAAATAAAATAAATAAAATAAATAAAATAAATAAAGGTAAGATATATATCTAGATTAGGAGCCAGAACCAAAACCAACAGTAGAGCCAGAGACAGAACCAGAAGCATAACCAGACAAGGATCAGAACTAGAACTAGAACTAGAATCCGAACCCAAACCACAACCAGAATCAGAGCAAGAGCCAGCACAGGAGCAGCAGCAAGAACCAAAACCAACAGTAGAACCAGAAACAAAACCTGAAACTGAACCAGAACTAGAATCTTTAGAGTGCAGCTGTAGACTTGAAATATTAAATAAAGTAAACATTTCCAATCCTAACCAACATAGCTTTAAAATGTATTCACATACATTAGTAACCGCTACGCGTTTTCTCTCATCCTTTTCCTTTCCCCCTGTCACAGACCATGTTCGCACCATAAATCATCTAAATTGACCTTAAATAACAAACAACGAGAAGTAAACAACTTCGTCCAAATATATGTATCTGCCACAAAGTAATTGCCCTGCACTGTTTCTTGTTTCTTGCTTCTTCCATTTTCCTGTCCATACTCTTGTCCATAATTCTTAAGAAAATTAATTTCAATTTAGAATTTACTTCGAACACTTAGAGGGCGCTTATTTTATGGGCCATTGCCACAGTTTCTCCTAATTCCGCTTATTTCCGTATCCGTTACCTTTTTATTGCACAAATTGTTAATGTAATTTGGCAATAAATTTGAAAGTTCCCCAGTATAATCTCTCTTTAAATTCCAGAAACGTTCCAGTGCCTTGCCTTCGATGTTCGTTTGCATCTTTTATGCTTGAGTTATAAATGATCTGGGGATTTGGGTATATTAACGTGAGAGTGTGAGAGTGAGAGCGGAAGGGAGTGTATAATTTAATTCCCAAGCCAAGCATTTAATACAGAAATCCTTTTAATAGACGTAAGTGTATGTCTTACACTCTGGCAAGAGACAAGA
Source organism: Polietes domitor (assembly GCA_947397865.1). NCBI lineage: Eukaryota > Metazoa > Arthropoda > Insecta > Diptera > Muscidae > Polietes > Polietes domitor. Next base: position 166,914,516 of record OX377621.1, read on the forward strand.
GAGGCGACACCGAGACAAAGAGAACGAAAGAGCGAAGGACAGAAACACAAACTGCCACAGGCATCTACATGCAGCGCAGCACAGGACAGGACGAGTATAAACTGTTATCATTTGTAACTTCCTGAACATGATAAATTATCCTTACAGTTTCCTATTAGGATTAACACTTAAAAACATGTTAACCTTTCACACTAGCCCAGGCAGCAGGCAGCAGCCACTAGGCGCCAGCCACTAGGCGCCAGCCACCATTCACCAAGCATACCAGCCAACAACGTCCTTGTCGATACTTGTTCGCCACACCATACTCCGGCACACAAGGAGGGCACAGTGTCAGAACGCCTCACGAACGAAGATGTTGAATGATGTGAAGGAGCGCGGTGGCACCCAAACAGTGGTTGTAAGCTAATAATGCTGATATTGGATTGGGGCGAGGAACTTTTTTGCCTCTGCCGCTGTTTGTTTTAACCCACCCCCCATGTCCGTGCGGACGGAGGCAATAAAGCAACAGTTCGATAATTCCTTTGTTGGTGTTGCTGCTGTCGGTTTTTATCTATACAAAGCCAACACCCAGTTAAAATATTAGAACCTTGGGAGCCACTCGTATCTTGTTGAGTATCGAATAACTCCTGGTGTCTGTCTGTGTTTTTCCCCGTCTCTGTCTCTCCCACTTTTTGTTTTCCACAATCCAGCCATAACTCATCAAGTGGGTAGTTGCTGGTTAAAAAGGAATAGTTTGGTTCCTGGTGTACCAGCCAAGAGTAGTTTCCTTTCTCATCCAAGTGCAACAGTTGGTGCGGGTGAGGGAGCTGCTGACGACGCCGCCGCTTGGGAGAGCAAGTGCTGTGTGCATTGTCTTCGGTTCACTTTTAACCACAACCTGACCCATAATCATTATATTCATCATTATTGTTGGTTTTGGTCTTATTGCATTAAACCTCCCTCCTCTCCTGCTCAGTCATTCCTCCGTGACAAGGGTATTACGTGTTTGTGGCTTATAACCATTGATAAGGACGACGTGGGATACAAACTAAAGGACTTGCGGTTCTATTTATTCCATGTCGATATCCGTGGTAATTACATTTAGTAATTTGTTGCGGTATCAATATTTCCCGTTTTTTTATAACTATTCGTTAATTTAATTCTTTGTTGGTGTTTATGTCCCTTTTGCCCCAATGGCGTTTTATTTTATTGTATTATGTTGTAGTGTTTTATATTGCTAATTGCCATGGTGGGTTTTATGGTGGCCCTTGTGGCGAATGAATATCCCTATCGAATAAATCGATATTTTTAGTGGGAGTGCTAATGTGAGCAAAAGCCAGGCGGGTTACAGGGATAATAGTTAGAGCAAGAGCCAGATCAAGAAACGGAGTAAGAGCCAGGGTAAGAACCAGAGGCAGAACCTGAGAAAGAGCAAGAGCTTGATCAAGAGCCAGAGCAAGAACCAGATCATGAGCAAGAGCAAGGGCCAGAGTAAGAGCCAGAACAAGAGCAAAGTAAGAACCAGAACAAGAACCAGAGAAAGTGTTAGAGCAAGAGCCTGATCAAGAGCCAGAGCAAGTGCCAGAACAAGAACCAAAACGAACCGTAGAGCCAGAGTCAAGAAGAATGAGAACCAGAAGAAGATTGAAACCAGAACCACAACCAGAAGCAGAGCAAGAGTCAAACCCAGAACCAGAGTGAGAGCCAGGGGAAGAACCAAAACCAACCTCTTATCCAGAGGTAGAACAAAAATCAGAGCCAGGGGAAGAACCAAAACCAACCCCTTAACCAGAGGTAGAACAAAAATCAGAGCCAGAACCTCAACCTTAATCAAAATCAGAGCTAGAGTCCAACCCAGAACCAGAGTAAGAACCAGGGTACTAGCCAATATCCAGAGCAAGAACCAAAGCAAAAGCAAAAGCCAGAGCAAGAGCCAGAGCCAGAGCAAGAGCAAGAGCAAGAGCAAGAGCAAGAGCCAGAGCCAGAGCCAGAGCAAGAGCCAGAGCAAGAGCCAGAGCAAGAGCCAGAGCAAGAGCCAGAGCAAGAGCCAGAGCAAGAGCCAGAGCAAGAGCAAGAGCAAGAGCAAGAGCAAGAGCAAGAGCAAGAGCAAGAGCAAGAGCAAGAGCAAGAGCAAGAGCAAGAGCAAGAGCAAGAGCAAGAGCAAGAGCAAGAGCAAGAGCAAGAGCAAGAGCAAGAGCAAGAGCAAGAGCAAGAGCAAGAGCAAGAGCAAGAGCAAGAGCAAGAGCAAGAGCAAGAGCAAGAGCAAGAGCAAGAGCAAGAGCAAGAGCAAGAGCAAGAGCAAGAGCAAGAGCAAGAGCAAGAGCAAGAGCAAGAGCAAGAGCAAGAGCAAGAGCAAGAGCAAGAGCAAGAGCAAGAGCAAGAGCAAGAGCAAGAGCAAGAGCAAGAGCAAGAGCAAGAGCAAGAGCAAGAGCAAGAGCAAGAGCAAGAGCAAGAGCAAGAGCAAGAGCAAGAGCAAGAGCAAGAGCAAGAGCAAGAGCAAGAGCAAGAGCAAGAGCAAGATCAAGAGCAAGAGCAAGAGCAGGAGCAAGGGCAAGAGCCAGAGCCAGAGCAAGAGCCAGAGCCAGAGCCAGAGCCAGAGCCAGAGCCAGAGCCAGAGCCAGAGCCAGAGCCAGAGCCAGAGCCAGAGCCAGAGCCAGAGCCAGAGCCAGAGCAAGAGCCAGAGCAAGAGCCAGAGCAAGAGCCAGAGCCAGAGCAAGAGCCAGAGCAAGAGCAAGAGCCAGAGCCAGAGCCAGAGCCAGAGCCAGAGCAAGAGCAAGAGCAAGAGCAAGAGCCAGAGCCAGAGCAAGAGCCAGAGCAAGAGCCAGAGCAAGAGCCAGAGCCAGAGCAAGAGCAAGAGCAAGAGCAAGAGCAAGAGCAAGAGCAAGAGCAAGAGCAAGAGCCAGAGCCAGAGCAAGAGCCAAAGCAAGAGCAAGAGCCAGGGCAAGAACCAGAACAAGAGCCAGAGCAAAATCAAGAGCCAGAGCCTGAATCAGAACCAAAACCTAAACAAGTGGCAGAACAAGACTCAGACCCAGAATCTGAACCTGAACCCGAACCCTAACTAAAATCATAGTCAGAGTAAGATTAAGAGTGAGACCGAGACCCAGTACCAGAGCAAGAACCAGCTAGAGTCAGACCCAGAACAAGAGCAAGAGAAAGAATAAGAACCAAAAGCAAGAGCTGAATAAAAACCAAAACCTAAACCAGAACAAGATTCAGATCAAGAACCCAAACCCCAACCAGAAACAGTAACAGAGCAAGAGTGAGACTCGGATCCAGAAAAAGAGCCAGAGAAAGAACTAGATCAAGAGTCAGAGCAGAGGAATATAACGACCAAGAGCCAGAGTAGGAGCCAAAACCTAGAGCAGAATCAAAACCAGAGCAAGGAAAAAACCAAGGTTAGAATCAAAACCAGAATCAGAAGCAGATTCAGAGCAAGAAAAGGAAACAAAACCAATAGCAGAGCCAGTCCAGAACTAGAACTGAAGCAAAAACAATATCCAAAGCCAACATCTGAGTCAGTGCCAGAACCAAATCAAAATCGATATCCAAAACCAACAGCGGAGCCAGAACCTCAATCAGAACCTTCCTACCATTCTTTCCTCCGTTCATCCCACCGCCTACCTGTCCTTATATCCATTATTCTTTCCGTCCGACCATTCTTTCCTCCGTTCATCCCTCCGCCTACCTGTCCTTACATCCATTATTCTTTCCGTCCGACCATTCTTCTGTTCGTCCATTGTCACATCCTTCCTTCCGTTCTTTCTTTCCCACTTTCTTTATTGAAAACGGTGCATTTCGTGCTCTCGTAACAGTGATCAGCCACGTAAACCAACCATCTGTCCGTCCATCGTTGCTTCGGTCTATCCTTCCTTCAGATCGCCTTTAGATCCGACCGTTCATCTCTTTGTCCTTAGCTCCTTCTTTCTTCCATTCTTCCATTCTAACATCATTCCGCAGTTCCTTCCTTACTACCGTTCTTTCTTCCGTCGTCCTTCTGTATATCCGACATTCCATCCATTCTTCCTTCCTGACTATCGTTCGTTCTTCCGTTCGTCCCTCCGTCTTTCCATCATTCTTTCCGCCCGTCTATCGTTCTGTCCACCCATTCTTTGTCCCGTTCTTCCTTCCGCTCTGGAATCGGAAGAATAAACAGAAGTAGAACGAGTGCAATAAGTTGAGACTGAGCATGAGTCTGAGATGAATTTTTCTCCGGACTGTATGACATATATCGCCGTCTTGATGAAACCTTACACCTTCCATGCCGATATCTTGCAATTTAGGCACAACATTGTGAGAAATTACATGATCAAAGAGGAACCTTTTGCGATTCATCTGTTTCTCAGCAATTACTTGGTTTTTGGTGCTGCGAACTCACAAAATGTCACACAGACATTTTGGTTTGGACTTACGAAATGTCGCCATAAATCTATTTATAATTCCCTGTGGAATTTGTAAATCAGACTAAAGTTAATCGATCAGACTGTGGACTAATTTTCTATTCGAAATTCGTTTAAATTTGTCAGATGGCTTAACAGCAGTTCTCTGGGCTCTTCCCATCCACATTTGTTATTGACTTTATGGCGGCGATGGTCTCTCTATACCCTCCATCCATATGGCATGTGGTCATGTTGATTATCAATTTTTCAGTTATTGTTCCACTCCGACTAAAATATGGAGTGAGTGGCCGTTCGTTCGGTCATACAACATTTGTCAGACTCTCTGTGGAATTCTAGGGCGACTGGGTAGGGGTATTCCATGACGACGATGATGATGGCATGAATACGAGCATGAATGTTGATTTTGTTGTCGTTTCGTTTCGTATCGTATCGTATCGTGCTATATCCGTATTGTTTTAAGTTTATGGTGTTTAATTTGCCTTTTTTATAATATTAATATTACTGGCATTGTTATTGATATCATTAGTAGCATTGTTGGTTGGCTGGTTGGTTGTTTTTGTTATTTTTGATAAATAATAAATATAGCATGACTTTTTTTGAGAAATTGTTATTGTTGTCCATAACACGATAATCAGTTTTAGTATTCAATGGCTACAATAAAAATAAACTATTTGTGTGCACAAACCTATACATACGTATATTTGCCGATATTATTAATACACACCGACCAATATCCTTTTATTGGCATTATTATTATTTTGTATTGAGTGGGGCAAGCCAAGGAATTTAAGATGATAATCTTTATGACTTCATGGAACGTCATGAAGGACGTTCGGTGCGTATTTTTTGTATGGAAATCGGGGGGCGGAAAATTACGCAATTGAAATAGAAACACGAAAAACAATGGAAATAATTGGAAACAAATGTCCGTGATTTCATCTGAAAATATTTTTGGCTAATGCCAGTAATTTCATCAATAATTCATTTGCTGATAACCTTGTTTGTCCCTGACATTTCTATGTGCCCCGTACATCCCTACTGTCGTACGTACTACTTTCTTGTGAGTCATTCAAGCTATGTCCATTCATTCCTCCCACAAGTCCTTCCATTCATTGTATTCATAAATTTAATTTGTTTTTCACTCATCTTTGATTGCCATGTCAAAACCAGCAGCATCATCATTTTATAACCATCCCATTTACTAGGCAAAGTTTTGTCCATCAGACCTGTTGTATGAGTTAATCGAATTCAAATATTTGCCCACGAAAATATTTAAATGCAATTTGCCAATCTGCCCACTCTGGTGGTATTTGCAATTGGGAATACAGAATCCGAACCATCCGACCCTTGCGCGTTCGTCCTTCTTTTCTTGCGCCCACCATTCCTTCTGTCTGCATTCCTTCCTTTCGTTAGTTTTGCTGTCTTTCTATTCGCCCGTTCTTCCGCCCGTCATTAATTCCGCCTTTTCTTTCTTCCGTTCTTTTAGATTTGCATGAAATTAGCTCTGCAGCCCACGGCGACATTTGTAATTGGAGGTATGGAATACAAACCTTTCTTCTTCCATCCGCCTTTCAATCGTAATATACACCCTTCTTTCCTTCCTTCCTTAATTCCTTCCGTTAGTTTTTTCGTCTTTCTATCTGCACGTACTTCCGTCCGTCATTGCTTCCTTCCTTGCTTCCGCCCGTCCTTTTAGATTTACTTGCAATGCAATTAGCCAAGCTGCCCAAGGCGATGTATGTAATTGGAGATACGGCATACGAACCGTGCACTCTTCCTTCCTTCCGTCCGTCTTTCTATCCTAACGTACACCCCTCCGTCCTTCCCTAATTCCTTCCTTTAATTGTTCTGTCTTCATATCCGCCCATTACACCCGTCACTATTTCCGCCCTTCCACCCATCCTTATTTTGTTTCTTCCGGCCTTCTGCCCTTCCCTCCATCCTTCTGCTCTTCCCAAATATGAACCGTGCGCCCTTCCTTCCTTCCATCCGTCTTTCTATACTAACGTATACCCCTTTGTCCTTCAATAATTCCTTCCGTTAGTTGTTCTGTCTTCCTATCCGCCCATCAACCCATCCGACATTACTTCTTTTGTTTCTTCCTTCCTTTTGCTCTTCCCTCCATCGTTATTACCACTTATCTGTCTGTCCGTCCATCCTTATATGTGTCCGCCCTTCCTTCCTCATTTCCCACTTCCGTTCCTTTGGCCATTCGCACCATCCTCCATTTCCACCGTGCTACATTCCCACCTACGTTCCTTCCGCCTTTCCTTCCCCATTTTCACCTTCGTTCCTTCCTTCCGCCCTTCAACGGTATGAAGGGCTGCTCATCTATCTGTCCTTACCTACATCCTGCTTTCTGTCCGTCAGCCCATCCGACCGTGTTTCAATCCTACCATCAATCAGACCGTCCGTCTTACCTCCTTCCTTCCATTCTTCATACCGTACTTCCCATCGTCGTTCCTTCCGCCCTCCTATATGTCTTAACTTCAACCTTACTTCAGTCTGTCCGTCTATCCGCCAGTCATTCTGTCCTTATATCTGTCCGTCAATACTTCCTTTCGTCCTTACTTCCTTCCGTCCTTACTTCCTCAATCCTTCCTTCTGACAGTCCGTTTTTCCCCTCTAACTTTCGCACTACTTGCTTCTGCCGTGAAAGTGAGCGGTCACGTAAACCAACCATTTATCCATCCACCCTTTCATCGTTTTACCCTTCCTTTCTTTCAACCTACTTGCGCTCCTCCCGTTCTTCTCTCTGTTCTTATCCCTATCTTGCCATTCCATTCGGGCCTTCTTTCTTCCGTTCGTCCCTCTGTCTATTTGTCTTTACAATCTCTCCGTCGGACTATTCTTCTGTCCACCCATTCCTTATCTCGTCTTTCCTTCCGTTCTTTCTTTCCGTCTATCCGTATTGAGAACGCTGCATTTCATTTCCTGCTCTCATAAAAGTGAGCGGCCTGGAAAATCGTCTGTCCTTCCATCCTTCCTTCGGTCTATCCTTCCTGCCGACCGCTTTTGGGTCCTCCCGTTCTTTTCTATGTCCTTACCTCTATCTTTCTTCCATTGGGGCGTTATAAAATCCGCCATTCCGTCCGCTCTTTTTTCCCTCCTACCGCTGTTGCTTCCGTCCGTTCCTCCGTCTATCTGGCCTTACATCCATCATTCTTTTCGTCCCATTCCTTGTCTCGTCCTTCCTTCCGCCCTTTATTTCCGTCTATTCTTATTGAAAATGATGAATTTCTTTTCCTGCTCTCGTAAAAGTGAGCGGCCCATCCATACTTCCTTCGGTCTATCCTTCCTTCCGACCGTCTTTCGATCCGCCCATTCCTCTTTTTGTCTCCATTCTAATATCCGCCATTCCATCCGCACTTCCTCCCTACCGTTCTTTCTTCCGTGTGTCCCTCCGTTCATCCGTCTATTCATCATTCTTTCCATCTGTCCGTCCTTGCTTCCTATAGTTCTTTCTTCCATCCGCCCCACAGTTTATCTGTCCGTACATCCATCATTCCTTCTGTCCTCATGTCCGCTCATTCTTTGGCCCGTCCTTTTTCATTCGTCCATCTGTCCGTTCTTTTTTCTGTCCGGCGAATTGTTTACATTTTTATCTGTGACCGCAGTGGGGGTTCAGGTTTCTTGACCTATACTTTATACAAATGACACTACGGACTTATCACTTACGAACCATAAACCACAAAATCGCCCAAGAAAAGACATTGTCACAAAAATCAAATTCTTATCTAATCGCTACTGACAATTATATTTATACACCCATAGCCTTTTGCTATAGACAATCTACATATAATCTAATAAAATGCCAAGTGGAAGTTAAATTTTAATTTCAAGAAATTATAAGTGTTCCTCAAGAGCTCAGTAGCATAGTCGCCGTCATTATTTAATCGGAGGCGAATAATGTGCTTAAAATTATCAATGTTAAGTGATAAAGTTTGATGTGTTGGAATTCAAGTGACAAACACAGATAAGGTGAGGGATAGTATGACAATAAACATACCCTAAATTCGGAGGTACCCTAAATTCATGAAATACTACTATCAATTTGAGGTCTTCCAGGTATAAACCATCTAATTCTTCTTGCCAAAAAAAGATTTTTCCTGTTTCTTCTCGTCTTGACTTTAGCTTCTGGGGAATATTAGTTTTTAAGGTATTTAAGATTTAATTTGAATGCCCGTTCATTTAGTTAATTCCAGTTTACATGTACCACCACCGACACTCAGTGTAAGTTATTAATTAACATAAAGCGCTTAATTAATTATAAACCAGTTGTTTGTTATTCCCGCCAAAGTGTACGTAATCATAGGTGTGATTTCCAACTAATTAGCAGTTATAATGAAAGCGTGTCAAACAAAAGCTCATCCGATGAAAAGTGCATGGAAATAATAAAAATAATAATTTTGAAATTTATGATATCCATGGAAATGAGAATTGCACACGTGAAAGGCAGAGGAGGAACGAGGTATAAAACCTACACATAATTTTCATTTTAAAATTGCTGCGGTGGGGTATATGTCTCATAATAACTTCCATCGTAAAAAAAATCTTTAAATTCAAATTAGTTAAATTAAATTAAACACATCTGAGATATTTTGGTTAAACATGACGGGGTTTCATTCACATATCCCATAATTTATATTTTTCCGATCCGTGACATCAGAGTGTCTTATGATCCACTCAAAATGGCTCTTATGAATAGAAATGAAATCTTCTCGTCAATTGGTTTCATTTCTTTAAGCGAAGATCTTCTCGTCGAAGATTTTATTTCATTGACTTCAGTTTTTCACTTCCTTTCTATATAGTCTTCCTTTCTATATAAACTGATGTCTTCCCATTAAATACCTTAGAAATTGATATAAATGAATTAAGACATAGATAGTATTAGTCTACTATTAGTATCTACTTGAATACATTTCCATCAGTATTCTTCCAAAGACATTCATTTGTATTATTTGTCCTTCTTTGTAGAAGACCTCAGTTTGAGATATTCTTCTCCGCGATCTTCTTCCTTAGTTTGATTCTCCTTTGATCTTCCTTAGATTGATCCATTCAAAATGCCTCTTATCAATAGAAATGGAATATTTGCATCAATAGTCTCAGTTCTTATTGCATCTAATGTATTGGTTTCATTTCTTTAAGCTAGCTTCTTCCAGATCCTTCCCTATTTCATGGACTTTTTAACATCCTTTTCTATTTTATATTCTTCTAATTTCTGATGAATTTCCATTAAATATGTCAGAAATTGATATCAATGAAATAAGATATAGATATAATAAGTCTCTAATCAATATTAGTCTTTAATAGAGTCATCAGTATCAGTCTACTACTTGAATACATCTCTACTTGCATTCTTCCAAAGAATTGCGTTTGTATTTCTTATAGAAGATCATGGAGAATAATCTCTCAAACTTCTCTAGGAAATATTAGTCTTTAAAAGAATAATCTTTAATATAATCATCTTTATCAGTCTTCTACTTCAATACTCTTCTATTTGTATTATACCAAAGACATTCAGTTGTATTTCTTACCCTTCATTGTGGAAGATCTTAGTTTGAGAGATTCTTCTTCACGATCTTCTTCCTCCAATATCTTCTTAACGTCTTTCAGCTCGTAGATTATTTATTACTTTGAAGTCTTTCTGTTCATCAATAGAATTGGAATCTTCTCATCAAGAGTCTCAGTTCTTATTACTTTTAATGTATTGCTTTCATTTCTTGAAGTTATGATCTTCTCGGCGAAGATTCCAGATCCTTTCCAATTTCATTGACTTCAGTATTTAAAATTATAGTCTTTAATAGAATCAACAGTACCAGTACTCTACTTGAATACATCTTTACTTGTATTCTTGCAAAGATATTCATTTGTATTTCTTGCCCTTCATTGTAAAATTCTTTATTTTTATAGATTCTTCTCCATGATATTCTTCCTTTAATACCTTCTCTAGGAAATATTAATCTTTAAAAGAAAAGTCTTTTATAGAATCATTAGTATCAGTTTTCTACTTGAATACATGTCTACTACTTCTATTCTTCCAACGACATTCATTTGTATTTCGTGTTCTTCATTGTAGACCTTTATTTGAGAGATTCCTATCCATGATCTTCTTTCTGCTCTTTTTTATTTTGGAGTCTTTCTATATAGCATCTCTCAAACTGCTCTAGGAAATATTAGTCTTTAATAGAGTCATAGGTATCAGTATTCTGCTTGAATACATCTCTACTTCTATCCTTCCAAAGACATTTATTTGTATTTCTTGTCCTTCTTTGTACAATAACTTAGTTTGAGAGATTCTTCTCCACGATCTTTTTCCTCTAATTTATCCCTCCAAAGACATTCATTTGTATTTCTTGCCCTTCATTGTAGAAGACCATAGTTTGATAGTTCTGTCCATCAATAGAAAAGGAATCTCCTCACCAAGAGTCTCCATTCTTATTATTTTTAATGTATTAGCTTCATTTCTTTAAGTTAAGATCTTCTCGACGAAGATTTATGATCCTTCAACAGTATCAGTCCTCTACTTGAATGTATCTATACTTCTGTTCTCCCAAAATCATTTATTTATATTCATTGCCCTTCTTTGTGGAATAACTTTGAGAAATTCTTCTCCATGATCTTCTTCCTCTAATTTCTTCTCTAGGAAATAATTAGCATTTAAAAGAATAGTCTTTAAAATAATCATCAGTATCAGTCCTCTACTTGTATTTTCCCAAGGAGATTCATTTTTATTCTTCTACATGATCTTTTTTCTCTAATATCTTCTTAACATCTTTCTGCTCGTACATTATTTATTACTTTGAAGTCTTTCTGCCCATCTTCTCATTAAGAGTCTCACTTCTTACTGTCTAATAATTCATTGAAAGACTCTGTATTAAACTACCTCCCCACTTCAACACTTGAGGTCTTCTCGTTAAAGATCACACATCTATTCATATATTATATTCATTGATTTCTTTTCCCATTAAAGACCTCAGAAACTGATATCAATGGTATTGGATATAGGGAAATTTTTGGATAATGCGTATATAAAGTCCATAAAGTCATCATCAACAGTCTTCTACTTGAATACATCTCTGATTTTATTCTTCCCAAAGACCTTCATTTTAATCTCTTGTCATTTTTCGTAGAAGGCCTTATTTCATGAGAACCCTCTCTAAGGTCTTCTTGGTCTCAGAAGTCATTCTGAGATCTTCTGCCTTTTAAGGTCTTATTGGTGAAGATAACTTGTGAGATCTTCTATTGAGACTTCAGCCTTTTAAGGTCTTCTTGGTGGAGATGACTTCTGAGATCTTCTATTGGGACTTCTGCCTTATTTTGAGAGAACACTCTTTAAGGTCTTCTTGGTCTCTGAAGTCATTCTGAAATTGAATCTTTTTAGCAGATGAGATCTTCTGTTAAGACTTCAGCCTTTCAAGGTCTTATTGATGAAGATAACTTGTGAGATCTTCTATTAAGACTTCTGACTTTTAAGGTCTTCTTGATGGAGATGACTTCTGATATTTTCTTTTGAAACTTCAGCCTTTTAATGTCTTCTTGGTGGAGATGACTTCTGAGATCTTCTATTGAGACTTCTGCCTTATTTTGAGATAATCCTCTCTAAGGTCTTCTTGTTCTCTGAAGTCATTCTGAGATCTTCTGCCTTTTAAGATCTTATTGGTGAAGGAAACTTGTGAGATCTTGTATTGAGACTTCTGCCTTTTAAGGTCTTCTTGATGGAGATGACTTCTGATATTTTCTATTGAGACTTCTGCCTTTTAAGGTCTTCTTGATGGAGATGACTTCTGATATTTTCTATTGAAAATTCTGCCTTATTTTGAGAGAACTCTCTCTAAGGTCTTCATGGTTCTCAGAAGTCATTCTGAGATCTTATTAAGGTCTTATGAGAGCTTCTATTGAGACTTCTGCCTTTTAAGGTATTCTTGGGGGAGATGACTTCTGATATTTTCTATTGAGTCTTCCGCCTTTTTAGGATCTTCTTAGTGGAAATGAATCAGCTCAGAACTTCTATTGAGATTTAAGCCTTTTAAGGTCTTCTTGGTGGAGATGACTTCTGAGACCTTCTATTGGGACTTCTGCCTTATTTTGAGAGAACCCTCTTCAAGGTCTTCTTGGTATAAGAAGTCATTCTGAGATCTTCTGTCTTTTAAGGTTTTATTAGTGAAGATAACTTCTGATATTTTCTATCTTCAGCCTTTTAAGGTCTTCTTGATTGAGATGACTTCTGATATTTTCAATTGAGACTGACTGAATTGAGATGACTTCTGAGATCTTCTATTGAAACTTCTGTCTTATTTTGAGAGAACTTTTTCTAATTTCTCTGATCTTCTCCCTCTAAAATCTTCTTAAAGGATCTTTGAAATTCAACCCATACCGAACATACTCTTCACAAATCGTTCTTAAAGTCCATCACCTGCTTCGATGCGTTTTATCCCCTTAGCTTTATGGCTGGTAGGAGTCGACAATAAAACAATATCCAATTGATTGTCGTAAGCATTTTTTGATTAGAGGCCATTCAGACCATACCATACCTCAGCATATACAGCAGCTAAGCTACCTCTTGTTGCACTTAATCACTCTCGTAGCGGCTGTTTGGAACACAACAATCGTGCTTTACGGTAGCGGAAAATCACAGAGAATGAGGAAGGAGCTCCTCAAATAACATGTCATCCCGTAAATCATTTGTTTTCCTTTTTAAAAAAGAAAATGGTATGTTCCAAATTCGGGTAATCCAATATCGAGTTAAGTCGTGCGTACAAATTTTGCAACAAAAAAAAGAAGAAAAGGGAACTCTTGAACTGAATGAACAGGAAAAAGGTCGGTCTGTCGGTCCTTGTTGCTGATGTATCAACATAATAATCATACATTCGGCAAACATACAGACATGTATCTAGGTATGTATGTATATACTCTTGTATATACATGTACTCATATGTAATAACTTGTAGTATATTGGTTATGTCATTTTTCTTTTTTTCTTCTCATTTTTTTGTGTTATTTTCCTATAGAGGGATGTATGTTTTTGCTACAATGTTTCGTTGTTTCCTGCATCCTGTGTGTGTGTTTGCGTTTTTTCGAGAGTGAATGAAATAACATCGTATAAGTCCTGTATTGAAAAGGACAAAGTTTTCAATTTATGAGCTGTACAATATGTTTACAATTTATTATTGGACAGCTTTTGTTGTTATTTTCTTTATCTGCCGAAAGTGCGAGTAAATTTGTAATTTATTGTCCGATTTGAGTATTTATTTCAAAATATTTCTCTAAATGCTTTTAAAGACACAGGCTGAAGGTAAAAGGCGACATTTCGAAATAGGGACACCTCATAGAACGCAGAGGCTATTGAGAAGCCGAACTTTTGTGGCTGGGCTTTGTACAGAGTTGTGGAGACGTAAATGTCTTTCAACATCTTCTGGGGATCTCCCAGAAAGACTTAAGTTTCTTAAGGAGTTTCTATAATGATACAGGTTCTGAAAACTGCTGGGAAGGCTCCTGTTTTGAATGATCACTTGACATAAATGTCTAGGCTCTAAGATGTCCTAAGAAAAAATCTGTTTTTCAAGTTATTCCCGACAAAATGATTGAATGCCGGAGATCTTTCATAAAAATTTTAACTTTCTGAAGTCTTATCGACATTAATGACTTGGTAACTTCCATGGTGATTTCTGCCTTTTTCTGTCGCCTTGATATAAATGACTCAATTTCTGAGATCTTCTATTGGTGGAAATGACTTCTGAGATCTTCAATGGAGACTAGGAATTGGAGATGACTTCTGAGCTCTTCTATTGAGACTTCTGGCTTTTAAGGACTTCTTCTGAGATCTTCTGTTCAGACTTCTGCCTTTTTAGGATCTTCTTGGCGGAGATGACTTCTGAGATCTTCTATTGAGACTTCTGCCTTTTAAGGGTTTCTTGATGGAAATGACTTCAGAAATCTTTCATTGAGACTTCTGCCTTTTAAGGGTTTCTTGGCGGAAATGACTTCAGAGATCTTTTATTGAGACTTTTACGTTATAAGGTCTCCTTTGGTGGAGATGACTTCTGAGATCTTCTATTGAGGCGGCTCCTGCCTTTTAAGGTCTTCTTGGTGGAGATGACTCGGCTGAGATCTTCTATTGAAACTTCTGCCTTTTAAGGTCTTCTTGGTGGAGATTACTTCTGAGATCATCTATTGAGACTTCCGCCTTTCAACGTTTTCTTCGTGGAGATGACTTCTGAGATCACCTATTGATACTTCTGCTTTTCAACGTCTTCTTGGTGGAGATGACTTCTGAGATCACCTATTGAGACTTCTGCCTTTTCAGGTCTTCTTGGTGGAGATGACTTCTGAGATCATCTATTGAGACTTCTGCCTTTTAAGGTCTTCTTCTGACATCTTCAATGGAGACTTCTGCCTTTTAAGGTCTTCTTGGTGGAGATGACTCGGCTGAGATTTCTGCCTTTTAAGGTCTTCTTAGTGGAGATGACTTCTGAGACCATCTATTGAGACTTCTGCCTTTCAACGTCTTCTTGGTGGAGATGACTTCTGAGATCATCTATTGAGACTTCTGCCTTTTCAGGTCTTCTTGGTGGAGATGACTTATGAGATCATCTATTGAGACTTCTGCCTTTTCAGGTCTTCTTGGTGGAGATGACTTCTGAGATCATCTATTGAGACATCTGCCTTTTAAGGTCTTCTTCTGAGATCTTCAATGGAGACTTCTGCTTTTAAGGTCTTCTTGGTGGAGATGACTCGGCTGAGACTTCTGCTTTTAAGGTCTTCTTGGTGGAGATGACTCGGCTGAGATCTTCTATTGAGACTTCTGCCTTTTAAGGTCTTCTTGGTGGAGATGACTTCTGAGATCATCTATTGAGACTTCTGCCTTTTCAGGTCTTCTTGGTGGAGATGACTTCTGAGATCATCTATTGAGACATCTGCCTTTTAAGGTCTTCTTCTGAGATCTTCAATGGAGACTTCTGCTTTTAAGGTCTTCTTGGTGGAGATGACTCGGCTGAGATCTTCTATTGAGACTTCTGCCTTTTAAGGTCTTCTTGGTGGAGATGACTTCTGAGATCATCTATTAAGACTTCTGCCTTTCAACGTCTTCTTGGTGGAGATGACTTCTGAGATTATCTATTGAGACATCTGCCTTTTAAGTTATTCTTGGTGGTGGGTATTCCGAGATCTTCAATGGAGACTACTGCCTTTTAGGGTATTCTTGGTGTAGATTACTTCTGAAATCTTCTATAGAGACTTTTGCCTTTAAAGATCTTCTTCGGAGATCTTCAATGGAGTCTTCTGTCTTTTAAGTTCTTCTTGGTGAAGATGACTACTGAGATCTTCTATTGAGACGTCTGTCATTTAAGGTCTTCTGAGATCTGCTATTGAGACTTCTGCTTTTTAAAGAGATCTTGGTGGAGATGACTTCTGAGATCTTCTATTGAGACTTTTGTCTGCTAAGGACTTCTTGGTGGAGATGACTTCTGAGATCTTCTATTGAAACTTCTGCATTTTAAGGTCTTCTTGATGGAGGTGACATTCATATCTTGTGATTATATCACACTCAGAGACTATTCTTTATAAAATATGAGGTTCTTGAAGATTTCTTCTTCTGCGTTTTGGGACACTTTTCTTTGTAAACATAAGTTCTTTCTTAGCTCGTGCTCTCCTCAGTCGTATCTTTTGAGGAGGAGTTCTTGTTGTTTTTGGGGAAATTCATCGGAATGTTTTCGAGGTACATCTGTCTCCCCGGATAATTTACTTCCAACATTGCTGTTGGCTAAATACGGAAAAAAATAAGACTCGGATAAAAAATGGACAAAAATACGACACAAGTATCATTCTCATTGGCGCCATAAATCATAATGAACCACTTTACTTCCTGACGGCTTATCCCCGCAGAACACTCGCACACAAACAGAGATGCACACACAGGATACTCTCACCCATAACCGGATATAAAATGTTTTGAGTAAATTTTTTATAGACTCGTTCGGTAGTGTTGTTTTTTTTCAGCTTTTGAAAAATGAGAACTGAGTTTGGTATTATTGCTGACATGATATATGGTGAATGCCATTAGTTGTACAGTTCCCCCCCAAACTCCACCATACTCTGCCAGCTGGGGTTCACATGACATTTGTTTGCTGGGAGGGGGAGTGAAAGAAAACAACGACTATTTAATCATATTTATATAGAAATTCCTATATATCATAACGAAATAATTTCGCCAAGCAATTGGTGGGTTTGAGAAGGGAGATGGAGAGTGATGTGGAGTCAAGGCTGTGGTGGAGGCATATGTAAGGATATTCAGTGGTTGTGTGTGGGAGGGTTTGAGGAGCTGTATAGAGTGCAAATTGTAAATAGGGGGGACATTCAAATGTACCTACGCATCCTGGTCCTGGGGTATTGTTTTTTGTTGCCTTTGTTTAGCTTTGTTTTCATTTTCGTTCTCGTTTTCTTTTCTTCAAATGTTCTGTACGTGTTTAAATGTTAAATATGTATTATGCACTTAATGTCGTCGTTGGTGCTGCTGCTGTTGTTCTTGTTGTTTATTTATATTTATCCTGCGAGGAAAAACACTTCCAGCGTACGTACACATGGAGATTGTAATCCTGACACTTGTTCATTTCTAAAAAACCGTATAATAACGGATTTCATTATATCCTTCTTATCATCCTTCGTCGCCTCATCATCATCATCGCCCTCGTCGTCATCGGTAGCAACAGCAGTCGACTATGGCATATGGATTTTCTGGAGTGCCAGAGTTACCAAAGTGGAACCTTAAAGGGAGACCTCGGGATCCGATACACGGGCGAAAGACCACAGAAATCAAATCGATTTCCAGATAAGAAGAGAGAGAAGAGACTTAAAAATAAGAACTGGAATCCACGGAATTCCTCAAGGAAGTTGATTGTTCCTATTGAACAATTTGTCCACCGCACAGTACTTCAGAATACAAAAATCAATCGACCAAACTTCAATAACTGTCTACTAAACATTTCTTTCTTTCTAGCAAACATTCTGTAAAAAATTGAAATTAGGCAAGGACCCAAGGATTTTTTTGTGGTACTAACATTGAAAATCGGGTAATTCGATATATTTAAGAAATTAGCCGGAAATTTACTACTTTTTCGTTTTTAAAGAAAAGTAAAATTTTGAATTCACCCCTCAAAGGTTCTGTATTTTTAATTTTAGGATTTTAACCCGTTACTTTTTAAAAATGTAATGTCTCTCATTAAGTCCTTAATCTCCCCGGATTATTTGCTGCATTCTTCATAATTTCATCTCACATTCTTTTTCATAATTTCTTTAGCAGACTTTGTATTTAGGAAATCTCTTTAGTTCTCATTGTCTCAAGCAAAGACCTCATCATACGCTCAAAATTACAAAATCTCGTGCAATTCTTTGTAATCTTTTCCGGAATAAATCTGCACATCCGCGGAAATCCTACCTCTTCAACCAGCCACACTATGTCACAGAACAGCACGAAAACAAAGAAATCTTTTTTCCACGGAGATCTGTATCTCTTCGGGTGGGCAGAGGTTGTGGCATTAGATGAGTGAGCCGAACCGAACTGAACTGAACCTACTGATGAGTGCTGTGTGTGTGAGTGTGTGTGTATGAGTACTGTGTATGATTGTGGTTAAATGTCTTTGCAAGGGTGATGGGAGGCCGATGGAGGTGTGCGAGTGAGTACGTGTGTGCCGTGTGTGTGTGTGTGTGTGCAGGTCCTTGCGCTAATGTCATTGTGACGCCATTGTGTCAACACAAAATAATCCTGGCAACAGTTAACATGATTTGTTGTTGTGGTGTTCGGCGTTCGGCTGTCGGCTGTGTCCCGTTGTGTTTATTGTGTCACATATGTCAGTGAGTGTGAGTGAGTGTGAGTGAGTGCGAGTACAAGTTTCAAGTGTGTATTATGAACACGAAACAAAGGCGAACGTACAACATCTCTGCACTTTATTATTATTCCCTCCTTATTCGGTGCCTTGTTTTCCTTGTTGTTTTTTACATGTTTCAGCAATAATGCGTTCATTATGCCTTCCTTTTCCTGGTTTAGTTTAAATATAACTGAATATTTTAAAATTTGTAAAATCATGGAAAAGTTCAAATTTCAGTACACAGAAAACTTAGTTGAAGACTTTAATATTTGAAAATTCGAATACACTCGCAACTCTTTATACGGTTGGATGCTTTTAAGGCGTTCCATTGTAAAGGCTTTTTCGAATATTTGAAAATGCTGTTTCGGCGCTATAACATTCTATACCCAATCATTATTATATTAAATTTGCAAAATTCATATTTTTTGTGCCCGAAAGTAATAAAATATTTTTCGTTTTTCAGCATTCAAAAAAAGAACATTTTTATAGATATTTTGTTTTATTTTTTCTTGAATTGATCTGTGATATTGTCCTGGCTCCAGACCATTTTGCATCTACATTTAATAGAATGCAAATTTATTTACAAATGGCATGGTGACATTTATTGCTTGGCTGCAGACTACCACGATCATGATATCGACCATGTCAAAAGTCTTTTCAAGTGGCTTCTCACAAACGAACGAGAAGCACAACTCACTTGCCGAATTTGCGTTTAAAAAAATAGCACCAAGTAAATTTTATATTTTGTTACATTTTACATAAATAATAATTAATATTACTCATACGTTGTCGATCATTTCTTTGAATATCCGAATACACCCATAACTCTTTATGCGGCCGTTAGCCTCTAAAGCATTTCGCCTTAACGCTTTGGCTCTTTAACATTCTACACCCAAGCATTATTATAAATTTGCAAAATTTATATTCTTTTTCTGCTTCGAAAGTAAAAATATAATTTTTGTTTTTTTCTGCAAACATTTTTATGGATATTTTGTTTAATTTTTTCTTGAAATTTTATATTTTTCTTTCGAAGCAATTTCACTATTTTGAGTAATTAATGTGAAGCTTTTCTTTCCGAATTTGATAATATTTTCCAATTATGTCCTCTTGTATAAGGCGAATAATGCAGCATTTCCTGATTTTCAAGAAATAAGAAATTGTAGACACTAGGGTGCATCAAAAATAAAGAATTCTTGACAAAAGGTAAAAAAAAATAACTTTTTTGTGGTATGACATACAAATATATATTTTTTTATTACAAGCAAATTTCTTCTAGTTATACAGAAAATTGTCAAATCTTAAAAAATATTTTTTTAATTTGTTTCTTATTTATTTTGTAAAAAAATGTAAAATATTTTTTAAGATTTGACAATTTTCTGTATAACTAGAAGAATAAATAAAGCTGCATTCACGATTTTCCAGAAATAATAAATTGTAGACACTATTTTTGTCATAAGAAGATTGTATATTTTTTGTGCTATATGATACAAAATATGTTTTTTCTTTTTTCAAGCTAATTTATTCAAGTTGCACAAAAAATTATCATATCTTAAAAAATATATATGTTTTTTATTTTTTCTTACTTATTTTATAAGAAAAAAATTGTAAAATTTTTTAATAGGCAAATAAAGCTGCATTCCCGATTTTCCAGAAATAAGAAATTGTGGACACACTGAGGATAGAAAATAAAATATTTTTGTCATAAGGTCATTTTGAAAAATTTGATATTAGGAGTATCAAGCAAATTTCTTCTAGTTATACAAAAAAACATTTTGTTTTAATTTATTTCTATTTATTTTATATAAACAAATTTTGTAAAATAATTTTTATTAATAGGCGTATAAAGCTATGAACATGAACAGTGATAATGCCGAAATATTAGGACAACCAAAGATTACTTTTAGTCGGAAGCATGCACAATTTTTTGACTTAAAATTAAAAAATACATTTAATTACTTATATTAAATATTTTAAATTTCGGCAGTAATCACGTTTATAATTGTTCTAAAATAAGTACCAGCCACACCATCATGAAACTTATCGAGGTTCTTGCTGACAAAATTAACTCTTAATAAAGAATTTTACAAAAAATCGAAAATATATATTTTCTTTGTAAAATAAATAAGGTAAAAATTAAATATATATTTTTTTGGATGTGACAATTTTCTGTATAACTAGAAGGAATTTGCTTGAAAGGAAAAAAATTAAATTTTGTAAATTACCTCGTGAAAAAACTACTTAATTTTCGATATAACCTAGTGTTTAAAATTTCTTATTTTTTAAAAATCACCTTATAGAAATGTACATAATTGGAAAATTGCATCAAAATCGGAGAGAAGAGCTAAAATGTGTGTGTGTGTGATTGCTTCACATGAAATTACTCAATTAACTAATTTGCAATAAGTAATAAATAATAATTGGTATTACTCATACGTCGTCCCTTATTTCTCTAATTGATATTCAATTTCATATAGTTTCAATAAATTGTGTAAAAAAATGATCTACATTCATCCAAATGCGGAAGAAAATCCTATATCCCCTTAGCATAAATAATGAGTAAATAATAAATAATATTACTCATGCGTCATCCTTTTATTCTGAATTATATTATTTCTATTCGATATTCTATATCAGAAAGTTCCGATAAATTGTGTTGAAAGCCCTTAAATACTCTAAATCCCTAGAAATGAATAAGAAAATCCTATATCCCCTTAGCATAAATAATAATTAATATTACTCATACGTCGTCCGTTATTTCTTGGTATTATGTTATCTAATCTGATATTCTATTTCACATAGTTTCAATAAATTGTGAAATAATGCTTATTAAAATGCTATAAATCCATCCCAATGAATAAGAAAATCGTATATTCCTTTAGCGTAAATAATAATTAATATTACTCATTCGTCATCCGTTATTTCTTGGTATTATGTTATCCAGTCTGATATTCTATATCAGATAGTTCTCATAAATTCTGTAAAAAGACCTTTAAAATGCTCTACATCCATCCAAATGAGCAAGAAAATCCTATATCCCCTTAACATAAATAATAAGTAAATAATAATTAACATTACTCATAAGTCATCCTTTTATTCTCTGAATTATATTATTTATATTCTATATATACAGAATAGAAAGTTCCGATAAATTGTGTAAAAAGTCTTTAAAATGAATAAGGAAATCTTTTTTTGTCCGTTTCACAGGATTTTTAGTATCTTTTCCATTTTATAAATTTATAAAGATTATGTACTTATTCGGATTACTCTTCCCTTGCCATTATGACGTATGAGCAATAAAAATTATAAATTAATATCAGTCATACGCCTCAGGGGAGGTATGGTTTTTATTGCGCTTGTACATACCGAAGATGTTTTCATTAATTATTGAAATATTTTCGCTCCCTCAAAAAACACTTACACGCATTAATGTCTGGGGAAATTGCCGCCAATAAAAAGGTAATATTTGAGTAACTTCAGGTGAGGTGCTACCAAAAGAAATTTGGTTCAATTTAAAGCGTTTAAAGAGGAAATTATGGAGGAAGAGATGGGAGACGGATTTGACATCCTTAAGCAGAGAACAAAGTTCATGTTATAAATTTCAGAGATAACGTCACTCATACGCTGTGCTGAGGATAAATCTGTTCCTCATAACATGATGCTGAATGCCTAGGAACAGTCTGTTCGTATTTAAGCAAAGACGAACTCATCTCATTTTTGTTTATTTATAAATGCAATGAGTAATCTTCCTCCAAGGCGTATGATTGATACGAATGAATTTAATATCACTTGTACGCTACACCATATGCTAGATTAACTGTCCGTTATTGCAGTACTCTGCCACATTTAGGAATAGTATCATTTTAAAGGCGAGAATATCACTGTAAAGGCGAACTCACTCATCAATTTGATTTAGATACAGCCGTTTTGTGTAATTGATGTTGAGACGTATGATTGATACGAATGAATTTAATATCACTTATACGCTGCCCCATATGTTAGATTAACTGTTCGTCGTTGAAGGATTCGGCAACACCCAGGAAGAGCATGTTCCTATTGATAGCCCTGTAAAGACGAACACACTCATCATACTGATTTAGATACAGCCGTTTTGTGCAATTGATGTTGCTGTCTCCCCCTGACGTATGACTAATACGTATGAATTTAATATCACTTATACGCTACCCATCTACATATGTTCCTGCTCTTATGATCCAGCCTAAGCAGCCATATGAGCCATATGAAAATTATAAATTAATATCTCGCTCATACTCAATCGTGGCAATCAAATGTTTTGTTTTTATCGCTTACTGCAACGCAGGTGCTTTAATTAATTATTTAAATATCATCGCGTTAACTGCTACACGCCTTAATGTCTGGGGAGATTGTGGCTAATAAATACCACATGTAATATTTACACTGACTCTCACTGCTACGTGCGTACGTTTTTGATGCGGGTAAGGACACATGTGTTAATTTTTTATTGGCGGAAATTTTAAATGAAAATCAAATGATTTTGTTTAACATCCACAAACAAGACAACTTTCAATTAACAACTTTGACCATTTAATGAAAAATTTTAATGTCTCGGGGTATGAGAGTTAAAATTTAAGAAATAACCGTACATGAATCGGTTCAACACCCACAAACAAGACAACTTTGAATTAAAACTGATCTATTAATAATAAATGCGAATGTCTCGGGGTATGAGATCGAATAAACAAATTTTTGAACTACACTTAGTGGGGAGATTTGAGTGAATAAAAATTTGGCCTTTATGAACCGGAATGAATTATTTTTTATTAGTTTTTAATGGCTGGACTCAATGGCTTTTGTACGCAAAAATTCACATTTTTGAGATAACCGGGTTGAGATGTTGAAAACCCGGCGTTAGAATTGAAGAAATGGTCGTACATGAACCGGGTTATATTTTTGGTTTATTATATATTCAATGCTGAATACGAATCCGACCTAAAAAAGTCGCACTTTTGAAAACCCGGGTTAAAATCGCAAAAATGTACCAGTATGAAGCTGAGGTGAATTATTAACAAATCTGAAATCGAGTATAAAAAGTAAAAAATGGGGCGGATCCGATTTAATAAACGGAAAATATGTCACATATTTAATGGAATTTATGATGATTTACCTTGAAACTACCCAGTAAATTTTTTAACAAAAACTCGGTTTGAAAAAACCGGGTTTAAAAAATTTATCTAAATTATTTATTTTTATCATTGAGTGTGAATCTGCCCCATAAATCACATTTTTGATTAATAAATAAATTTTTTGAAAAAAAAAAAAACCGGGTTTACAAAAAAAAACCATCTAAATTATTTATTATATTACTTTAGTGATCAACTGAATTCAAATCTGCCCAAAAAAATATTTGGGATATAACCGGTTTGAGTTGTTGAAAAAGAACCGGAATAAATTACGATTTCTTAATTTACCATGGCTAACTGTGAATCTACCTTTAAAAATTAAAATTTTTGAAAAACCGGGTTTAAAAAATGTGTATATTATAAATTTTATTAGTTTTTTATCACTGAATTTGAATCTGCCCCAAAAATCACGGTTTTATGTATCCGAATTGAAATGTTGAAAAAGAACCGGTTTTAAAAACGGAAAAAATGCCTCATATGCAACGAAATGAATGACGACTTCTTAATTTGCCATGGCTAACCGTGAATGTACCCTCAATATACTGAAAATTAAAAAAACGGTTTGAAAACTGGGTTTAAAATAATTATCTAAATTTTCTATTATATTACTTTTTGATCACTAAATTCAAAAATCACATTTTTGATATAACCGGTTTGAAATGTTGAAAAATAACCGGTTTTTAGAACAGAAGAAAATGCCAAATATCTATGGGAATAAATTATGATTTCTTAATTTGCGATGGCTAACCATGAATCTGCCCTTAAAAAGTAAAATTTTTGACTAAAACCGGTTTGAAAACAAAAACAAAAAACCGGGTTTAAAAAATTTATCTAATTTCTTTTTTAATTTTTTATCACTAAATGTGAATCTGCTCCAAAAATCACATTTTTGATATAATGGTTTTGAAATGTTGTATAACCGTCCGGTTTTAAAAGTAAAATTTTTGAAAAAAAAACCGGGTTAAAAAAAAAACTATCTAAATATCTATTATATTTCTTTTTGATCACTAAATTCGAATCTGCCTCAAATCATCACATTTTTGATATAACCGGTTGGAAATGTTGAAAAAGAACCGGTTTTTAGAACCGAAGAAAATGCCAAACATTTAACGGAAAGAATTATAATTTCTTAATTTTTCATGGCTAACCCTGAAACTGCCCTCAAAAAGTAAAATATTTGAAAAAAAAAACCGGTTTGAGAACAGGATTTAAAAAAATTTGTAACACATTTTTTATATTACTTTTTGACCACTGAATTTGAATCTGCCTCAAAATCCACATTTTTATGTAACCGGATTATGTTGAAAAAGAACCGGTTTTTAGAACAGAAAAAATGTCACAATATATGACTGAATGAAATATGATTTCTTAATTGCCCATGGCTAAACCATGAGTATTTATTACATTTCATTTTGATCATTGAATCCGAATCTGTCCCAAAAATCACAACTTTGATATAACCGGTCTGAAATTAAAAAAAAATGGAAAAATTCCACTTATTTAAAGGAATGAATTGTGATTTCTTAATTTGTCATGGCTGACAGTGAATATATCCTCAAAAAGGTAAAATTTTTGAAGAAAACGGTTTGAAAACCGGATTTAACATTTTTTCCAAATTATTTATTTTATTACTTTTTGATCACTGAATGTGAATCTGTCTCAAAAATCAAAAAAATTGATATAACCAGTTTGAAAAGTTGAAAAAGAACCGGTTATTAGAACAGGAAAAAAATGTCCCATATAAAGGGTGATTTTTTAAGAGCTTGATAACTTTTTTAAAAAAAAAAACGCATAAAATTTGCAAAATCTCATCGGTTCTTTATTTGAAACGTTAGATTGGTCCATGACATTTACTTTTTGAAGATAATTTCATTTAAATGTTGACCGCGGCTGCGTCTTAGGTGGTCCATCCGCTTAGTCCAATTTTGGCATTTCCACGTTTTTGAGTAACAGAGACCCAATTGGTGCGAACGGCGACGAATCGAAAATTGGTGGTCATCATTAACACTGGCCGATACAGCTGCGATATTTTCTTCAGTTCGCACTCTACGTAAGCGTGTTGGTGGTTTAATGTCCAACAATGTAAATTTGGTGCGAAATTTAGTCACAATAGCCCGAATAGCCGCTTCAGTGGGTCGATTAAACTGACCATAAAATGGAAGCGCGCAATGAACTTTCTTAACAGAGCACGCATTTTGATAATAAAATTCAATAATTTGCAAGCGTTGTTCGTTTGTAAGACGATTCATGATGAAATGTCAAAGCATACTGAGCATCTTTCTCTTTGACACCATGTCTGAAATCCCACGTGATCTGTCAAATACTAATGCATGAAAATCCTAACCTCAAAAAAATCAATCTTTATAACGGAATGAATTATAATAATCTACCCTCAAAAAGTAAAAATATAATAATAAAAATAAAAAATATTAAAATTAAATGCGAATCTCAAAAAGTAAAATTTAAAAAACGGATTTAAAAATTATCTAAATTATTTATTATATTAATTTCTGATCACTGAATTCGAATCTGGCCAAAATCCACTTTTTTGATATAACCAGCTGGAACCCGTTTGAAATGTCCGTCCGGTTTTAAAAAAAAAAACTAAAAATTCCACATATCTAACGGAATGAATTCTGATTTATTAATTTGCCATGGCAAACTCTCAAAAGGTTAAATTATTGAAAAAAAACCCGGATTGAAATGTTGAAAAAAAAAACGGATTAATTTTTTGCTTATTATTCAATTCAACACTGAACTAGACTCTGCCTTCAAAAAAAAAATTGAAAAAATTGGTTTGAAAGCCCCAGAGTGAAATTCGGATACAGTTTTCAGAAAATCAGTTTAAAATGATAAAAACGGCGGTTTAAAAAAAAAAATAGAAAATTAAAATTTTGGTTTAGTAATTTTTCTACACCGAACTTGAATATACCCTTTTAAAAGACACAATTATTCTAGTGTAAATATATTGTTTAAAATCCTCACATAGAATCTGTAACATACATTCCATTGTAGAGGATTTATAAGATTCGTCTCA
Source organism: Polietes domitor (assembly GCA_947397865.1). Lineage (NCBI taxonomy): Eukaryota > Metazoa > Arthropoda > Insecta > Diptera > Muscidae > Polietes > Polietes domitor. The sequence goes on from OX377621.1 coordinate 166,940,953, forward strand.
GTTTAATATGAAAAATATTTTTGGATTGTTTAATCCAACAAGTTGAATGTGTCATGAATTCAATCCGCTCTCCCCATATTTTCTTCCACAGTTTGACCAGCATCTTGTTCTAGATAATCACATATCTCCCAAATCCTATGAGGTGTGAAAAAAAAAACGAGTAATAAAATGATGGAGGGGTATCGCAATACCAGTTGGCGTATAAGTTGTATTAATATATATAATTCATATTAATCAGACGCCTTGAAGAATAGCTTTATCATAGTGGATTTGTAGTACACTCTCCCCATACTTTCTTCCATATTATAAAGCTTGGTTTGTTGTGTTACAACTGACAAAATCATATGCTGATACTTTGCTCTCCATGGGAGCGTATAATTGATATTAACATATAATAATCATATCACTCGTACCCTTTAGAAGGGATACATCAATCATACGCCTTATTGGCCTACACGGATTTATTATAAATATATTAAAGGATCGATAACTCCTAGGACTTTCTTTAAGGAAGGCTGCGTTTTCCTTAACTTCCAGTAAATACTATTCTGCGATACATGAATCCAAGTTAATCACAGTGAATATTGTCTTGGATTTCTGACTATTTTTAAATGTTAAATATCATATTATTTTAATACACTCTTCCCATGTCTTAATTAATGCTTAGGTGCTCTTTGGCACAGCCTGCTTCCTACATCCTTTGCTGTATTACAAGTGATAGAATCCTATGGCGATATTTTCCTTTATATGAGTATAAGTAATATTAATACATCAGTAATTTTAATATTAATCCTACGCTGATTGGAATATAAAACGATCCGATCGGTCATATCTAGGCCTTATTTTATCAGGAAGGCATTACCTTCCGAATTATTTTATTCTGCAATACATGAACCCAAGTTAATCACAGTGAATATTTACTCTTATTATTTTTTCGACGTTTAATAACATATGACTTCAAACGACTCTTCACATCTTTTCTTTGGTGCTTCATGTCTCTGAGAATCGCAGCTTGCTTGCAAATGATTAAATTCTATAAAAACACTTTCCTCCATAGGGGCGTATAAGTGATATTAATATATTAATCCGCTTACAATGAATACATCAATCATACGCCTTAGTGCCCTACGCGGCTTGGAATATTAAAAGATCACACCTTGGTCTTTTTATCAGGAAGACCAGGCCGCGTTATTTGCAATTTATATTCATCAATAAATGAATATATGTTAAACTTAGGGATTTGAAATCACAGTGAATATTATCTCCATTTAATGTCATATGTTTTCCAACTTCTCTCCCACCATATTTATTCCCTACTTTCGGACACTTTATCCCAGAGAATCAAAGACTTATTTCCTACATGCTTAGTTTTTTTTTAATTATTTAATTAATTCTTAGATTTTTAGTTATAGTCTGTAAAGATTATTGTAAATCCATTGACTGAAATAAATGAAATGAAAGAATCCACCCTAGGAGCGTATACATGATATTAATATATTATTCATATCAATCATACGCCCTAGAATGCAGACATCAATCATACGTCTTAGTGCCCCTCGCGACTTTTTTGTCAGGGAGGCCGCGTTATTATCAATTTATATTCATCAATGCATGAATTCTAGTTGATCTCAGTGGTTTGAAATCATAGTGAATATTGCCTCCATTTAATGTCATATGATTTCCAACTTCTCTCTCCATCTTCTCTCTCCATGCACTTCCGTGCACTTTATCCCAGAGAATCAAAGGCCTACTTCCTACATTCTTTACTTAGTCACAAGTGATAAAATCCGTTGGTAATACTCTCCATCATAGGAGCGTATAAGTGATATTAATTTATTATTCATATCAATCATACGCCCTAGAAGGTAAACATCAATCATATGCCCTTGAAGGCAAACATCAATCATACGCCTAAGTGCCCTACGCTACTTGGAATATTAAATGATCACATCCAGATCTTTTTATCAGGGAGACTGCGTTATTTGCAACTTCTATTCATCAATACATGAATCCATATTAAAGTCAGTGGTTTGAAATCACAGTGAAAACTATCCCCATTTAATGTCATATGATTTCAAACTTCTCTCCCCATCTTTTCTTTCATACTTTCGTGCTCTTTATCCAAGAGAATCAAAGACCTACTTCCCACATGCTTTGCTATGTTACAAGTGATAAAATCCGTTAGTAATACTCTTCAACATAGGGGCGTATAAGTGATATTAATATATTATTCATATTAATCATACGCCCTAGAAGGCAATACATCAATCATACGCCTTAGTGCCCTACGCGACTTGGAATATTAAATGATCACATTAAGATCTTTTTATCCGCTCTTCTTCTTTTATACCGCATTATTTTCAGTTTCTATTCATCAATGCATGAATCCTAGTTGAACTCAGTGCTTGGAATACTGTCCCCATTTAATGCCACATGATTTCAATCTTCTCTCCCAATTTTTCTTTCATACTTTCGTGCTCTTTATCCCAGAGAAAGGCAAGCCTGGTTCCTACATCCTTTGTTGTGTTACAAATGATAAAATCTTATGGTGATTCTCTCCATCGTATAAGTGATATTAATTTATTATTCATATTAATCATACGCCCTAGAAGGCAATACATCAATCATACGACTAAGTGTGCGGTTACACCTAGGCCTTTTTCACCAATTAAACTCAGTGATTCGAAATCACTGGTTACATTGTCAAAAGAGATTTTTAGTTACCCGTCACTTTTTTAAAAAATCCCCACTGCGGCCTTGGGATGCTATGTAGGTGGATGACATATAAAGTTCGTGTCCTCTTAATTTAGATTCTCGATTTGCATTCTGCTCTTTATAGAGAAATAATTTAAGTAACTTATTCACACTGTTTTCTTGTCCCATATAATGACCAGGACTATAGCTTGTTATCAATTAAAATTAGTGGCTGGGAATCCGCTGTCTCATAAGATTTTTGGGTTCCCCTTCACTTTTTAAAAAATCCCCACTGCGACCTTGGTGGAGTGCATATAAATTTCTTCACCTTCAATTTCATTCTGTTATTTAAAAGTAAATGTACGAAGAATTTAAGTAAATTATTCACACACTATTTGAGCCAAGTTATTTTGTTTCCCCCCCATGTAATGACCAGGCCTATAGCTTCCTATTTCTATTCTGTTTTCCTTATTGTTATGGCCTTTGTTTATATTGTCATTTAACGAAATTCTAAGTGTCACACAAGCAGGCCCCCGTCCCTCATACTGACAAATCGCACATCGTACACATTCCGGCAGACGAGGAATATCAAATGCTATCTGTGACGAGATATGCTTTACAATTTGTCTACATATGTACAATGGCACATATGTACATATGTATGTACATGATGCATATGGGTATGGAAATTTTGTGTGTAAGCTCACGTACTTACTGGAAGTAAGCCTACATTTGTATGAGTATATATGTATGTGTTAGTTCTTCTATTTATATAACATGTGTGTGTGTGTGTGCGTAAAGTATTAAATAAAAATATGTCTTTATTAAATCCACAGCAGCAAAAACACCCTCTGAAACCACCTACTTATTTCGGAACGTCTGTTCACATGCCGTATGTTTGTGTGTACATTCCTTAAGGTGTGGGAAAAGTTATTCGGATTAATATTTCCATAGGTGGTGGTGGTGGGTGTTACCACAATGTCCTTGGAGTACGGCCCCCCTTGGCTCCTCGCATATTTCACACTTACACCTACGCAACACCCATCCTCCTCCTCCATCTGCCTCTCATGCTCTTCTTCGTTTTACTCCCTATGCGAAACAACATCGAAAGCTTTGCATACAAACGATGAGTTTTGCGTAGGAGGAGGAGGAAGAGGAGGAGGTGGAGCAGGGGGCGTAAATATGCTGTGGTTCTTTGGTTGTCGACAAATATTTTTCAATTAACTTAAAATGTCACAGAAAATGTGTGACATTTCTTTTTCTGTGTTCCCAAGTCCTAAGTCCGGGACATGCATGACCCACCGACCGAACTGCTGCTGCTTTGGTTTGTGGACTTTCGCCTCAAAACACCCCCTCACCCTCACCCCCCCACACAGCCAATGGCTGACAGAAGTCATAATTATTTATTTGCATTTCATTTATATTCATTTTTTTTTTAAATTACAGGATTACTTTTGCTTTGAGAATAAGGGGGAGCCGGAGGAAAAGGAGATTTCCTTTGCTTTCGTTCACTTTGCTTGAATTTTTTTAAAAGGGATTGCTGAGCCGTATTTGTGGAATAAGTAAGACATTCATAATTGCCACCATTTCCCACCGTTTTTTAAACTAAATCATTAACTGACGTCTTTGTTCGTGATTTTTCTTGATGTGTGTGACACGTAACATTTATCATTTTCCCGTAAATTGTTTTAAATTCTCAGAATAATCCTTATTCCTTGGCTTAAGCAAATGTTATTAAATATTTAAAAAGTTTTTTTTTTGATTTTAATTCAAAAAATCCGCTTTCTACAGAAAAGTCTAATTAAATATACCACCTTGAAAGGAATGGAGTGAACAAGGTATCCTAGCGATATTTGATGAAGGATTTCCACCTACGCTCTTTAACATTTCCAGCAAAATTTGACGGAAGACAATGGTAAGCAGTGCCTACACCGAAATGCCTGAATTGTTGGAGGCCTCCATAAATACCATGAAAGCGTATAAGTGATATTAATATATAATTCATATTAATCATACGCCTACGAGCGCTTGGGCATAATAAATGCACAATGTCACACCAAACAAGAAGTGGCGTTTAATTTTGCTGGCTGTGGTTTCCTTAACTTCCGGCAGATTGTACACACAGACACAGACGTATTCACGAAACAGGTTTGGCATCACAGGGAACACCATCAGAAGATTGATAACTCTAGACAAACGGAATTTTTTCTTTGCAGTGCATTTCGGACACCAGAGCTTGAAAAATAATAAAAATCCGTCTTAATATTATTAATTGAATTAGAATGTGCATCCAAAAAGATTTTTTTGAGAAACCCGGTTTAAAATGGTAGTAAAACAGGTTTTAAATATAAAAAAAATTAAAAACCCATATTGATATTTTTTAATTGAATTAGAATGTGGACCCAAAAGAACTTTTTTTGAGAAACCCGGTTTGAAATGGCGATAAAAACCGGTTTTAAATATGAAAAAAAATACAAACCCATATTGATATTTTTCAATTGAATAAAAATCTCCACCCAAAAAGAAATTTTTTTGAGCAACCCGGTTTGAAATGACGATAAAAACCGGTTTTTAAAATGAAAAAAAAAAAAAAAATAATAATAAATGAGAAGGAATGAATTGTACTTTGTTAACTTGTCATCGGTGAAATCGCAAAAATTTGCATTTGTGTCAAAACCGGTTGTGAAATTTTGAAAAACCGAATTTAAAAAGGACGAAATATGCTTTATATGTACCAAAACGAGTTTTGCTTACTCGCTGAATTATAATTTGTACTTGAAATATAGATAGAAAACTGGTTTTAGATAACAAAAAAGATTTTTTTAAGAAACCCGGTTTGCAATGCCGATAAAACCGGTTTTAAATATGATAAAATTGAACAAATGAGAAGGAATGAATTGTACTTTGTTAATTTGTCATCGGTGAAATCGCAAAAATTTGCATTTGTGCAAAACAGGTTTTAAAATTTTGAAAACCCGGATTTAAAAAGGACGAGATATGCCTTATATGTACCAAAACGAGTTTAGTTTACTGGCTGAATTATAATTTGTAGTTGAAATATAGATAGAAACCCGGTTTTAGATAACGATAAAATCGGTTTCAAATATGAAAAAAAATAGAGTGTATTTAAGATGAAAATTAATCGTAAATTATTATTTTGATCTGCACATAAGAAGAATATTTTTTAGAGAAAACCGGTTTGATATTACAATAAAACCGGTTTTAAGTGTTAAAAATCGACTATATGCGAGGAAATTAATCGTAAATCAATAATTTGCCATAATTAATTTCTGCCCCTAAAACTCTCATTTTTTGAAAATCGGGTATGAAATTAAAAATCCGCTTTTAAAAAGCACGAAAATTTTCATATATTTCATATATTTCCATTTTTCATCGCTGAATCAGAATCTGCACACAAAAAGACATTTTTTTTTGAAAACCCGTTTTAAATTACTATAAAACCGGTTTTTAATATGAAAAAATGGAATACTTGAGAACAAATTAATCGTAAATTATTAATTCCCCAGTATTAATTTCTACCCCTAAAACTGACTTGAAATTAAAAAACCGGTTTTAAAAAGTACGAAAAATACCGATATGTACCAAAATGAATTGTGTTTACTTAGTTTTTAATCGTTGAATGATAATCTGCCACAAATAGACAATTTTTTTAGAAAACCGGTTTGAAATTACAATAAAACCGGTTTTTAATATGAAAAAATCGAACACATGAGAGAAAATTAATCGTAAATTATTAATTCCCCATTAATAATTTCTACACCTCAAACTGAAATTTTTTTAAAACCGGGTTTGAAATTAAAAAACCGGTTTTAAAAAGTACGAAAAATGCCATATATGTACCAAAATGAATTGTGTTTTCTTAGTTTTTCATCGCTGAATCAGAATCTGCAACCAAAAGAATTTTTTTGGAGAAAACCGGTTTGATATTACAATAAAATCGGTTCTAAATATGCAAAAAAATCGAGTATTTGAGATGAAATTAATCATAAATTATTAATTTGCCATTATTAATTTTTGTTCCTTAAACTCAAATTTTTTGAAAACCGGTTTTGAAATTAAAAAAAGGTTTTAAAAACGATGTCATATATGTACCAATATTAATTGCGCTTTCTTAGTTTTTCTTCGCTGAATTATAATCTGGACATAAAATGAAAATTTTGAGAAAACCGGTTTGAAATTACAATAAAACCGGTTTTTAATATGAAAAATCGAGTATTTGAGAGGAAATTAATCTTAAATTTGCCATATTTAATTTCTGACTCTAAAACTCAAATTTTTTTGAAAACCGAGTTTGAAATTAAAAAAAAACGGAAAAAACGATGAAAAATGTCATATATATATCAAAATGAATTGCATTTGCTTAGTTTTTCATCGCTGAATGAGAATCTGCAACCAAAAGAAACATTTTTGAGAAAACCGGTTAGAAATCTAGATTGAACCGGTTTTAAAGTTGACAAAAATTTAATACATGAGACAGAATAAATGTAATTTATTAATTTGCTATTAGCTGAACGAGAATAAAAATTTAAATTTTTTGAAAATCGGGTCTTAAATCTTAAATCAATAATTTGCCATATTTAATTTCAGACTCTAAAACTCAATTTTTTTTGAAAACCGAGTTTGAAATTAAAAAAACTGAAAAAAACGATGAAAAATGTCATATATATATCAAAATGAATTGCATTTGCTTAGTTTTTCATCGCTGAATGAGAATCTGCAACTAAAAGAAACATTTTTGAGAAAACCGGTTAGAAATCTGGATTGAACCGGATTTAAAGTTGACAAAAATTTAATGCATGAGACAGAATAAATGTAATTTGTTAATTTGCTATTAGCTGAACGAGAATAAAAATTTACATTTTTTGAAAATCGGGTTTGAAACTTTGACAAAAAAATTCGGTTTTAAAAACGATAAAAATGGTTTTAATGTATGTTTAATTATCTGCACATAAAATGTAAAATTTTCGAAAAACTCGGTTTAAAATTTCGATTAAACCGGTTTTAAATATGAAAAAAGAATATAAGAGACGGAATAAATTCTATTTTGTTGATTTGCCATTTCTGAACTAGAATAAAAATTCCATTTTTTTTGAAACCCGGGTTTGGAACTTTGAAAAACTCGGTTTTAAAAAGAACGAAAAATTAAATATGTATCAAATTAATTGGGCTTCATAGTTTTTCCACCGCTAAATGAAAACCCGGATTGAATTGTCGATTAAAGTGGTTTAATTTTTCATTGCTGAAGGAGAATCTCTTAAAAACTCACATTTTTTTCTTGAAAACCGGGTTTGTAACTTTGAAAAACGGAAACGACAGAAAATGTTTAGTTTCGTATGTATTTTTTAGGTATCTGCACATAAAACGTGAAAATGTGTAGAAAACCGGCTTGAAATTTCGATTCGGTTCGGTTTTAAATGTAAACAAATACTATATGAGATGGAATGATTTGTACTTTGTTAATTTGCCATAGCTGAAATAGCAAATTTCACATTTTTATCAAAATCGGTTTTGAAATTTAAAAAAAAAACCGGTTAAAAAACGTAAAAAATTATATATATACCAAAATTATTTGCGTTTTAAGTATTAAAAAATTGCATATGAGACGGAATAAATTGTATTTGTCATCACTGAACGAGAATCTTTTAAAAATTCATATTTTATGAAAACCGGTTTTGAAATTAAAAAAAAAAAACCGGGTTTAAAAAAGGCAAAAAATTATTGCTTTATTATGTTTGTTTAAGTATCTGTACATAAATTGTGTAGAAAACCGGTTTGAAATTTCGATTCGGGTTTAAATATAAAAATTCACATTTTTTTTATCAAAATCAGTTCTGAAATTTTAAAAAACTCGGTTTTAAAAAGGAACAAAAAATTAAAAAAATGTAATATATACCAAAATTATTTGGGCTTCTTAGTTTTTCCTCCGCTGAATGAGAAACCCGGTTTAAAATGTCGATTAAACCGGTTTTAAATGTGAAAAAATTATAATATGAGACGGAATGAATTGTTCTTGGTGATTAAAAAATTATATATTTTTTTTGAAAACCGGGTTTGAAACCGGTTTGAAAAAAACCGGTTTTAAAAATTACAAAAAATGATAATATTTTTCCGTCGAATAAGTATCTGTAAAAAATGTATTTTTATAAAATGTATTTTTTTTAGAAACCCGGTTTGAAATGTTGTAGAATCCGTTTTAGAACATGAAACATGAATTTTGGATTTCATGATTCCTAGCTACAGATGTTTAGCAATGGTTTCATTCTTTTACCCTTTTGTACCCTTTTACTCCCAAATAAGTACGAATTCCGAAATATCATTTCTTAGTACGCGTCTCCGTCATCACCTGGTTTCAGTCGTTTGGTCATATTTATTATTTATTTTAATATTTATTTGATTTAAATAAAATATATAAGTGATAGTGAATATTGAAAGTACCTTCTACGAAAATTAATATTTTTAGTGTTGATTTTGGGGTGCTCCTAATACACACAAAACATATTTTGTTAGTATTATTATATATTTTATATACACATTATTATATTATGTTTTATTAATGATCTTTAGTATTCAGTTTTGTTTTCTTATTCTGTAGGCTATTGTTTTCACCAATATTTGTTTCCTCCTCCTCCTCCTTCTTGAACATATGACAACACATTTCTTCAAAGAAACAAATCTGCATCACATAGTTCCCTTTAGGGCGGATGCCACACACAAAAACACCCTGTGGAAATCACTTTCCGTTTCCTTTTTCAATCGACCAAAGAATATCAATGATTGTTGGTTGGGCTGCTTTCAAATCACACAGTCAATTTGAATTTTGTGTACTTGTGGCTTTGAGCCATCGCACAGATGTCTATCCTCCAAAACACAAATTAATCTGCCCACGGCCAAGATTTTCTACTTTTCCACTTTACCTATCAAAAGGGGGGGGGCCCCACTCTCAGCTGAGTGATGACCCCATTTAACCACAATTTCTCTTTCATAAAATATGAGGGGGGACCCCCCTACACTACAAGAAATTTCATTAAAATTCATTGTGTTACTATTTATTTTGCCCAGATTTCTTGTTTGTTTTGTGCTCGTTCAAGCCATCTACTTTCCTTTTTGATTAAATTCATAAAAATGAAATCAAGGTCCTGGCTCGTGTGTGTATGTGTGCGTGGCTGCTGGCTCATCGCTCTTTCACACTCATACTCACACACATTCAAAGTGGAGAAGAAAAAAAAAGATGAAAAAGAAAAATTATTTCACTCAAACATAAAATTGAAATTAATGTTCTAGTATTTATTAAAAAGGACGAAAAACAGCCAGGCAAACAAACCACCAACCGACCGAGCGAGCGAGCGAGCGACCGGCCTACATTCCAACTGCTGCAACTACACAAAGGAGGAACACATTTACAAACATTAAACATACACATATGTACGAACGTGTACACATGTATTCCACTGCCACTATTCGAAGTGAATGGCTATGAATGAAGTTGGCTTGGGGTAGCCAGCCTGCTGCTGTTTCCCCCGCCACTGCCTGCCGCTGCACACAAATCTTTGTTTGTTTGTTTGTTCAGCATTTGTGTTGCAACAAACAGCCGCAAGGCGGCATCATGTCCTTTTTCTACAACCAACCATCCAACCAAAAGCAAAGAAAAAATCAAGTACCCCAAATGGGGGTTGGGGGGTATTTGAACAGCAGAGTGCAGTAGAGGCGAAGGGTGGGGTGTGAGTGGGCCCAACTAAAAATAAAACAAAACTCAGTAAAACACCGATCTTGTTGTTGAATGTTGGGAAAAAGTGTAAATGGGTTAAATGGCTGACACTGGTAATAAAAGTTTACCCAAGTAGATGTCCTCTCCATGTCCTGTGGACCTCACAGCGGCACCGAGCAGCACAAACGAACCCACACTCCGCCTTTACACACAAACACACACCTATACGCGCCATATAATGAAGATGAAAAGGGTAAATAATAAAACAAAATTCAGTGCTGCATTCCGGCCAGGTAGAATTGTACAGTGGGACCAGGCTGAACAAAATAGATATTTAAAAAATATTTTTTTGTGTGCATTGTTTTATTTTTAGCAGTTTTTATAATTTATTTTAAGGGCATTCCATAATTGAAAAAATAATTAAAAAATCATTTAAAATTAAAAAATAATAATAAAATTTAAAAATATATTGTTTAAATTTTCCTTTGTTAATTTTAAGTTCTTAGAAAATTTCAAATATAAATTTAAAAAAATAAATATTTATATTTTTCTTTTGTTATTTCCTAATTTCTTAGAATATTTGTAATATATAAGAAAAATTATAGATAAATGAATAACAATAATTAAAATAAATAAATAATTAAATATCTATTTTTTATTTTTCTGTTGTTAATTTTTAAGGTGTGTGTGTGAATAACAATAATTAAAATTTAAATATCTATTTTTTATTTTTTTGTTGTTAATTTTTAAGGTGTGTGTTTTTTGATGTGCATTATTTTATTTTTAATTGTTTTCATTTTTATTATTTTTGGAATATATTTCATTTTCAAGACATTTGCCATTTCATATTTAAAAAAAAATAAAAATATTAAAAAAAAAAAAATAATTAAAATTTAAAAATATATATTTTTAATTTTTCTATTGTTAATTTTTAAGATGTGCGTTTTTGCTGTGCATTGTTTTATTTTTAGATTTTTTTGTTCCAAAAATATTTTATTTTTAGGGAAATTGTCATTATTTTGTTTTTAGCTGTATGTATTTGTTCCAAAAATATTTTATTTTCAGGGCATTTGCCATTTCATATTTGAAAAAAAAAGAAATAAAAATCTTAAAAAAAAAAAAAAAACAATTAAAAATTGAAAAAAGAAAATAATTAATATTTAAAAATTTTTTTTAATTTTTTAGTTCTTAAATATTTCAAATATATAAGAAAAATAATGGATAAATTAATAGTAATAATTAAAAAATCTTTAACATTTAATAAATAATTAATATTAAAAAATATTTTTAGTGTTTTTTTTTGTTAATTTTAAGGTGTGCTTTGTTGTTGTGCATTGTTCTTTTTTGTTCCAAAAATATTTTATTTTTATGGCAATTGTCATTATTAAAAAAAATAAAATATATATATACACAAAATATATTTTTTTTAATTTAACTTTTCAAATATAAATTTAAAAATATATTATTTTAAAATTATATTAAATTTAAAAAGTATATTAAATTTAAAAATAGATTGTTTTAATTTTTCCTTAAAACATTTCAAATATATAAGAAACTAGTAAATCAAAAAAAAAAATTTTTTTCAAATCCATGCTTTATGCAAGCAGAATTTTATTGGGCCTAGAAATTCTTTTTTAGTTATCTTTTGTAGAAGGAAAAATTACTGCGTTATCAGGAGCAGAAATAATAGATTTTTAATTTGTGGTTTGTATGGGATGTACCACGCCCCGTTGTCCATTCCCGCTCATTTTTGCAGCAGCACTTAAAAAATGCACACCAAACCGACGTACCAAATTTTGTTCAAATACCGTTATCAGGAGCAGAAATAATAGATTTTTAATTTGTGGTTTGTATGGGAGGTACCACGCCCCTTTGTCCAATTGGTCAAATTTTTCCATTTCCTTGTATTGTCATCGAAAATGATTAAGTGTGCAAAATTTGAGCAAAATTGGTTGAGAAAAAAGCTTTCAAAAATTGATTTCAAATTTTGTGGCACACAAACATATATAGAAAGTAACCTTATATAAAGCATGGAAAAAGATATATATTATTAGATTTTTTTTAGTTTTGAAAATTTTATTTTTATTTTTTATGGAAAATTAATTATAAGAAAATAGTATATTTAAAAAATATTTATTGTGTTTAATTGTTTTATTTTAGTTGTTTTTTTCTTCCAACATATTTTATTTTTACGGCATTCCATATTTGAAAAAAAAAATAAAAAAACATTAAAAATTAAAAAAATAATAAAAAAAAACATTTTTTTTTAATTTTCTTTAGTTAATTTTTAAGTTCTGGATTTAAATTTAGAATTAATTTATTATTTAAAATTAATTTATTATTTTAAATTAAATTTAAAATCAAAAATATATCTTTTTTATTACGTTCTATTTTTAATAAAATGATATTCAAAATTTAAAAAAATCTTTAAAATTAAAAAACATTAAAATTAAAAAAAAATCATTAAAATATTTTTGTTATTAAATGTATGTGTATTTGTTAATAAAATATAAAATGTTAGCTAAAATTTTTTAAATTAAATTTAAATTCAAAAAATTTATATCTTTTTACTTTTTTTTATTAAATTTCTCATTTTCATCCTTCGTCTTATAAGTTTGGGAGTATAAATCGATCACGCCCATTCATACGTTAAATTAAAGTACGACTACAAATTATCGAATTTAACGTAGAAGTGTCTTTAGAAAAGTCAGCAACTATTTTGAAAACCTTTTAATTATGTTAGAGAAAAAATTCCCCTTTTTCGAAATTTAGAAATAAATATTAGAATTTACTTTCCTTTTCCAGCTGTTGAGGAATTTTATTAAAGTTTTTCCCCTCTCACCCCACTGTATGATGGTTGACATAAATGATACTCCGACGAGCTCCACAGCAATCTGGTATCTGGCTGGCAGGTCAACTAAATGATGTAGCATCTTTAGATGAGGTGCGAGGGTGGCAAAACAACAAAAAGAACGAACAGATTTACACATAAACTGTAGTTAAATGCAGTTCCTGTGTTCGTTTCTGTTTTATTGTCCTTCAGCCTTTCAGCCGCTGCTGCTGCTCATGTTGATGTCGTTGGCGTTTGTCCCTGCATCTGTGTGTGTGTGTGTGCACAAAATGGGAAAATGTAATTGCAATTAAAAGTGAATATAAATGAAAATGTGAATGCGAATGTGAAATGTTAAATATTATTTCCCAACAACAGCAACAAAAAGAAACAGAAATGATGCAATCTTGCGGTTTGCGGTTGCCAATGAAATTGAGTTTACATGGCGTATGAGTGATTTTTAAATAATTGATATGATTCATACGCTCCGTTGGCCACAGAACGGCCCTAAAATGGTTTTATGTATATTTATGTATATGTAATGTGTGTATGTATGTATTAATGCATTAATTTAACATGTGCAAAGAATCGTTTTGCGAATGATGATGATGGCCTGAATCCAATATTATTCAGATGAATGGTGCAAGGTGATTTAGTTTCAGCAGGATTTATACAAAGGACATTTTTTAACGTACATGCTCATTTTTCCACGTGAAACGAAACAGAAATTACTTTTAATTGGACATATATCATATTTTTAAAATGAGAGTACAAATATTAAATGTACCTTCGACAAAATTAGGAAATTTGAAAAATATATAGGGTCCGCCAAATAACTTTTTTTTGAAAATGCTATAAAAAACTACTGAATATTTTCTCAAATTTCTTTTTTTATTTGAAAGTACAATCCTTCCGGTTAATAATGGAAAATAATTTCAGTCAAATGGCTGCCTCGGGCACCCCACAAATAGTCTAATAGTTGAATAGTTGAAAAAAAAAACGTTAGATGGCGGACCCTATATAACCATATTTTTTTGTAAAAGAATTATTCATAAAAATTGTAATTATCAACGTAATTAAAATTATACAAAAATTTTAAATATAATAAGAAGCCACTTGAAAGACTTTTGACATGGTCCAGTTCAAATCAAATAAATAATAATAAAATAAAATATAATAAATAATAATATCCTATACATAGAAGAAAATCCATAAATTTTTTTGTGTTTTGATTTAATGACTTAGTCCTTAATACATGCAAAAAATATTATTGCTCGGACACAAAATTTCTAATTTTTCAAATTCAAATTTAGCCTACCACAAGTGACACCTACAAACAATGGAAAAAGACAGTGGACTGTAGGGTAGGGTTTCACTAATCACATTATTATTCCCGGTGCCGTAAAAACCGGTGTTTTTACAATTATTTCCAAAAGTGGAAGTGGAAGTGGGGTCCAATTGCCACAAACTTCCAGTACCTCCCATACACATAATCCGACACTAAGTAAAATTTAAGTTCTTCCATACACATGTTCTCTGAGAGGGTACATATAAGTCGGTTTAACCAACTTAAACTTACGTACTTGTTTTGTACAGCCTTTGAGAAGAACATTTTTACATTGGTCAAATTTTCTTATTATAACATTTGACATTATTTCATATTTTAGGGTATTTTTACTTGTTTAGCGATATTAAGGCTAAATGTAACCCTTTTTAATTTCCAAAAATAAAACCACTTGTCGTATAAGTACTATTAATTAAGACAGCGGCCGTGGGGCGTATACTTGTTATATATTCTAATGTAGAACCGTCATACTCAGATTTTATGGAATAGAAATTCTCTACAATATCGAGTTTCGGCGAAATTATCTATAATAAAAGATTTTTGACGAAATTATCTATAATAATAGAATATAATTTCAATTGAATTCTCTATAATAATAGAACTTCGATGAAATTGTCTATAGAAACCGAATTTCGACCAATTTTTCGAAAAAAAACGAATTTCGAAAAGTTTTCCGATAAAAATCGAATGACAAATTTTTCGATAAACATCGAATTTCGTGGCTATATTTATTACAAATAGAATTTCAACGAATATTTTTTTAAGTAATTTAAACGTAATTTTGACGAATATTTTTCAATTCTATATAATAAATATATATATATTCTATTTTACTAATATTCCGATGAATTTTTCTTAAAATCGAATTTCGACAAATTTTCCGATAAAAATTGATGTCGACAATATTTTCGATAAAAATCGAATTTCGACAAATTTTTCGTTAAAAATCGAATTTTGACGAAATATTCGACAACAATTTAATTTTTGACAAAAAAAAAATTCATGAAATTTAACGTAATTTTACGAAAAATTTTCATAATAAATAATATATAATAAATAAATTTAAATTACCAATATTCTGATGAAATTTTCTATGTGGGTGATTCCATTGGAACGGGTGTAACACTTTAGCTTAAATATTCCCAATATCTTAGTGTTTTAAATATGGGAGATATACAACAAACTAGAGCGTCATGGGTGTGACCTTAGCTTTGAAGAAAATCTTCAGGTTTTACTTATTTTCTTGAATTCAGTAATGTTCTTTCATTACATGGCTTTTTTTGGTTTTTGCTAATCAAAATATACTTTCTTCTACAGTATATGTTACCGACATCTATTTATGAATACAGGAATTGAATATAGGATATTTAAATTGTAATGGGCATGACATTTTAACGGAAATCCTGTTACGACACTATTATATATCTGGAAAAGGAAATGATCAGACCTATTGTTGTCATTATTTTTCGGAAATATAATCAAAAATATGTATTATGAGAATTATTATTATTATATTATTATATTATCGGTGTCTTTTTAAAACATAAATTGGTTTTGAAATTTTGTCGAAACAAAAGTCACTTTACGTGGAATCACCCATATACAAAATGTTTGAAGGAAATTAAAGAAAAAAATAGAAAAGAGTGTATCTCTTTTTTTTAATTTTCAATGAAATTTTCTATATAGAAGAAGCTTCGATGAAACCAAAATATCAATAATAATAATATTATTACTTTAAATAAACGAGAATCAGATTTTGTTGATGAGCGTATTTGGTATTGCAAAATGTTAAATTTATTTAAATTATATTTTTTTAAATTCCATAAATAATACCTTATGTCGTATAAGTACTATTAATTAAGCTAAAGGCCAGAGGGCGTATACTTGTTATATATTCAAATGTACGTATATCACTCATACTCCTGTGTGTCTTTGATTCTATTAGAATCAAGAATTAATAGAATTTCAACTAAATTCCCTAAAACAATAAAATTTCAACTAAATTCCCTAAAATAATAGAATTTCGATTAAAATTGAATTTCGATAATAATACAATTTCGACGAAATTGTCTATAAAAATAGAATTTCAAACAATTTGAAAGTTTCTAGCGTTAAACTTATTCCTAAAACATTTTAAATGATCGTTTATTTATTTTCCATAAATAATACGTTATGTCGTATAAGTACTAGTAATTAAGCTAACGGCCGGAGGGCGTATACTTGTTATATATTCAAATGTACGTATATCACTCATACTCCTGCGTGTCTTTGATTCTATTAGAATATAATTACTAGAATTTCAATAATAATACAATTTCGACGAAATTGTCTATAGAAATAAAATTTCAATCAATTTGAAAGATTTTAGCGTTAAATTTATTCCTAAAACATTTTAAATGATCGTTTATTTATTTTCCATAAATAATACCTTAAGCCGTACTTGTTATATATTCAAATGTAAGAATATCACTCATACTCCTGCGTGTCTTTGATTCTATTAGAATATAATTAATAGAATTTCAACTAAATTCCCTAAATAATAGAATTTCAATAATAATACAATTTCGACGAAATTGTCTATAGAAATATAATTTGAAACAATTTGAAAGTTTTTAGCATTAAATTTATTCCTAAAACGTTTTAAATGATAGTTTTTATTTACTTTCCATAAATAATACCTTATGTCGTATAAGTACTATTAATTAAGCTAACGGGCCGGAGGGCGTATACTTGTTATATATTCAAGTGGGCAACACTCATACTCCTGCATGTCTTTTTCCGATTATATTAGTTCTATAATTATTTTACAATTTCCTTTTTCTCTCTATTTAATTGCAGCCATGTTGGTGATCACTTGTAAAACGCTGCAGTGCTCTTCCCACCTTGAACTCTTGCCAATGTTATGTTCAAAACGTTTACAACAGCAGCAGCAACAACAGCAACGTGTTAAGGTAACATTCATTATCACATGCTTAAAAACTATAAAATGAAAACAATATAAAACGCTTGTGAAACTAGCAGATACAAACATAAACACAACACAAACAAACTAAACGTTTAAAATATTTTATAGCTTTTTAGCAAATAATTGGAAAGTGGCACGGAAACAATGCGAGCGAATCATTAGCAAGTCTTTTCAACCCCATCCAACCCCACCCTGATGAGAGCCCTCCAACTAGAACAACGAACTGAAATTTAATGGCGGCCATAAAGTGTGACGAGGGAAACTAAATCGAAAACCAAAAGCTTTACATACACAAACAAACTAAGTGGCAACAAAATGACCAGAGTTTAAAGCCCAACCCAACCAAAGAGTGAGATTCAGTCAGGGAAGACGAAGAAGAAGAAAAGAAGCTGTAATTTAAACAACAGGAACAAAACACCCAACATATATTTACAAAATACTTAATTAAAAAAGGAAACCCCTGAAAACCTGCTCTATTCGGGGAAAACAAACTCTAAACGACGTAATCTCTTCCTCGCTCAAATACATCCTCAAAAAAAAAACAGAGCGCGGAGCCCCCCAGGGCAAAACGCGAACGAACACACAGAGTCCGACACCAGCTCAGCTCTCAGGCAGCGGAAGGCATTCATTGCATCCCGTTTAAAGCGTTTAATGCCATACATGGCGTAATAGCGAAGCGAGGGGCAAAAAAGAGCTGCAACTTCCTGTCTCGTTACACGCCAGCCAGCCAGCCAGCCATCATCATCCTCTTGCGAAAGTCCCCTTGAAACACACTCAAGAGCAAAAGTAAGCAGAGCAACAACAACTGGCAACAGAGCAACATCATCAAGAGCAGCCAGCAGTAGAACGGGCAGCAACTAGAAACAGCTGCCAACATGGCGTTGGGCAAATCCATTAAATTGTACCTGACTATATTCGTAGCCACCACATGCATGTACATGCTACTGTATCAGTATCACATAACACGGCAGCCCATGCCCCAGCCAGAAATCATAAAGGTATGTTGCCTCTTGACTCCTGCTCCCCAAAACCGACCATCCAACCAACCAACCAAAGAATCCTTGCTCCTCCAAAAAGAAATTGTTCGTAGTTTAAGCACATACTAAGTACAGGGTACACATTTATACACTTACATATATAAATATATATATACAAAATGTTGATGATTTTAACCCCCCCCCCCTCCAACACACCATACAAAAAATGAACAAATACTAAACTCTCTATAAATTGCAAATTAAACATGGAATGCAAATATTTATTATTCAACCGCCAATGGAAAACAAACAAGAATGTAATTTTGTTGATTTTGACAACAACAAAAAAAAAAACGGAGTGAATATGTTGAGAATTGTTGGCTAGGGAGATTATTTTTTATATGCGCATATTTTATATGTGTGCGAAATGTGATTGGAATTTGTTTGGAAAGGACAGACTAAAGTTACCTTCTCGGCTGGACATATTTTGAAAGCGCTGCAAAGGCCGTTTTACAAATGAATCAAAGCGGACCGTGAAATTAGATTTCTTGTATATCTTCAAAGTTATTTTTTTGTTGTTAATAAGCATGGTTAGGTCGACTTGTGTGATGAGTTCTCTTCATGGACCAAATTTTCACCACTTTTGCGACGAGATTTTCTTTAAAAATAAAATTTACAATTTTTAATAGTTTGTTTTTGTGCCAACAAAAAAATATTTAAAACAAAATAATAAATTTTTTTAAGACTGTTGCGATTTTAGCGCTAAAACCTCCCTAAAACATTTTAAATGATCGTTTTTAGTTAATTTCCATAAATAATACCATATGTCGTATAAGTATTATTAATTATGCTAACGGCCGGAGGGCGTATACTTGTTATATATTCAAATGTAAGAATATCACTCATACTCTGCGTGTCTTTGATTCTATAAGAATAGAACGAAATTTTCTAAAATAATAGAACGAATCCGAGCAACGCCGACGAAATATTCGATAAACATAAAATGTCGACCAAAAAAACATAAAATTAAAAATGTATAATTTTTAATAGTTTTTTTTGTGCCAACAAAAAAGCCCTTTTTCTGAAAACTGACGTTCATATTATGTAGCCATAATTACCTTTAATTCAAAGTATAAGTCGGTCTGTTAAGACCAAACATTAAAGGCACCTTGGACAAAAATCGGAATTAAATAAATAAAAAAAAAATTTGTGTTGACTTTATTACTCAGGCAAACAAAAAATATTTTTTAAGTCTCAGACAAAGTTGTATTTTTTGTGATAAAAAATAAAGCTTCAAATTCAAATTTGTTTAAACTATCACAAATGGACACCTCCCAACAATGGAGGACAAATGGCTGTCTTCACTGTAGAAGAAGAAAATCTTTAAGTCCAGTCCATTGTGAACTTTGGTCATATTTTCTTTTTGGAAATGTTCCAATAATTACAATGATTCGGCAAGTCTCCAATTTTGTTGAACGATTTTAGCGCTAAATGAATTCCTAAATTGATTTAAATGATCGTTTTTATATAATTTCCTTAAATAATACCACATGTCGTATAAGTACTATCGACTAGGTCGACTTGTGAGAAACAATTTTGGTGCTAAAACTTCCCTAAAACATTTTATATGCTCTTTTATTATTTAATTTCCATAAATAATACCACATGTCGTATAAGTATTATTAATTATACTAACGGCCAGAGGGCGTATACTTGTTATATATTCAAATGTACAGCACTCCTACTACTGTCTGTCTCTGAATCTATTAGAATAGAACAAAATTCTCTAAAATAATAAAATTTCGACGATATATATAAATAAATAATAAACAATAAATTTAACTTAAAATTACAAATTTAAATTTTGTAATAGCTTTTTTAAATTTTTTTTATATATATTTTTCAAAAATACTTTTTTGAAAAAAAAAATAGGAAGACTGTTCTACTACTAAACTACTAAACTACTGTGAAAATAAAATTCACAACATAATTACCTTCATAATTTCTTTTAATTCAATATATAAGCGAACCTATATTTCCAAAATGGGAGTACAAACATTAAAAGTACCTTGGACGAAAATCTGAAGTTTATAGAAAAAAAATTATCCATAAAATTTTTTTGGTGCTGATTTTATGATTCAGTATGCCTAAAGGCAAACAAAAAATGTTTAAGTCTCAGACAAAAATTTTGGATTTTTTGTTATCAAAAAATAAAGCTTCAACTTAAAATTTGTTTAAACTATCACAAGTAGACACCTCCCAACAATGGAGGACAAATGGCTGTCTTCACTGTAGAAGATGAAAATCTCTAAGTCCAGTCCATTGTGTACTTTGGTCATATTTTCGTTTCGGAAATGTTCCAATAATTCCATTATTTCACATTTTAGGGTATTTTTTACTTAAAATCTGCTAATGATTTCTTAAGTCTCCAATTTTGTTGAACGATTTTAGCGCTAAATGAATTCCTAAAACATTTTAAATGATCGTTTTTAGTTAATTTCCATAAATAATACCATATGTCGTATAAGTATTATTAATTATGCTAACGGCCGGAGGGCGTATACTTGTTATATATTCAAATGTACAACACTCATACGCCTACATGTCTCTAATTCTATGCGAATAGAATTAATAGAATTTCGATGAAATTCTCTGGAGAAAGATTTTTATAAAATCCAAAAAATGGACCATAATCGTAAAAATACACGAAATTTTCTATTAAAGGAATATCGACGAAAAATTTTATTAAAGAAATTTCGTCAAAAAATTCTATTAACTCTTTACCGCTCTCTGTCCCCATATGAGGACACCTGTTTAGTGCGAAACACATGACGTTAATGGGCGTTAATGAGTTAAAGAAATTTCGACGTAATATTCTGTAAAAGTCATTTCGACGAAATTTTCTATTGACATAAAATTTCGACGAAATTCTATAAAATGCACCATTTCAGAACTTGCATTTGAAATTCAGAACACATCAGTTGATATTCAGAAATTCCATTTGAAATTCAGAACTCGTCAATTGATATTCAGAAATTCCATTTGAAATTCAGAACTTGTCACTTGATATTCAGAAATTCCATTTGAAATTCAGAATTCATCCATTGAAAATCAGAACTTGTTATTTGAAATTCAGAACTCATCAAATGAATTTCAGAATATTTCATATGGAATTCAGAAGTTATCAAACAAAATTCGGAAAACATTTATAGAGAAATAACTCGATATACTCCAAAGTCAGTCACACATAAATATATTTAAATTAAAAAAAAAATCGATAACAATCGAATTCGACAATTTTCGATCATATAAATATAATAGAATAAATATATATAATTTCTATTAAAGAAATGTCGATGAGAAAATTGTATTAAAGAAATGAAGACAAAAAATCTATAAAAGTAATTTCTACGAAATTTTCTATAGACATAAAATATCGACAAAATTCTCTAAAATAATGGAATTTTTACAAAATTTTCTATAGAAATCGAATTTCGAAACTTTTTTCTGTAACAATCAATTTTTTTCATTCATTTTTTGAGAAATTTCGACCAAACTTTCTCTTAAAGAAATTTTGCAGAAAATTTCTAATAAAGATATTTTGCAGAAAATTTCTATTAACGAAATTTTGACGATCATTTCTATTAAAGACATTTTGACGAAAATTTCTATTAAAGAAATTTTGGAGAAAATTTCTATTAAGGAAATTTTGGAGAAAATATCTATTAAATAAATTTTGGAGAAAATATCTAGTAAAGAAATTTCAAAGGAAATTTCTATTAAAGAAATTTTGGAGAAAATTTCTATTAAAGAAATTTTGGAGAAAATATCTATTAAAGAGATTTTGGAAAAAATATCTATAAAGAAATTTCAACGAAAGTTTCTATTAAAGAAATTTCGACCAAAATATCTATTAAAGAAATTTTGGAGAAAATTTCTATTAAAGAGATTTTGGAGAAAATTTCTATTAAAGAGATTTTGGAGAAAATTTCGACGAAATTTTTGAGAAATTTTCTATTAAAGAAATCTCGACGAAATTTTCTAGAAACAAGAAATTTAGACGAAATTCTCTAAAATAATAGAATTTTGACGAAATTGTCTATAGAAATCGGATTACGAAAAATTTTTTGATAACATTCGAATTTGGACAATTTTTCGATAACAAATTACGACGAATTTTTCGACAATCGAAATTCGGCTAAATATTCGATACAAATAAAATGTCAATGAAATTTTGGATAATAATCTAATTTTCAACCAAATTTGCTATAAATATATTTCAAGAAATTTAAACATAATTTTGACAAAGAATTTTCATAAGAAATGGAAAGTATAAAAAAGCGATAAATATTCTATAATTAATAAATATAGATATTCTATTTTACTAATATTCCGATGCAAATTTTCAAATAAAAATATTTGCTAAACATAAGAGTAGTTCAAACACATTCTGCTAAAGAATACATTACCGACATCTATTTATGAATATAGGAAATGAATATAGGATATTTAAATTGTAACGGACGTGACATTTTGACGGAAATCCTTTTACGACACCAGACTATATCTGGAAAAGGAAATTATCAGATGTCCTAATTTTTTTAAATATAATCAAAAATATGTATTATGAGAACTACAAGCATTACGAATGTTTATCGGTGTTTTTTTATAATCATAAATTTATTTTGAAATTTTGTCGAAAAAAGGGTCACTTAACGTGGATTCACCCATAATAAATAAATATAGATATTCTATTTTACTAATATTCCGATGAAATCTTCTAAAAATCCAATTTCGACGAGGTGTTTGGTTCAAATAGAATTTCAACGAAATGTGCTTTAAATATATTTATAAATTGAAGGAATTTTCATAATAAATAAACATAGATATTCTATTTTACTAAAATTCCGATGAAATTTTCTATATACAAAAAAGTTTGACGCAAATTTTTAAAGAATAGAAAAAGAGATATAAACAATACAAAATTTTAATTTTCAATGAAATTTTCTATATAGAAATAAAACCTTCAATGAAACCAAAATATCGAATAAATTTGCCTTGTAGAGGAATTTTAATAAACGAGAAATTTTCGATGGTCGTCAGATTTTGATGAAAATTGATTATTGCAAAATATTTAATTAGGCCATCTTATTTGTAAAAACTGAGAAAGAATTTGTCATATTTTTTGTGTGAATGATATTGAGATTTTTTTGCAGAATAATTGCAAGTTATAAATAAAAATTAGAATATTATTATTTCTTGTCGGCAAAATTTTCCATGTCACATATTGATTAAATTTCTAAAAATGATATATTTTGGATTAAAGTGACATTTTCTAAAATATATTTCATATTATAATTTTGTTGATTTTTTTCAAAATTTTGAGGAAATTTTCTCTTAAAAAAATTTCGACGATATTTCCTATTAACAGAAATTCGACAAAATATTCTGTTAACAAAAATTCGACAACATATTCTGTTAACAAAAATTCGACAAAATTTTCTATTAACGAAAATTCGACGAAATTTTCTATTAACGAAAATTCGACGAAATTTTCTATTAACGAAAATTCGACGAAATTTTCTATTAACTAAAATTCGATGAAATTTTCTAAAAAAAATCGTCGTTATAAAATTTCAACGAAATTTCCTATTAAAAAAATTGACGAAATTTTCTATTAACAAAATTTCGGGAAATTTTCTTTTTTTTCAAAAGAGTTTTTGTATAAATATGAAATATTGAGGCAAATACATTCAAAAGAGTTTTTTGTTTGATGATCTCTCAAAAAATTAAGAAGCTTTTTGACTATATACATGTATCAAAGGCAGATACGAAGAAGTAAATGGAAAACTTGACATTATTTTATGCCTTGAGACAAGGTTGTATTGATTTCATCGACCCTTCTATAGCATATCTCCAATATGTATGTCCAGCTACTGCAATTCTCCTGGTTCTAATCCAATTATAATCTCAAATGCCATCGAATCAATTCTCAACATATGTTTGTTTTTCTTCTGCTGCCTGCCACAAATCACATCTTTCACCTCTATAAATAGTACCTGTCACATACACTGACAATAATACATAGTTAATAAAATTTATATTTATATTTATATTTGTACTATTGAAAAGCACAAAAGTAGATGACGATGAACACATAAAGAAAATGCACATACTCTCTCACACACACAATCGCACACACACCCATACACAACTAGAAAGAAGAATAGAGAATGAATGAACGAACAGGGCAGAGCAGAGCAAGTATGCAAAAGAAGAAAAATGTACGATTATTAAATTACATTTTATAGCATCACTATATTTAAATTACCTCCCCAACAACAATCGAAGAAGAAAAGACACCAACCACTCTAAGTGAACATAGAAGCACCCAGCCACCCGGGCCACCCACATGTCCGTCCGTCCGTCCAACCATTTATCCAAGCATCCAGCCATCCATCCAACCAACCGTCCATCTATCCATCCATCCATGTTGGAGTATCTCCATGTGTTGTTGACGTCTACAGCTTCATTTGTATTCGAAGGTACACGTTCAAGTATCTACGGAATGAAACTACCTATACACACAGCCAAACACTCCTACACACGCACACACACAATAGACACACTTTGTCAGTCGTACGACAAGTAACCGTCATTCATTCACTCACTCACACAATCGGCCGGTAATTTGGAAAGTGGTGTAAGTTAAATAGGAATAAGTTATGAACAGACAAATTCGACGAGATTTTTTAAAGAAATTTCGACGAAATTTACTATTAAAGAAATTTCGACGAAATTTACTATTAAAGAAATTTCGACGAAATTTACTATTAAAGAAATTTCGACGAAATTTACTATTAAAGAAATTTCGACGAAATTTACTATTAAAGAAATTTCGACGAAATTTACTACTAAAGAAATTTCGACGAAATTTACTATTAAAGAAATTTCGACGAAATTTACTGTTAAAGAAATTTCGACGAAATTTACTATTAAAGAAATTTCGACGAAATTTACTATTAAAGAAATTTCGACGAAATTTACTATTAAAGAAATTTCGACGAAATTTACTATTAAAGAAATTTCGACGAAATTTACTATTAAAGAAATTTCGACGAAATTTACTATTAAAGAAATTTCGACGAAATTTACTATTAAAGAAATTTCGACGAAATTTACTATTAAAGAAATTTCGACGAAATTTACTATTAAAGAAATTTCGACGAAATTTACTATTAAAGAAATTTCGACGAAATTTACTATTAAAGAAATTTCGACGAAATTTACTATTAAAGAAATTTCGACAAAATTTACTATTAAAGAAATTTCGACGAAATTTACTATTAAAGAAATTTCGACGAAATTTACTATTAAAGAAATTTCGACGAAATTTACTATAAAACAAATTTCGACGAAATTTACTATTAAAGAAATTTCGACGAAATTTACTATTAAAGAAATTTCGACGAAATTTACTATTAAAGAAATTTCGACGAAATTTACTATTAAAGAAATTTCGACGAAATTTACTATTAAAGAAATTTCGACGAAATTTACTATTAAAGAAATTTCGACGAAATTTACTATTAAAGAAATTTCGACGAAATTTACTATTAAAGAAATTTCGACGAAATTTACTATTAAAGAAATTTCGACGAAATTTACTATTAAAGAAATTTCGACGAAATTTACTATTAAAGAAATTTCGACGAAATTTACTATTAAAGAAATTTCGACGAAATTTACTATTAAAGAAATTTCGACGAAATTTACTATTAAAGAAATTTCGACGAAATTTACTATTAAAGAAATTTCGACGAAATTTACTATTAAAGAAATTTCGACGAAATTTACTATTAAAGAAATTTCGACAAAATTTACTATTAAAGAAATTTCGACGAAATTTACTATTAAAGAAATTTCGACGAAATTTACTATTAAAGAAATTTCGACGAAATTTACTATTAAAGAAATTTCGACGAAATTTACTATAAAAGAAATTTCGACGAAATTTACTATTAAAGAAATTTCGACGAAATTTACTATTAAAGAAATTTCGACGAAATTTACTATTAAAGAAATTTCGACGAAATTTACTATTAAAGAAATTTCGACGAATTTACGAAATCGACGAAATTTATTTTTAAAGAAATTTCGACGAGAATTTCTTTTAAAGAAATTTCGACGAGATTTTCTATAGACATAAAATTTCGACGTGATTTTCTATAGATATAAAATTTCGACGAGATTATCTATAGATATAAAATTTCGATGAGATTTTCTATAAATATTAAACTTCGACGAGATTTTCTATAAATATAAAACTTCGACGAGATTTTCTATAAATATAAAACTTCGACGATATTTTCTATAAATATAAAATTTCGACGAGATTTTCTTTAAATATAAAACTTCACGAGATTTTTTTAAATATAAAATTTCGACGAGATTTTCTTTAAATATAAAATTTCGACGATATTTTTTATAGACATACAATTTCGACGATATTTTTTATAGATATAAAATTTTGACGAGATTTTCAGCAGACATAAAATTTCGACGAGATTTTCTACAGATATAAAATTTCGACGAGATTTTCTATAAATATATAACTTCGACGAGATTTTCTATAAATATAAAACTTCGACGATATTTTCTATAAATATAAAATTTCGACGAGATTTTTTTTAAATATAAAACTTCACGAGATTTTTTTTAAATATAAAATTTCGACGAGATTTTCTATAAATATAAAATTTCGACGAGATTTTCTATAAATATAAAATTTCGACGATATTTTTTTAGACATAAAATTTCGACGAGATTTTTTATAGATATAAAACTTCGACGAGATTTTCTATAAATATAAAATTTCGACGATATTTTTTATAGACATAAAATTTCGACGAGATTTTCTATAAATATAAAATTTCGACGAGATTTTCTATAAATATAAAATTTCGACGAGATTTTCTATAAATATAAAATTTCGACGAGATTTTCTATAGATATAAAATTTCGACGAGATTATCCATAGATATAAAATTTCGACGAGATTTTCTATAAATATAGAACTTCGACGAGATTTTCTATAAATATAAAACTTCGACGAGATTTTCTATAAATATAAAATTTCGACAAGATTTTCTATAGATATAAAATTTCGACGAGATTTTCTATAAATATAAAATTTCGACTAGATTTTCTATAAATATAAAATTTCGACGAGATTTTCCATAAATATAAAACTTCGACGAGATTTTCTATAAATATAAAATTTCGACGAGATTTTTTATAGATATAAAATTTCGACAAGATTTTCTACAAATATAAAATTTCGACGAGATTTTCTATAAATATAAAATTTCGACGAGATTTTCAGCAGATTTTATCTGCATAACTGGCTGCTTTTAGTTCTGTGACTTACACCACTTTTACAAATACTGACACGATTGTAGCCACTTCTCCTGCATCTACAAAGCCCGATTGACAGATAGTACCTTGCGAGTTGATTGTACACATACATATACAATACACAGCACAGCACAGTACTCACCCACTGCATAAACTAGGTATGTGGTATGATATGGTGTGGGTACGTACGTACATACATACACAAGTACATGCATACATACTCGTACACTCATTGTATTGTATTTTTATTGTATTGTGATTGTGATTGTTCAATTTTGCAATTTGTCTTTTATAACAACAGCAACACCAACAAATTGTGTTTTTCTTTATTTTTATTCTCTCTTTTTCTCTCTTCCCCCCCAAAATTTATTTCTCTCGTTATCGTTCTTTCGTTACATTTTTCTCGTTTTATACGTTTTCCGGCAACAAAAAAACGAAAATGAAAATAAAAAATAAAACAAAACGCAGCATAAATCAGTTGATACCGAGAGCATTAATGGAATTGGTGGTAGTTATACTTCATCCTCTACTTTATCCTCCGCCTCCACGTCATCATTAACTTCCAATAAGAGCGCATCATCATCATCATTGACTTCATCACTGTCATTGCTCTCATTGCCGAGTAGAACAACGAAGTTGTTTAAGAAAATGAATCTGTTCCTCTGGTCACCCATGTCATTGTTGTCCTCCTCGTCGTCCTCATCATCAGCCAAATCACCTTCATCATCATCATCACTATCATCGCCATCAGCATCCGCATTAAAAGCCATATCAAAGAAAGTGCAGTCATCAACGGCCGCTATTTCGCCATCATCAGTATCAGCATCTGGTAAACATCAGGTTAAAGCCAACAATATCGCATCATCAGCATCTGCATCAGCATCAGCATTATTATCAGCAACTGTTGTGGATTTAAATAACAACACTTTATTAACTTCATCTACTTCATCGTCTTCGTCGACAACATCGTCAACATCTACAACAACAACAACAATATCATCAGCGGCTGCATCAGCAACAAATGTTACAACATCATCATCATCAGCAACAACAACAAGAACACAGCAACACCATAGAAACAACAATAACAACAACAGTAACAGTAACAACAACAGATATAGCGACAATCCATCCTCACAATCATTAGTGGCTAATTTAGATACAGTAAATATTATTTACCCAAATACTACTCGTAGCTGTATTGAATGTTCAATATATCCCATTTCAGCAGTAGCATGATTGAATTTCCATTTTTTGTTGATATTTTTGTTTCACATGTTTAGTTTGCAGCTAATTATGACCAAATTCCTCTCGATAAGGACAAGCATTATATTATTCTCCCATCCAGCCTAAGCATTTGTTATCCCTCCTCCTAAAGGAACATTTCTTTCCTCGAGTTTCTTTTAAGCTTCTATTATTAATTTACAAACATTCTTTCTCATTTTCCCGTCATTTTTTGAGTTATT
Organism: Polietes domitor; assembly: GCA_947397865.1. Classification (NCBI taxonomy): domain Eukaryota; kingdom Metazoa; phylum Arthropoda; class Insecta; order Diptera; family Muscidae; genus Polietes; species Polietes domitor. The sequence continues at coordinate 166,970,373 of OX377621.1, forward strand.
AAATATTTTGATCCTCTGTTCAGGTTGGCGTATGATTAATATTATTTTTTAATAGTTAACCATTTCCATAGTTTTGGAATTTTCCTAGAAAATAAGAAAACATTTTCCATGGTAGCATTGTTAATGTCATTTACAGCCTTAGTTTGGCCAACTAATTACAAAAATAGTAAAATTCTAGTCGTTTAAAACTCCCTATTTTATTGAATGATAGAGATAACAATCTTCTCTCAATCTCCTTTGGGATTTTATTTAAACTCTACTTTGTAATTATTTATTTTCCGCCTCAAACTTTCCTTTCGCAGCACTAGTTTACAACAATTTTACTGCTTTTTAGTGGCTGATAAACGTACATTAACTATTTTGATCTTCTGTCCAGGTTGACGTATGATTAATATTAATTTCACGACTTGTTTTGAAAATTCGTTAGTTTGGTTAAGTTCATCATGAAATTTGATAGAATTTTAACAAATTAAGAAAGATTAAGCTTAAAGCTTTCCAAAAGCGTCCCAATAAAAGATTTAAGAACATCCAGTACCACACTTTTCCTCCAATATTCTAAGAAAATTTATATTTTTTCCAATTGTAGAAAATTAAAAAATATTAAATTTCGAGGAATTTTTCTATAAATATTAAAATTCGAAGAATTTTTCTATAAATATTAAATTTTTGAGGAAATATTCTATATATATTAAATTTTCGAGGATATTTATAATTGAAAAAAGACATTCTATAATTTTTATGAAAAGTGTAGATTGAAATCTCTTCTCAATCTCGTTCCAATGAAAGATTTAAGAACATCCAGCGCCCGACTTTTCCGCAATCTTCTAAAGAAATTTATATTTTTTCATTTTTAGAAAATTTATTTAAATGTTAACGATATTTTCTATAAAGATTTATTTTATATTTAACCAAAAATCGACGAAATGTTTATAAAATCACAAAAATTTGACGAATTCCATAAATATAAAATTTTGGGGAATATTTCTATAGATATTAAATATCGGGGAAATTTTCTATACATATTAAATTTCGTGGAAATTTTCTCTAGATATAAAATTTCGGGTAAATTTTCTATAAATATAAAATATCGGGAAATTTTTTTTTAAATTTTCTATAAATATAAAATTTCGAGGAAATTTTCTATGAATATAAAATTTCTGGGAAATTTTCTATGAATATAAAATTTCTGGGAAATTTTCTATAAATAAAAAAAATCGAGAAAGTTTTCTATAAATAAAAAATTTCGGGGAAATTTTCTATAAATATAAAATTTCGGGGAAATTTTCTATAAATATAAAATTTCGGGGAAATTTTCTATGAATATAAAATTTCTGGGAAATTTTCTATAAATAAAAAAAAATCGAGAAAGTTTTCTATAAATAAAAAATTTCGGGGAAATTTTCTATAAATATAAAATTTCGGGGAAATTTTCTATAAATATAAAATTTCGGGGAAATTTTCTATAAATATAAAATTTCGGGGAAATTTTCTATAAATATAAAATTTCGGGGAAATTTTCTCTAGAAAAAAAATTCAATGACATTTTCTGTGAATACAAAATTTTGGGGAAATTTTCTGTGAATACAAAATTTTGGGGAGATTTTCTATAGACACAAAATTTTGACGAAATTTACTATAGACATTTCTATAAAAGAAATTTCGACAAAAATAAAAGATGATAAAAATTTCGACGAAAATTTCTATAAAAGAAATTTCGACGAAAATTTCTATAAAAGAAATTTCGACGAAAATTTTTATAAAAGAAATTTCGATGAAAATTTCTATAAAGAAATTTCGATGAAAATTTCTATTTAAGAAATTTCGATGAAAATTTCTATAAAAGAAATTTCGATGAAAATTTCTATAAAAGAAATTTCGATGAAAATTTCTATAAAAGAAATTTCGATGAAAATTTTTATAAAAGAAATTTCGATGAAAATTTTTATAAAAGAAATTTCGATGAAAATTTCTATAAAAGAAATTTCGATGAAAATTTCTATAAAAGAAATTTCGATGAAAATTTCTATAAAAGAAATTTCAATGAAAATTTCTATAAAAGAAATTTCGATGAAAATTTCTATAAAAGAAATTTCGATGAAAATTTCTATAAAAGAAATTTCGATGAAAATTTCTATAAAAGAAATTTCGATGAAAATTTCTATAAAGAAATTTTGATGAAAATTTCTATAAAAGAAATTTCGATGAAAATTTCTATAAAAGAAATTTCGATGAAAATTTCTATAAAAGAAATTTCGACGAAAATTTCTATTAAAGAAATTTCGACAAAAATTTCTATTAAAGAAATTTCGACGAAAATATCTATTAAAGAAATTTCGACGAAATTTTCAACTAATGAATTTTCGAATTTTCTTTTAAAGAAATTTCGACGAAAATTTCGATGACAATTTCTGTAAAAGAAATATCAACAAACATTTCTATAAAAGAAATTTCGACGAAAATATTTATAGATATAAAATGCCGAGGAAATTGTATATAGATATAAATAAACGTTGTTCATAAGTTTCCTGTAACTTTTTCAAGGATTTTTGTGAGATTATGAAGAATAGCTTATACAATTCTAGGCTTTTGATTTCTTAAGTTTGGGCAAAAGGTGTGGTCAATAAAGGACCCTCATAATACGTTCTTATAATTGGCAAAGTTCTTTTTTACTCGGATTCAAATGGGGGATATTTTAAATTTTACTTATTTACACACCTAAGCGTATGATTGATATTAATTAGTGGATTATTTTAGCAAACTCTCCAGAACTCGAAATTTTAACATGGCCATTGGGCAATTATAACAAATTTGAAAAGCAGACACTATGGGTTTTCTTAGCAAACTTCACATGTGCATTTTTCTATTATTTGTTTATGTTCCAATATGAACTTAAAACCCTTTTTCTTTAGAATCATTTCACTTTTTAATTATCTGTAGTACACCTGGAGGACAGTTACCTTTTCCCCACCCTCATCATTCAATTTTATGTGCTTCTACATTCCCTGGCTCTTCCCTCGACTCTTGTATCATCGCCGAGGCAAGACCTTCATGGCAATTATTGACCCATTTCATGTCAATTTAATTCATCCTTGTAATATTTTTGCTTATCCACTTGGCCCCATCAGGCCCCACACACAAACATACATATGTACATTAATCGCACATAAATACTTACCTACATGCTAAAGTACATGGGTAAATAGGTACATGTATATTATCGTGACATGCTCGCCATGCCTCATCGTCATCAGTGTCAGCGTCATGTATGGTTTATGTGGTTTTCAATTTTTTTATGTTATTATTTCTTTATTTCTTTTTTGACAAAGTGCAGCATGCAACCAACGTATCTGTGACACTTTTTATTTAATTTCATGATAACGACAGCAGCAGCAACAACAACAAAATAATAATGATTTGCATGCATTTAATTAGAAAATTGCGTAGCTCACCCACTCACCCAGAACATTCGCATGTCATGCTGATCCACTTGGCATTTTTCGATGTCATCCGTGTGTGTGTGTGTGTATGCAGTACCTACAGCAACATTTGAATGCAATTTTAAGCACCTCCATCCATCCAGTCATCCATTCATGTGTGGACGATGTTGATCCACTTTATGTTTGGTTGTGGAGGCAAACAAAAGTTGTATTCAAAACAAAAAATGCACTCAATAATATCCCGGGTGATTTATTATTCAAAAGGTGTTTGTTTTTGTTTGTTGTTGAACATTTTTGAAAAATGCTTTTTGAATGTGTTTTTTGTAGTTGTTGGCGAGTGAGTGGCACGACACATACAATTGTGTAATATTTCTTTTGTACGTGTTTAGTTTTGCATGCCCTACTGACTTTTGGAGATTTTTTCTATTTTCCAATCAATGGGAAATTTGAAGGATATATATATTTAAATCAAACCATTCCCCGGGGAGAAAACATTCACATTTGTCATAACACACGGGCATGGATGTCATGAGTGAATTAATAATAGAGCCTGGAAATATTTCGAGGTATCGCAGGGGATGAGTGGCCATCTCTGATCGTAGGGATTTAGCAAATGGTCAATTCAAAATTATTTTGTAAATAAAAAAACTTTCTTTTAACAATATTTTCTATAAAAAAATTTCGTGCAAATTTTTTATAAAAAATGTCGACGATATTTTCAACGAGATTTTCTTTAACAAAATTTCGACGAGATTTTCTATTAAAAAAATTTCGACGAGATTTTCTATTAACAAAATTTCGACGAAATTTACTATTAAAGAAATTTTGACTAGATTTTCTATTAACAAAATTTCTGTGAAATTGTCTATTAAGGAAATTTCGACGAAATTTACTATTAACATAATTTCGACGAAATTTGCTATTTACAAAATTTCGCGAAATTTCCTATTAACAAAATTTCGAGGAGATTTTCTTTAACAAAATTTCGACGAGATTTTCTTTAACAAAATTTCGACGAGATTTTCTTTAACAAAATTTCGACGAAATTTACTATTAAAGAAATTTCGACAAGATTTTCTATTAACAAAATTTCGATGAAATTGTCTATTAAGGAAATTTCGACGAAATTTACTGTTAACAAAATTTCGACGAAATTTTCTATTAACAATATTTCGACGAAATTTACTATTAACAAAATTTCGACGAAATTTTCTATTAACAATATTTCGACGAAATTTGCTATTCACAAAATTTCGACGAGATTTTCTATTAACAAATTTTCGACGAGATTTTCTATTAACAAAACTTCGACGAGATTTTCTATTAATAAAATTTCGACGAGATTTTCTTTAACAAAATTCCTATTAAAAAATTTCCACGAAATGTTCTATTAAAAAATTTCCACGAAATTTCGTATTAAAAAATTTCCACGAAATTTCCTATTAAAAAATGTCCACGAAATTTCATATTAAAAAATTTCCACGAAATTTCCTATTAAAAAAATTATTATTATATTAAAAATTTTCAACGAAATTTTCTATTAAAAAATTTCCACGAAATTTTCTATTAAGGAAATTTCGACGAGATTTTCTATTAACAAAATTTCGATGAAATTGTCTATTAAGGAAATTTCGACGAAATTTTCTATTAAAGACATTTTGACGAAATTTTCTATTAAAGACATTTCGACGAAATTTTCTATTAAAGACATTTCGACAAAATTTTCTATTAAAGACATTTCGACGAAATTTTCTATTAAAGACATTTCGACGAAATTTTCTATTAAAGACATTTCGACAAAATTTTCTATTAAAGACATTTCGACGAAATTTTCTATTGAAGACATTTCGACGAAATTTTCTATTAAAGACATTTCGACGAAATTTTCTATTAAAGACATTTCGACGAAATTTCCTATTAAAAAATTTCCACGAAATTTCCTATTAAAAAATTTCCACGAAATTTCCTATTAAAAAATTTCCACGAAATTTCCTATTAAAAAATTTCCACGAAATTTCCTATTAAAAATTTCCACGAAATTTTCTATTAAAAAATTTCCACGAAATTTTCTATTAAAAAATGTCCACGAAATTTTCTATTAAAAAATGTCCACGAAATTTTCTATTAAAAAATGTCCACGAAATTTTCTATTAAAAAATTTCCACGAAATTTTCTATTAAAAAATTTCCACGAAATTTTCTATTAAAAAATTTCCACGAAATTTTCTATTAAAAAATTTCCACTAAATTTTCTATTAAAAAAAATTTCGACGACTATTAACAAAATTTCGACGAAATTTCCTATTAGCAAAATTTCGATAAGATTTTCTATTAACAAAATTTTCTATTAAATTATTATATATTTCGACAAAAATTTCTATTAAAGAAATTTTGAGAAAGTTTTCTATTAAAAACACGACTAAAATTTATATTAAAAAATTTCGACGAAAATTTCAATTAAAAAATGTTGAGGAAATTTTCAATAGACAGAAAATTTCTAGAAAATTAGCTACAAACATAAAATGTCGACAAAATTTTCTATACATTAGAATGCCGTCGAAATTTTCATACATCCTCAATTTATTAAAGTGATATCTTCGAATATCTTGTTAAGATTATGAAGGTGTTTATATTCTTTGCATTTTTTATTTATTCGATTTATATATCCTACATGCAGGGCAATTGTGCAATCAATAATAATAATCCGTGATTCTAGTCTGCCAAATCATTATTTTCATATACCAAAAAGGGAAATATTTAAAATTATAAATTGCAGCCCACCTAAGCGTATGATTGATATTAATTCGTAAGTTATTTTAGAAAAATTTTCACATTTCGAAATAATACCAGGAACTTTGAGCCATTTATAGCGGATTTTAGAAGCGAACACTTCAGGCTTTCCTTCAACATACTTCATTTGTCAATTTATCTATAAAATTGCTCTATTTTCCAGCTTGAACCTTAAACTTCTTTTCCACACCTACCTCGTGTTTGCATGGTGTGCACTATCCTCATTATTTGCCTTGTATAGCTTTAATTTATTTTGTAAATTTGCATGCAAATTGTTTAATTGCATACCTTTTCAACTGTTCTTTTTTTTCATTTAATTTATGCAATTTAATTCGCAATTACGCGAACGTTCAAATACTCTCAAAAACATGCTCTTTAAAATGGCCTATTTTGGTATTTGTCACGCTTTCAAAAAGCCCTCGCTACAAATTTAAATGTGAACATCTGCTCTTTTCCACAGCCCCCACTGTACATAATCACACCCACATACCGCCGTCCAGAACAATTGGCCGAATTAACGCGTCTGGGTTATACGCTGAAGCATATCGCCAACTTGTTATGGTTGGTCATTGAGGATGCAAATAAAACATCAGGACTGGTGATAGAAACCCTAAATAGAATTGGTGTGCCTTATGAGTATTTTTTGGGTAAGTAACAGTTGGAACAGTGGGAAAATTTAAATTAAATTGAAATCTTTGTTACAGCTCCCATGCCGGAGGAGTATAAGAAAACGAAAAAGGCCAAACCCAGAGGTGTCTCAAATCGTAATCGAGGTCTGCGCTGGCTGAGAGAGAATGCCACCAGTGGGGTTTTCTATTTTGCCGATGACGACAATACCTACGACATCAGTATATTTGAGCAGGTAAAGTTGTTCTAATTTTCCTTGTAGGCTGTTGTATTTAAATTATCTTTTTTGTTGCAGATGCGTTATACCAGAAAAGTTTCTATGTGGCCGGTGGGCTTGGTCACGAAGTTCGGTGTTAGCAGTCCCATTATTAAAAATGGCACCATTGTGGGCTTCTACGACGGCTGGATAGGTGGCCGTAAATATCCAGTGGATATGGCCGGTTTTGCTGTCAGTGTGAAATTTTTACTCGAAAGACCACAGGCCAAGATGCCCTTTAAGCCGGGCTACGAAGAGGACGGGTTCCTCAAGAGTTTAGGGCCTTTGGATAATGCGGAAATCGAGTTGTTAGCCAATAATTGTACAGAGGTGAGTAGAAGAAAGTGAGAAGAAAAATTAAAATTATTTGAAAGTTTTTTCCCGGAGTTTAGTCTAACTTTTAATTGAAGAAGCCAATATTATTTGCCTGATAATATTCCATTGAAAATTTCTAAGTTCGACGCCTCCAAACAATAATATGCGTTCCAAGTTCATTTTAAAATTTTTAACTAACTTATAGTCATAAAAGTTGGAACATGTCTGCTTATAACTATTGATTTTTTGAGAAATAAAAATTTTAAAGAATTAAAGTTAAAGACCTTTAGAATTTAAACCCTTAAAGAACTTGAAAACATGCTAAGTCGACTTAGCATACTGTTGTCTGGATGTGTCGATTTAAATTTTGCTTCGAATTCCGCGAAAATTGTTATTATTTTCGTCCAAATTTGAAATTTCCCATTTGCTGGTCATTTGGGCGTATGATTGATATTAATTAATGAGTTGTAAAAGAAAATGCTCTATATTTGGCAAGTCTTTAGTGATTTTGACAAAATTTAAAGTAAAATCAAAGGCCTTAAAGCCAAACATTCCTGGGTATTATCGATAATCGTGTTTGCCTCGGGAAAAAGGTCTCAAAATAACAACAAATTCTGATTATTGTTGAATTTTTGATATATTTTTATTAATGATTTTGGCAAAATCTGATGTAAATTGAAAGGCCTTGATGCCACACCCTCCTGGGTATTATCGTTAATCAAGCTTGCATTGAAAAAAGGCCTCAAATGCAATTTATCTTAGTAAATCATTCATAAAAAAAGATATATTTCTCTAAGATGTATGAAGTTTTGTTCATGCTGTCTCTATACAAACTTTTATTTTAAAGAAAGGGGACTCTACACCTTTTCAAGTTCATAATCAGAAAATGTTATTTATAATCTGAATATGTAAATTCATAGTGAGAAATGTAAATTCATAATAGGAACATATAAATTGAATTTGAGAACTGTAAATTCATAATAGGATCATGTTAATTGATAATCAGCTCCGTAAATTCGTAATGAGAAATGTAAATTCATAATAAGAACATACAAATTCATAATGAGAAATATAAATACAAAATGAGAAAATCCAAATTGATAATGAGAAAATATAAATTCATATTCAGGAAATATATATTCATAATGAGAAAATATAAATTCAAAATATTCTATGGATACTGTCATTGAAACATATATTTTATCAGTGTTCTCATTATAAATTTATATTTTTACAATATGATTTTATATATTCTGATTATGAATTCACACTTTCTGAACATGAAAACATATTTTCTGATTATGAATTTGGATTTTCTGATTACGAACTTGTATTTCTCATTATGAACTGGTATGTTCTTATTATGAATTAATAGTTCTCAATGTAAATTGACAATTCTCATTATGAATTAACATGTTCCTATTGTAAATTTACATTACCTATTATGAATTTATATGTTCCTAATATGAATTTACATTTCTCAATATAGATTTGTATGTTCTGGTTATAATATTGAAAAGGTATAGTAAAATTTAAATTTATTGTCATAGTTTTCAATTGGTATTCGATACAATTAAAAGTAAACTGAAATACCTAGGACTATTTTCTATAAACATAAAATATTGACGAAATTCTCGATAAACGAATAGGAACTAATTGCCAAGATACTAGCGGGCATATTGATACTCAAACTCTTTGGAAAGATTTCACCAAAAATTAAAAATGTCACGCACATTTTGTCCAGCAAATGAATTGAGTTATCAATTATGGCCAATGAAAATATAAAGAAAAGAAGGGTTGCCCAAAAATAATTAAATATTTTTTAAAGAGTCACTTTTGATCTCTTTTTTAAGAATATGAAATAGTTTTGATATTTTCTGCATTTTTATAAAATCCAAATCGATCTATATTTCAACATTTCAAATGGAAGGTGTCACGCCCATTTTTGGAAAGCAAGTGAATTGAGTTCTTAATTGTATCTAATGAAAATAAAAAGACAGGAATGATGATTATCTAAAAGAAATTAAATATTTATTTAAAGTGTCAATTTTGATATTCTCTGATTTTATTGTAAAATCCAATTCGATTTATTTTTCCAAGTGCAGGGCAATTGTGCAATTAATAAAAGCACTTCTTAAGTCGTCATTCTATCTGGCCTAGTTGTCATTTCCTTCTACTAAAAAGGGAAATATTTAAGATTATAAATATTTGTCCACCTAAGCGTATGATTGATATTAATTCATGGATTATTTTAGAAAAATCGCCACATTTCGAAATAATACCAAGAACCTTACGGCATTTATAGCAGATTCTAAAAGCGAGCATTTTAGGCTTTCCTCGCATATTTCATTTGTCATTTCATTTATCTATAATATTGTTGTTTTCCAGCTTGAACTTAAATTTTTTTCTACGCCCACCTCATCATGGCGTGCACTAACCTCATTATTCGTCGCAGTTATATTTTTGCTTTATATTCTCAGAATATGGGAATATATTTGATGATCTGTAAACTTTTTGTTCGTGTTCTCTCAATGCAGAGTTTCATTTTAAAGAGAGGCTCTAGTAAAATCCTAATTTATTATCACAGTTTTCGATAGCTATTCGTCACAATTAAAAGTAAACTGAAATACCAAAACCTATTGTATGTCTTAGGTTAGGTCTAGCATCCATGGTGTTTTCCTCAATATCATCATCCTTAGATTTTGTAAATCATATATAATTTCATTGCCCCAGGAGCGTATGACTGATATTAATTATTGTGTTATTGAAATTATTGCTTATTTAGTGCAATAAATCAAATGATATCGATACTAGTCAACTGATATGAAAGAGCTACACAAGAAACCCTTTCTTTCTGAAAAAGAAAGACGTGTGTCTTATAATCTATATAGGGAAATAGGGAAGAATGAATCTGCGCAACGCCGGATAGAAAAACTAGTAATTAAGGAATTTCTTTTCAAGAAATTCACATATTAAGTAATATACAATTATTTAGACGTTGAAAGAGTGTGTTAAGTAAAATTGATATCACAATTTCAATTTAATATTAGATATTTTCCGGGAAAATAACAACATTGCTGGCTTTTCCTTTTGTCAACATCAATCTGAACTTGTATAAATATTTTCCTGCTGCCTGGATTTTTAGGTGTGGGTTGTTTTGTACTTACAATGTACATTAGGACGTAACAGGCAACTTTGCGTTATGCACTGAAAACTTAAAAAACCAAAAATTGAAATCCACAATTAACAAAAAGAAAATCAAAATCCCCAAAAGTGGAATTTTCCAAAAAAAGACGAATTTCAACGAATTTAATTAAACTTTCGGACATAATAATTAGAAAGTTTAATGAAATTCCCAAATACCCAAATTCCATTTTAGGGATTTTACGATTTTTTTTGAATTGTGGATCTGAATTTTTGTTTATTAATTTTCATCACTGCAATGCAAATTTTGGTTCAAGTGTAATATGGATTGTCGGACGGTGTTATCAATTTATCAAAATTGCAGAATGCCCTAATAATGCATAACTACGCTGAAAAAAGTCCGGCCTACGGTAAAACGGTTTTGTTTGTAAAGAGTGATTTTTTTGAGGTTAGGATTTTCATGCATTAGTATTTGACAGATCACGTGGGATTTCAGACATGGTGTCAAAGAGAAAGATGCTCAGTATGCTTTGACATTTCATCATGAATAGACTTACTAACGAGCAACGCTTGCAAATCATTGAATTTTATTATCAAAATGCGTGCTCTGTTAAGAAAGTTCAGAAAGAAAGAAATTGTGTTCAGCGACGAAGCTCATTTTTGGCTCAATGGGTACGTAAATAGGCAGAATTGTCGATTTTGGAGTGAATATCAGCCAGAAGCATTGCAAGAGCTACCAATGCATCCAGAAAAAGTCACAGTTTGGTGCGGTTTATGGGCTGGTGGCATCATTGGACCGTACTTCTTCAAAGATGATGCGAATCGTAACGTAACTGTGAATGGTGAGCGCTACCGTGAGATGATATCCAACTTTTTTTTGCCCAAAATGGAAGAACTGAACTTGGTTGACATGTGGTTTCAACAAGATGGCGCTACATGCCACACAGCTCGCGATTCTATGGCCATTTTGAGGGAAAACTTCGGAGAACAATTCATCTCAAGAAATGGACCGGTAAGTTGGCCACCAAGATCATGCGATTTGACGCCTTTAGACTATTTTTTGTGGGGCTACGTCAAGTCTAAAGTCTACAGAAATAAGCCAGCAACTATTCCAGCTTTGGAAGACAACATTTCCGAAGAAATTCGGGCTATTCCGGCCGAAATGCTCGAAAAAGTTGCCCAAAATTGGACTTTCCGAATGGACCACCTAAGACGCAGCCGCGGTCAACATTTAAATGAAATTATCTTCAAAAAGTAAATGTCATGGACCAATCTAACGTTTCAAATAAAGAACCGATGAGATTTTGCAAATTTTATGCGTTTTTTTTTAAAAAAAGTTATCAAGCTCTTAAAAAATCACCCTTTACTTGAATCTCTTACGTCAACCTAGACGTATGATTGATATTAAAACCCGAATAATGTCAGGAATTTCGCAAACGCACGTTACTTTTGACATTCCACGAAAAACTAAACTAAATTAAAACATAATCGAAGGGACAACCCTCTCACTCAAACTCTCTAAACTTTTGTTAATTATTAATTCAACACGTTGTGATTTTCCTGGAATTGTAATGTATCGTTTGTTCCTTTTGGTTGTCTGGTGCTAAAATTAAATGAAATCAATTAGAAGGAAAATGTTAAAGGTTTAATTTTAAAGACGAAACAAGTGTCATGACTTAGAAGTAGTTAGCAAAAGCTGAAAAGCCTCTCAAACTTGTGGTGTGAAAATGCTTTTAGCATTAGCCTTGTTATTGAAAACAATGCTTTCGAATAAGTTCTTTGAGCCAATGCATGCTGGATGCTTAGATGAAGTCATTTCAGAAATTAACATTATTTATATATGGCTGCCTTGTCAAAATGATTAAAAATGATCATCATTGGTATTACTACCTATTTATTTTCTGTGTTCAAGGGGACGTATGATTAATATAAATTATTGACTTGTATTAGGAAATTGTAAATTTTTCAATATTTATGCATTATATAGTTCATAATTTTTTATATTTCTCTAAAACCAATGTTTCAAGCTTTTTCGAGACATACCCAAAATTAGTGCAACTAAAATGAAAATACAAAAAATAACTTAAATATATTTAAGATTTTTTTCAGAGAATATTAGGAAATTCAGGAAATTGTAAAATTTTCCACATTCATTCATAATATTGGCCATAATTTTTTTATATTTTCTTAAAGCGAAGGTTTTAAGCTTTCTGAGGGCGTATCAAAAATGATGAAACTAAAATGGAAATACAAAAAGTAACTAAAATATATTTAAGATTTTTAATGGAATATTAGGAAATTGTAAAATTTTCAAATATCAGTCATAATATCAGGCCATAATTTGTTATAATTTTCTAAAGCCAAGGTTTCAAGATTTGTAAGGGCATACCAAAATGTAGGGCAATTAAAATGAAAATACAAAAGATAACTAAAAAATATTCAATTTTTTTTTCAAATTTCCAGGAAATTAATTTTTTATTGAAATCAATATTTTACAGAACGTTAGGAGGGACTTTAGATATTTATTTTTACAGACGAAACAAGTGGTATAATTTACAAGTAGTTGGCGATGGTTAAAAACCTCTCAACCTCTTTGGGTGTAGGCTTTTAGCATTAGCTTGTTATTGAAAAAAATACTTTGCTTAGAACCCATGCATGGTTGGGGCTTAGAAATGAAATTTATTTATTTTTGGCTGTCTTGAGAAATTTAGTAAAAATGGTCATCATTGGGAATTACTTCATATTTATTTTCTGTGTTCAAGGGCACGTATGATTAATATAAATTATTGACTTATATTAGAAAATTGTAAAAACGCAAACATTCATTCATAATGAAAATACAAAAAATAACTTAAAAATATTCAAGATTTTTTTTCAAATTTCCAGGAAATTAATTTTTTATTGAAATCAATATTTTACAGAACGTTAGGAGGGACTTTAAATATTTATTTTTACAGTCGAAACAAGTGGTATAATTTACAAGTAGTTGGCGATGGTTAAAAACCTCTTAACCTCCTTGGGTGCAGGCTTTTAGCATTAGCTTGTTATTGAAAAAAAAATACTTTGCTTAGAATCAATGCATGGTCAAGGGCACGTATGATTAATATAAATTATTGACTTATATTAGAAAATTGTAAAAAGGTCCACATTCATTCATAATATAGGCCATAATTTTTTACGTTTTTCAAAAGCTAAGGTTTCAAGCTTTTTAAGGGCATACCTATAGTTATGGCAATTAAAATGAAAATAACAAAAATAATTAAAATATATTTAAGATTTTTTAGGAGATTTTTGCAGGAAATATTTTTTTAATTTTGTTTATATATCACATCTTAAATAACTACTAATTCTTATGCATTTCCTATGTCTCTCTCTCTCTCTCTCTCTTTCAACAGATTTTAACATGGCACACCCAAACCAAAAAGAATAATCCAGCAGATAAAGTGAATACGACCAAATATGGTAATACAAATTTAATGTTTTTAGATAAAACGCTAGTTAGACCTTAAGGTAATAATAATAATAATAATAATAATAATACTAATTTAATGTTACATATATTAAGTAATTCTTTCACACAAAACACACTGATAACATTTTGTTAAAACAAAAACTAAAAAGACAACCAAAGATTCTTCTTTTTTATGAACTAAACTAATAACCAAATACGTATGAGACAAAACAAAAGTAAAAACTTGACATAGAAATAGAACTAGAACTAGAAATAAAGACAAACGGACAGTCGCGACAAAAAGGCACAAAGTGTAAAGCTTTATCAAATCCTCAACAACAACAACCAAACTAAAAATCAACCAAACCAAAACCAATGTAAATATATTTTCAATTTTTTATATATTCATACCATATATATACAAACATATAATTAAATATTATTAATAATAATTGTAAATATATACATACAAACATATTTTATAAATAAACCTTAATCCAAAGATAAAGACAAAGTTAGATAGTCATGAACGAAAAAGTGAAATGATGAAGCTGAAGCTGAAGAAAAAATAAGAATTCAAACCAAACAACAACAATCATTTTTGTAACAAAAACACAATTAAAAAGAAAAAGAACATATGTAGAACATTAATCAAATTCGTATAAAAAAGAAGAAAATATTTACATTACATTTCATTTGCAAAGAAAGAAATTCGAAATTTGTTTAGAATATTTCAAAACCTAGACGTATTTTTTGGTTTATTTAGAATTTGTAATAATTCCATGATATTGCACCCAATTGTAATGCATTTGAGTACCCAAGGCATTCAAGTTTCTGGTGACTTGTCACACCATACTATCCGAATAATCCGCATTTCCCTGGAATATATGTTCTGTAGATATATTGAAACAATTTTTTACTATTTGAACACCTAGACGTATGATTGATATTAATTTTTGTTTTCTTTAGAATTTGTAATAATTCCATGATATTGCAGTCAATTGTAATGCATTTGAGTAGCCAAGGCATTCAAGTTTCTGGTGACTTGTCACACCATACTATCCGAATAATCAGCATTTACCTGGAATATATGTTCTCTAGATATATTGGAAACAATTTGTAACTATTTGAACACCTAGACGTATGATTAATATTAATTTTTGTTTTGCTTTAGAAATTTCCATAACATTGATCTAAATTCTAGTACATTTAAGTAGCCAAGGCATTCAAGTTTCTGGTGAACAATCCATATTTAATTTTGTAACTTTTTGAACACCTAGACGTATGATTGATATTAATTTTTGTTTTATTTTAGAAATTTCCATAACATTGATCTAAATTCTAGTATATTTGAGTAGCCAAGGCATTCAAGTTTCTGGTGAATAATCCATATTTAATTTTGTAACTTTTAGAACACCTAGACGTATGATTGATATCAATTTTTGTTTTGCTTTCGAAATTTCCATATCATTGGTCTAAATTCTAGTACATTTGAGTAGCCAAGGCATTCAAGTTTCTGGTGAATAGTCCATATTTAATTTTGTAACTTTATGAACACCTAGACGTATGATTGATATTAATTTTTGTTTTTCTTTAGAAATTTCCATAACATTGATCTACATTCTAGTACATTTGAGTAGCTAAGAGGTAGCCATTAAGGTTTCCGAGAACCTTTAACTCATTATTTAGGAATTTTAAGAAAAAAATCCAAATTTTCCTGGTATCACCAAGCAGTACAACCAGACAAGAAGTTCTTTGATTGGCATATTTTAGAAGTACATCATTCGATTTAAAATTTTCAAAATTTGCCTTTGTAATAGACAATCGCCAAAGGCAAATCCTGAATAGGTGATCAATTTTATTATCCCCCCTATTCTGAGTCGATTTGAGTTCGAAATTTTCTATAAACATAAAATTTCGAGTATAAAAAATAAGGATTATCCAAAAGTAATTAAATATTTATTTAAAGTGTCACTTTTGAACTATTTTTCTAAGAATATGAACAAGTGTTTATATTCTCTGCATTTTTATAAAATCCAAATCGATTTATATTTCCTACATACAGGGCAATAATGCAGTCAATAAAAGCAGTTCTTAAGCCGTTTTTTCTTGTACTAAAAATGGAAATATTTAAAATTATAAATAATATATAATAATTATAAATTATCCCCCACTGTTCTGAGTCGATTTGAATTAGAAATTTTTTATAAACGAGTAGGAACTAATTGTCAAGATACTGGCGGGCATATTCTATACTCAAACTCTTTGAAAAGTTTTCACCCAAAAAAGAAGGAAAGCAAGTGAATTGAGTTATCAGTTATATCCAATGAAAATAAAAAGGAAGAAGGATTATCCTAAAATAATTAAATATTTATTTAACGAGTCACCTTTGAACTTTTTGTAAGAATATCAACAAGTGTTGATATTCTCTGCATTTCTTTATAAAATCCAATTCGATTTATATTTCCTACATGCAGGACAATTGTGAAATCAATAATAACACTTCTTAAGCCGCCATTCTAGCCTGGCCTAGTCGTTATTTTCTTCAACTACAAAGGGAAATATCTAAAATTATAAATAATTGTCCATCTAAGCGTATGATTGATATTAATTTATGGATTACATTAGAAAAATCTGCATATTTCGAAATAATACCAGGAACGTTGCGACATTTATAGCGAATTTTAAAAACGAACACTTCAGACATTAGACTGGCAAACTTCATTTGTCAATTTATCTATAATATTGTTATTTTCCAGTTTGAACTTTAAGTGAACGTAAATGCACTTAAGTGCATTATACTCATTATTCGTCGCAGTTATACTTTTGCCTTGTATAGCTTTATATTCTCAGAACATGGGAGTATATTTTATTATCTGGAGATATAATTATATCAATATATATTGGACATTCTTTTCCAATGTCATTGGGCTTAATTGTAATCCATTGGTGATCTTTCTCCTTTTTATAGGACTTTTAATTTCCAAAAGAATATAGATGTTTTAATAATTTATGTTCGTACTATTGCCAATCATGCATATGGGTATCAAATGAAAGAGAGGAATATCTGTTAAAAATACTTTAAATTTCTATAGTTATTTTGTTTTGAAATTCAGAAGATCACAACTCCACTGAATGTTTCTAAGACTTTCATAATTTTCCGCTTATGTCTCAAAAAGCAAAATTCTTTCGAATTGATGTCTCCTAAAGTGTGACGGACTGACTCTCCTTTCGATCGAAAGTAAAGGCCACTAAATTAGTGAATTTATTAAAATTTCATTTTCAGATCACCTGTACGTATGATTGATATTAATTTTGAAGATTTATTGAAAATCAATAGAATAGACAATTTTCCAAGATATTTAAAATAATTTCATTGAATGTGTGATGATTAGGCTTTAGCATGTTTAACAGAACTCAGAAAAAAATAATTGATTCAAAAATTTTTTTGTAGAAATTCGGCGAATTTAAATTTTTCGTGGGTAGGACTTTCAACATAGACCAAAAGACGACCTCTCTTTTATTTCTTTTTTCCGGAAACTATGAATTCCTAATGGCCTTATGTTCCACAATGGAACGCCGAGAATAACTGAATTCATGACCACTTTCTACGGTAATTTAATTGCTGAGCATCGCTAAGACGAATTCATAAATTGGAATTGTTTTTGTTCAAGTGCAACTAATTGAATAATGAATTGTTTTGTAGATTAAAAAAGGGCAAATTGAGAAGCTTATTAAAATTTTACGAAAATTTAAATTATTTTTGATTTAGTTGCATTTTTTGGAAACATTATTATTAGTAAATTAGTAAAATTCATTCGTTCTTCGAAATATTGAAATTACCTTTATTTATTAAAAAATACCTTTATGAAGTGTTTAATGTTATTAAATTTAAACACTTTTAAATACCAATATAATAGTTTTTGTATCTAAAATCTGTCTCTAAATCAATGGACACATTTTAAATGTTTCCTCTGTATTGTAATGGGAAAAAATGTCGACAATTAAATTTCTCTTGTCTTTAAAAATTTTCATACAAAAATTATGTAAAATATCAATTACTCTTCCTCTAAATCCATGGACAATTTTTTATTTTTCCCTTGTAAACCCCTGCTGCGGAGTATTAGGCAAAATTGTCTAATTTCGAATGACACCAATTTTCCTTTTTTCTAAAAACTTCCTTAAAATGTAAATTTTAAACTGTATAAAATTCTGCCAATTTCGTGAAATTTTCAATCATTCTTAAATTTAAATATATTTTAATTATGTTGATGACTACACTTTATGTATTTTTTCTTAATACTTTCATGGCTTATCCTAGACGAATTTTAAATTTTCATATTTCACAAATTTTGGTTTCATTTTAAAAATTCTAAAATCTTTCTTGGATTATTATGGAAACTCAAGGTAATAGTCTACCCCCCACCCCCTTTGGGCGTACGAGTAATATTGATTTTTGGTTTATTTTAGAAAAATGAATAAATTGTCCTCGAAATCCATTTCAAAAAGGTGCCAATTTCGCCAAATTTGCAAAAATTCATAAATTTTAATATTTTTTAATTATGCTGTTGACTCTAATTAATTAGTTGTTTTAACTTTCTTGGAGTACCTCGAAAACTCATGATAATTTTTGTATCCCTCCCCCTTGGTCGTATGGGTAATATTAATTTTTGGTTTATTTTAGAAAAATGAATAAATTGTCCTCGAAATCCATTTCAAAAAAGTGCCAATTTCGCCAAATTTACAAAAATTCATCAATTTTAATATTTTTTAATTATGCTGTTGACTCTAATTAATTAGTTGTTTTAACTTTCTTGGAGCACCTCGAAAACTCATGATATTTTTTGTATTCCTCCTCCTTGCACGTATGAGTAATATTAATTTTTAATTTTAAATTGGAATTTTAATTTTAATTTTGCAATATTTACAATATTTTCAAAGTATTGTGATTGGTTTGTCCGCGAAATCCATGACATGTTTAAATTTTTTCCATTATTTCCATATTTTGGGTTTCATTTAAAAATGAAATTTTTTGCAAATTTCAATATTTTTTAATTACTACATCATTTTAAGTTGAAACTGAGAAAATAAAAATTGAAATGCATAAAAGCACATTGAAATTGAGAAAATATAAATTGAAAATGAGAAATGTAAAAGGAAATTGAGAAAATTTAAATTCAAAATGAGGTATGTAAATTGAAATTCAGAAAATACAATTTGAAATTGAGAAATTAAAATTAATTGAGAAAATTTAAATTCAAAATTAGGAATGTAAATTGAAATTGAGAAAATGCAAATTTAAATTTAGAAATGAAAATTAAAATTGAGAATAAACAAATTGATATTCAGAAATTTATATTGAAATTAATTTGTCTTCTCTCATTTTCAATTATTTATTTCTCAATATCAAATTTGTAAATTTCAATTTACATTTCCGAATAACTACTAATTCTTATGCATTTCCTATGTCTCTCTCTCTCTCTCTCTCTTTCAACAGATTTTAACATGGCACACCCAAACCAAAAAGAATAATCCAGCAGATAAAGTGAATACGACCAAATATGGTAATACAAATTTAATGTTTTTAGATAAAACGCTAGTTAGACCTTAAGGTAATAATAATAATAATAATAATAATAATACTAATTTAATGTTACATATATTAAGTAATTCTTTCACACAAAACACACTGATAACATTTTGTTAAAACAAAAACTAAAAAGACAACCAAAGATTCTTCTTTTTTATGAACTAAACTAATAACCAAATACGTATGAGACAAAACAAAAGTAAAAACTTGACATAGAAATAGAACTAGAACTAGAAATAAAGACAAACGGACAGTCGCGACAAAAAGGCACAAAGTGTAAAGCTTTATCAAATCCTCAACAACAACAACCAAACTAAAAATCAACCAAACCAAAACCAATGTAAATATATTTTCAATTTTTTATATATTCATACCATATATATACAAACATATAATTAAATATTATTAATAATAATTGTAAATATATACATACAAACATATTTTATAAATAAACCTTAATCCAAAGATAAAGACAAAGTTAGATAGTCATGAACGAAAAAGTGAAATGATGAAGCTGAAGCTGAAGAAAAAATAAGAATTCAAACCAAACAACAACAATCATTTTTGTAACAAAAACACAATTAAAAAGAAAAAGAACATATGTAGAACATTAATCAAATTCGTATAAAAAAGAAGAAAATATTTACATTACATTTCATTTGCAAAGAAAGAAATTCGAAATTTGTTTAGAATATTTCAAAACCTAGACGTATTTTTTGGTTTATTTAGAATTTGTAATAATTCCATGATATTGCACCCAATTGTAATGCATTTGAGTACCCAAGGCATTCAAGTTTCTGGTGACTTGTCACACCATACTATCCGAATAATCCGCATTTCCCTGGAATATATGTTCTGTAGATATATTGAAACAATTTTTTACTATTTGAACACCTAGACGTATGATTGATATTAATTTTTGTTTTCTTTAGAATTTGTAATAATTCCATGATATTGCAGTCAATTGTAATGCATTTGAGTAGCCAAGGCATTCAAGTTTCTGGTGACTTGTCACACCATACTATCCGAATAATCAGCATTTACCTGGAATATATGTTCTCTAGATATATTGGAAACAATTTGTAACTATTTGAACACCTAGACGTATGATTAATATTAATTTTTGTTTTGCTTTAGAAATTTCCATAACATTGATCTAAATTCTAGTACATTTAAGTAGCCAAGGCATTCAAGTTTCTGGTGAACAATCCATATTTAATTTTGTAACTTTTTGAACACCTAGACGTATGATTGATATTAATTTTTGTTTTATTTTAGAAATTTCCATAACATTGATCTAAATTCTAGTATATTTGAGTAGCCAAGGCATTCAAGTTTCTGGTGAATAATCCATATTTAATTTTGTAACTTTTAGAACACCTAGACGTATGATTGATATCAATTTTTGTTTTGCTTTCGAAATTTCCATATCATTGGTCTAAATTCTAGTACATTTGAGTAGCCAAGGCATTCAAGTTTCTGGTGAATAGTCCATATTTAATTTTGTAACTTTATGAACACCTAGACGTATGATTGATATTAATTTTTGTTTTTCTTTAGAAATTTCCATAACATTGATCTACATTCTAGTACATTTGAGTAGCTAAGAGGTAGCCATTAAGGTTTCCGAGAACCTTTAACTCATTATTTAGGAATTTTAAGAAAAAAATCCAAATTTTCCTGGTATCACCAAGCAGTACAACCAGACAAGAAGTTCTTTGATTGGCATATTTTAGAAGTACATCATTCGATTTAAAATTTTCAAAATTTGCCTTTGTAATAGACAATCGCCAAAGGCAAATCCTGAATAGGTGATCAATTTTATTATCCCCCCTATTCTGAGTCGATTTGAGTTCGAAATTTTCTATAAACATAAAATTTCGAGTATAAAAAATAAGGATTATCCAAAAGTAATTAAATATTTATTTAAAGTGTCACTTTTGAACTATTTTTCTAAGAATATGAACAAGTGTTTATATTCTCTGCATTTTTATAAAATCCAAATCGATTTATATTTCCTACATACAGGGCAATAATGCAGTCAATAAAAGCAGTTCTTAAGCCGTTTTTTCTTGTACTAAAAATGGAAATATTTAAAATTATAAATAATATATAATAATTATAAATTATCCCCCACTGTTCTGAGTCGATTTGAATTAGAAATTTTTTATAAACGAGTAGGAACTAATTGTCAAGATACTGGCGGGCATATTCTATACTCAAACTCTTTGAAAAGTTTTCACCCAAAAAAGAAGGAAAGCAAGTGAATTGAGTTATCAGTTATATCCAATGAAAATAAAAAGGAAGAAGGATTATCCTAAAATAATTAAATATTTATTTAACGAGTCACCTTTGAACTTTTTGTAAGAATATCAACAAGTGTTGATATTCTCTGCATTTCTTTATAAAATCCAATTCGATTTATATTTCCTACATGCAGGACAATTGTGAAATCAATAATAACACTTCTTAAGCCGCCATTCTAGCCTGGCCTAGTCGTTATTTTCTTCAACTACAAAGGGAAATATCTAAAATTATAAATAATTGTCCATCTAAGCGTATGATTGATATTAATTTATGGATTACATTAGAAAAATCTGCATATTTCGAAATAATACCAGGAACGTTGCGACATTTATAGCGAATTTTAAAAACGAACACTTCAGACATTAGACTGGCAAACTTCATTTGTCAATTTATCTATAATATTGTTATTTTCCAGTTTGAACTTTAAGTGAACGTAAATGCACTTAAGTGCATTATACTCATTATTCGTCGCAGTTATACTTTTGCCTTGTATAGCTTTATATTCTCAGAACATGGGAGTATATTTTATTATCTGGAGATATAATTATATCAATATATATTGGACATTCTTTTCCAATGTCATTGGGCTTAATTGTAATCCATTGGTGATCTTTCTCCTTTTTATAGGACTTTTAATTTCCAAAAGAATATAGATGTTTTAATAATTTATGTTCGTACTATTGCCAATCATGCATATGGGTATCAAATGAAAGAGAGGAATATCTGTTAAAAATACTTTAAATTTCTATAGTTATTTTGTTTTGAAATTCAGAAGATCACAACTCCACTGAATGTTTCTAAGACTTTCATAATTTTCCGCTTATGTCTCAAAAAGCAAAATTCTTTCGAATTGATGTCTCCTAAAGTGTGACGGACTGACTCTCCTTTCGATCGAAAGTAAAGGCCACTAAATTAGTGAATTTATTAAAATTTCATTTTCAGATCACCTGTACGTATGATTGATATTAATTTTGAAGATTTATTGAAAATCAATAGAATAGACAATTTTCCAAGATATTTAAAATAATTTCATTGAATGTGTGATGATTAGGCTTTAGCATGTTTAACAGAACTCAGAAAAAAATAATTGATTCAAAAATTTTTTTGTAGAAATTCGGCGAATTTAAATTTTTCGTGGGTAGGACTTTCAACATAGACCAAAAGACGACCTCTCTTTTATTTCTTTTTTCCGGAAACTATGAATTCCTAATGGCCTTATGTTCCACAATGGAACGCCGAGAATAACTGAATTCATGACCACTTTCTACGGTAATTTAATTGCTGAGCATCGCTAAGACGAATTCATAAATTGGAATTGTTTTTGTTCAAGTGCAACTAATTGAATAATGAATTGTTTTGTAGATTAAAAAAGGGCAAATTGAGAAGCTTATTAAAATTTTACGAAAATTTAAATTATTTTTGATTTAGTTGCATTTTTTGGAAACATTATTATTAGTAAATTAGTAAAATTCATTCGTTCTTCGAAATATTGAAATTACCTTTATTTATTAAAAAATACCTTTATGAAGTGTTTAATGTTATTAAATTTAAACACTTTTAAATACCAATATAATAGTTTTTGTATCTAAAATCTGTCTCTAAATCAATGGACACATTTTAAATGTTTCCTCTGTATTGTAATGGGAAAAAATGTCGACAATTAAATTTCTCTTGTCTTTAAAAATTTTCATACAAAAATTATGTAAAATATCAATTACTCTTCCTCTAAATCCATGGACAATTTTTTATTTTTCCCTTGTAAACCCCTGCTGCGGAGTATTAGGCAAAATTGTCTAATTTCGAATGACACCAATTTTCCTTTTTTCTAAAAACTTCCTTAAAATGTAAATTTTAAACTGTATAAAATTCTGCCAATTTCGTGAAATTTTCAATCATTCTTAAATTTAAATATATTTTAATTATGTTGATGACTACACTTTATGTATTTTTTCTTAATACTTTCATGGCTTATCCTAGACGAATTTTAAATTTTCATATTTCACAAATTTTGGTTTCATTTTAAAAATTCTAAAATCTTTCTTGGATTATTATGGAAACTCAAGGTAATAGTCTACCCCCCACCCCCTTTGGGCGTACGAGTAATATTGATTTTTGGTTTATTTTAGAAAAATGAATAAATTGTCCTCGAAATCCATTTCAAAAAGGTGCCAATTTCGCCAAATTTGCAAAAATTCATAAATTTTAATATTTTTTAATTATGCTGTTGACTCTAATTAATTAGTTGTTTTAACTTTCTTGGAGTACCTCGAAAACTCATGATAATTTTTGTATCCCTCCCCCTTGGTCGTATGGGTAATATTAATTTTTGGTTTATTTTAGAAAAATGAATAAATTGTCCTCGAAATCCATTTCAAAAAAGTGCCAATTTCGCCAAATTTACAAAAATTCATCAATTTTAATATTTTTTAATTATGCTGTTGACTCTAATTAATTAGTTGTTTTAACTTTCTTGGAGCACCTCGAAAACTCATGATATTTTTTGTATTCCTCCTCCTTGCACGTATGAGTAATATTAATTTTTAATTTTAAATTGGAATTTTAATTTTAATTTTGCAATATTTACAATATTTTCAAAGTATTGTGATTGGTTTGTCCGCGAAATCCATGACATGTTTAAATTTTTTCCATTATTTCCATATTTTGGGTTTCATTTAAAAATGAAATTTTTTGCAAATTTCAATATTTTTTAATTACTACATCATTTTAAGTTGAAACTGAGAAAATAAAAATTGAAATGCATAAAAGCACATTGAAATTGAGAAAATATAAATTGAAAATGAGAAATGTAAAAGGAAATTGAGAAAATTTAAATTCAAAATGAGGTATGTAAATTGAAATTCAGAAAATACAATTTGAAATTGAGAAATTAAAATTAATTGAGAAAATTTAAATTCAAAATTAGGAATGTAAATTGAAATTGAGAAAATGCAAATTTAAATTTAGAAATGAAAATTAAAATTGAGAATAAACAAATTGATATTCAGAAATTTATATTGAAATTAATTTGTCTTCTCTCATTTTCAATTATTTATTTCTCAATATCAAATTTGTAAATTTCAATTTACATTTCCGAATTTCAATTTGTATTTTCTCAACTTCAATTTACATTTCCGAATTACAATTTTTTTTTGTTTTTCAATTTCTATTTGCATTTCTCAATTTCAGTTGGTTTTTTCTCAATTTCATTTAAATTTTTTAAATTTCAATTTGTATTTTCTCAATTTCAATTGAAAATGGTGTAGTTTTTTTCCAAAAACTTTCTTGGCTTATCCTCCAATCCCTTGATAAATTTATAAGTTGCTTTTTACCTTCTTCGGTTTATTTAAAAAAATTAAATTAAATGGCGCCAATTTCAAGCTTTCTTAAATTGAAAGAATTTTTAATTTTGCTGATGGCACTAATTTACCAGAAATCTCAAAAATCTGCATTGATTTATCTTCGAGATCCATGACAAATTTGCCATTGCGGCGTATGATTAACAATATTTATTTTTTATTATAAAAAGTTTATCAAATTGTGCCGAATTTCAAGCAATTATTTAATTAAAATAATTTTTAATTTTGCTGATGACATTTATTTGCTATATTTTCCAAAAATCTCGATTGGTTATTCTCGAAATCTAAGACAAATTGGCCATTGTGAATCCCTGCAGCCTATGATTGATAATATTTTTTGATTTTATTTTGAAAATTGTGGAAATTGTATCAATTTTGTAAACATTCTTAAATTCAAATAATATTTAACTTTGCTGATGACACTAATTTAATAGATTTTTTTTAGAAATTTCAATTGTTTTATCCTCGAAATCCATATCAAATTTAACATTCTACACTTTAAGTCCCTCTGGCGTATGATTGATAATATTTATTGACTTATTTCAGATAATCGCCACGATTTTGTCAAAGTTGCAAATATTCATAAATTGAAATAATTTTTAATTATGCTGGTGACACCAAATTACTGTAATTTCTGAAAAATCCCTTGAGTTATCCTCGAATTTTATGACAATTTTGCCATTGTGGCGTATGATTAATTATATTTTTAGTCGTTATTTTCTTCAACTAAAAAAGGATATATTTAAAATTATAAATAATTGCCCACCTAAGCGTATGATTGATATTAATTCATGGACTACTTTAGAAAAATCTCCACATTTCGAAAGAATGCCAATAACTTGAGTTCTTTATAGCAGATTTTAAAAGCGAACTCTTTAGGCTTTCCTGGTAAATTTATCATTAATAATATTTATTGATTTATTTTAGATAATCGCCACGATTTTGTCAAAGTTGCAAATATTCATAAATTGAAATAATTTTTAATTTACTGTAATTTCTGAAAAATCCTTTGAGTTATCCTCGAAATTTTATGACAATTTTGCCATTGTGGCGTATGATTAACTATATTTTTAGTCGTTATTTTCTTTAACTAAAAAAGGAAATATTTTAAATTATAAATATTTGATATATATCAATATTTGATTGATATCAATTCATGGATTACTTTAGAAAAATCTCCACATTTCGAAAGAATGCCAATAACCTGAGTCCTTTATAAGAGATTTTAAAAGTGAACTCTTCAGGCTTTCCTGGTAAATTTATCATTAATAATATTTATGGATTTATTTCAGATAATCGCCACGATTTTGTCAAAGTTGCAAATATTCATAAATTGAAATAATTTGTAATTATGCTGGTGATACTAATTTATTGAAATTTCTGAAAAATCCCTTGAGTTATCCTGGGTGATACAAGAAGGGGCGTGGCTAAACTGTAAATATTTTTTTGGTTTAAAGTGATTATTAAAACATTTTCAAATGTCAAATTTCAAATGATTCTGACTAACCCGTATGGAAGTTATATCGGTTTTATTGAGTTATCCTCGAAATGTTATGACAATTTGCCATTGTGGCGTATAATTAATAATACTTTTTGATTTCATTAAGCAACTTGTTGCGTATGATTAATAATAATTGTTTATTCATTTTAGATAATTGGTTGTATTTTGTCAAATTTGCAAACATTATTAATTTACAATCGCTTTTAATTTTGCCAAAGATACTAATTTACTAGATTTCCCTGAAGTTATCATTGAAATTCATGAACAAAATATATTTTCTTATCGATCGCTTTGAAAGTATAAGTAATAATGATTTTAATTTATTTCAGAAAATTATAAATTTAAATAATTTTCCTTTACTAATTTGCCAGTTTTTTTTTTGTAAAAAAAATCATTGAGTTATTCTCGAAATCCCTGACAATTTAAAAATTTCCCTTGGCGACCACCTAAGCGTATGAGTAATAATAATTTTTGGTTTTATTCAGAAAATTGCCCATATTTTGAATACAAGTTCCCAACTCGTAAACAATCAAATTGAATAACCTACATTCAATGACATGACTAAAGACATGCCAATCATTATGACAAATTTAATTAAAATAAAGACAATTTCAAAGTCTTCTTGGTTTATTTTAGAAAATTGCCTATATTTTGAATACATGTTCCTCTAAGCTAACCTAACTCGAAAACAATCAAATTGAACAGCCTACATTCAAAGACATATGGCTAAAGCCATGATGCCAATCATTATGACAAATTCAATTAAAATAACGAAAATTTCAAATTATTCTGAAGTGACACACAATATGGGAACGGAAATTTAATTACTTTTCTACAAACATCATATCGAAACTTGAACTTAAAGTTTTTAAATTCATTTAGTTTTAATTAAGAAAAATTCATTGAAAAAAAAAAAAAAACTTTCTAAGAAATCGCATGTTAAAGCGACTACAACTGCTACTGATCAAGTGTGATAGACATTTCGTCGGGTACATTTTTAGAAAATACATACATATTCATATATATTAAATTTATTTAAGTTATAAACTAAATATTTGCTTCTTACTCTCTCATGAATTCAAATATATGCATACATACATACATTAGGGTTACTCTTATCGCATAGTTTGTGGTACTTAAGTTACACTTTAAGTTCCTTTATCATCCCTCTATCTCTCTCTATTTTAGGTTTTCGCATAATTTTGATATAAATAAAAAACAAAAACAGAAAAATTGACTGCTCTAAGTCTGAATTATAAAGAATAAAATTTAATTATTATTATGATTATGATTATTATTACTACTATTATAAAAATGCAAAAAACGACAGCAACAACAACAAAATGATAAATATATTTAATAAATTATCAAGAAAATAAAATGTATAACATTAACAAAAGAAAACAAAACAGAAAATAAATGAAAAAAAAACAGAAACAGAAAAACCAACCAAAAACCTTCCTAAATACATACATTTTCGAAAAAGATTATCTGCAAATTTGTTTTACTTCAGTTTTATATAATGAATTGAAAGGTAAGTAGCAATAAATCAATTACCCAATAAAAATTTCAGATACAACCCTACATATTTTAGCATTTTGATGGTCAAATTCAACTGACAGAAAATATCGAAGTGTGAGCTGTCTTAAGGCTCTTTCAAAGTCCCAAATGCAAAAAATATAACTTTTAATTTTTATTAAAATCGCAGGGTATTGGCTGATTTCAAAATTCAAAATTAATCACATATTTTTAAATTCTGAAATAACATATTAAAAATTGAACTACACCATTTTCAATTGATAATTGAAGTTGGGAAACGAAAATTTAAATTGAGAAAATACAAATTGTAATTAAAAAACGAATATTGAAAAAATAAAAACACAAATTGAAATTGAGAAACGAAAACTGAAATTGAAAGTAAAGAGTAATATATTAAAAATAGATCTACACTATTTTCAATTGAAATTGAGAAAATATGAATTGAAATTGAGAACGAAAATTGAAATTGAAAATTGCAAATGAGAAAATTCAGAAATGAAAATTAAAATTGAGAAAGTAAAAATTTAAATTCAGAAATGCAATTTGAGAAAATAAAAACTGAAAAATTCACAAATATAAATTGAAATTGAAAAAAATTAAATTTAGAAATGTAAATTGAAATTGAGAAAATATAAATTGACATTCCGAAATGTAAATTGAAAATGAGAAGATACAAGTTGAAATTCGGAAATGTAAATTGAAATTGAGAAAATACAAATTGAAATTTAGTAACGAAAATTGAAATTGAGAAAATATCAATGGAAATTAAAAAAAAAACTTTATTGTAATTAAGAAAAGACAAATGAAATTGAAAAATTCAAATTCAAATTGAGAAAATACAAATTGAAATTCAGAAATGTAAATTGAAAGTAATTTGTATTTTCTCATTTTCAATTGTTTATTTCTCAATAGCAAATTGTATATTCTCAATTTCAATTTTCACATATTTTTAAATTACGAAATAATATATTAAAAATAGAAGTACACCATTTTAAATTGAAATTGAGAAATGCAAATTGAAATTTAGAAACGAAAATTTAAATAAAGAAAACGCAAGTTGAAATTCAGAAATGTAAATTGAAATTGATAAAATAAAAATTTAAATTAAGAAACGAAAATTGATAATGA
Organism: Polietes domitor; assembly: GCA_947397865.1. Lineage (NCBI taxonomy): Eukaryota > Metazoa > Arthropoda > Insecta > Diptera > Muscidae > Polietes > Polietes domitor. The sequence continues at coordinate 166,999,813 of OX377621.1, forward strand.
GAAAATACAAATTGAAATTCAGAAATGTAAATTGAAATAAATGTAATACACTATCAAATTGTATACTCTCAATTTCCGTCTTCATTTCTGAATTTCAGTTTCTATTTTCTCAATTTAAATCGCTATTTGGGCACATATTTCTTAATTCTGAAATAATATATATATATATATAAAGAGTGATTTTTTGAGGTTAGGATTTTCATGCATTAGTATTTGACAGATCACGTGGGATTTCAGACATGGTGTCAAAGAGAAAGATGCTCAGTATGCTTTGACATTTCATCATGAATCGTCTTACAACCGAACAACGCTTGCAAATTATTGAATTTTATTATCAAAATGCGTGCTCTGTTAAGAAAGTTCATTGCGCGCTTCCATTTTATGGTCAGTTTAATCGACCCACTGAAGCGGCTATTCGGGCTATTGTGACTAAATTTCGCACCAAATTTACATTGTTGGACATTAAACCACCAACACGCTTACGTAGAGTGCGAACTGAAGAAAATATCGCAGCTGTATCGGCCAGTGTTAATGATGACCACCAATTTTCGATTCGTCGCCGTTCGCACCAATTGGGTCTCTGTTACTCAAAAACGTGGAAATGCCAAAATTGGACTAAGCGGATGGACCACCTAAGACGCAGCCGCGGTCAACATTTAAATGAAATTATCTTCAAAAAGTAAATGTCATGGACCAATCTAACATTTCAAATAAAGAACCGATGAGATTTTGCAAATTTTATGCGTTTTTTTTTTTTTAAAGTTATCAAGCTCTTAAAAAATCACCCTTTATATAGAAAAATTCACAAATGTAAATTGAAATTGAAAATGAAATTTAGAAATGTAAATTGAAATTGAGAAAATATAAATTGACATTCAGAAATGTAAATTGAAAATGAGAAAATACAAATTGAAATTTAGAAACGAAAATTGAAATTGAGAAAATATAAATTGAAATTTAAAAACTTAATTGAAATTAAGAAAATACAAATTAATATTAAGAAACAAAAATTGAAAATGAGAAAATACAAATTGAAATTCTTAAATGTAAATTGAAATTAATTTTTATTTTCCCATTTTCAATTGTTTACTTCTCAATATCAAATTGTATATTCTCAATTTCAATTTTCATTTCTGAATTTCAGTTTCTATTTTCTCAATCGCTATTTGAGCACATATTTCTTAATTCTGGAATAATATATTAAAATTATAATATATTAATTAAATTTTCAATTGATTTTGAGAAAATACAAATTGAAATTTAGGAACGAAAATTGAAATTGAGAAAATATAAATTGAAATTTAAAAACATAAATGAAATTGAGAAAATACAAATTGAAATTGATAAATGTAAATTAAAATAGACAATATACAAATTGAAATTCAGAATTTAAAATTGAAAAAAGAGAATACATGTTAAAAATAACTATATACAAGTAAATTGAAATTGAGAAAATACAAATTGAAATTAAAAAAGGAAAATTGAAATCAAGAAAATACATGTAGAATTTCAGAAATGCTAATTGAAATTCAGCAAATACAAATTGAAATTGATAATGTAAATTAAAATTGAGAAATTGAAATTGAAATGAAAAACAAATTAAAATTAAAATTGATAAACGAAAATTGAAATTGAGAAATTGGAAATGAAAATTGAAACTCAGAAATGTACAATTAAAAATAATTTGTACTTTCTCATTTTCAATTGTTTATTTTTCAATATATAATGGTATTTTCTCAACTTAAAGTTACATTACTTATGTAATTTCAATTTGTACCTCTTCGATTTCAATTTTTATCTTCTCAACTTCAATTTACATTTTTTAATTTCAATTTGTATTTTCTAAATTTGAATTTATATTTCTCAATTCCAATTTTTATCTTCTTATTTTCATTTCTAAATTTCCGTTTTTATTTTTTCAATTTTTTTTTCTCAATTTCAATGTGTATTTTATTAACTTAAATTTGCATTTCTGAATTACAATTTGTATTTTCTCAACCCCAATTTACATTCCTGAACTTCAATTTTTATTTCCCTAATTTCAATTTACATTTCTTAATTTCAATGTTTGTCTTCTCAATTTCATTTCTAAATTTCATAAAAACTCCTCAATTTAAAATTACATTTCTGAATTTCAATTTATATTTTCTCGATTTTAATTTACATTTCTGAATTTCAATTTTTATTTTTTCAATTTCAATTTGCATTTTATAATTTAAATTTTTATCTTCTCAATTTTAATTGGAAATGGTGTAAAATTATTTTTATTTTCTCATTTTCAACTAAGTGAAATAAACTCTCAATATCAAATTGTATATTCTCAACTTAAATTTACATTACATAATTTCAATCTTATCTTCTCAACTTTGATTTATATTTCTGAATATCAATCTGTATTTTCACAATTTCATATTACATTTCTTAATTTCAATTTTTATCTTCTCAATTTCAATTCCAATTTTCATTTCTAAATTTTCTCAATTTAAATTTACATTTCTCAATTTCAATGTGTATTTTATCAACTTCAATTTACATTTCTGAATTTCAATTTATATTTTCTCGTTTTAAAATAACAACTCTGAATTTCAATTTTTATTTTCTCAATTTCATTTTGCTTTTCATAATTTCAATATTTATCTTCCCAATATCAATTGGAAATGGTATAAAAATTATTTGTATTTTCTCATTTTCTATTGTTTATTTCTCAATATCAAGTTTTATCTTCTCAACCTCAATTTTCAATTTCTCTATTTCAATTTAAATTTCTTAATTTCAATTTTATATCTTCTCAATTTCAAATTCAATTTTCATTTCTAAATTTCAGTTTTTATTTTCTCAATTTAAATTTACATTTCTGAATAACAATTTTAATTTACATTTGCAAATTTCAATTTATATTTTCTCAATTTTAATTGGAAATGGTGTCGAACACAAAAATCTGATCAGATTGAACGATGGCTTTATCGTTTTATTTAAGACATTTGTCAGCTATTGTGAATTGTCTGTATGAAAATATCATTGAAAATGGGTTGTCGTCATAGCTAAATATCATTTAGTACAGACTCAAATCCTGGTTGCGAACTTTACTTGTGTATTTTGGAAAAGTCTATTCAAATGTCTTGAATTAATTTGTAAACCGGAAGTTCATGTAAAATCGCCCATATTTTCGTTGAAACTGAACCGATCGATCGATTTTCATAAGTGTGCTATCGTTGAAAGTGGTAGGAGTACTAATTACATACATTTGTATGTCTTCCAAAATGGGAATGATGGAATGATTTCAGAATAAAATAAAAATAAATACTACATTAGATGGCAAGAACGACTATTTGGTCTGTGTTTTGTTGTATGATTTTCGAATCCTAACGATGTCTTTCGACATCGAAACAAATAAAAATATATTTTTATAAGAAAATATACGCCCATGTGCTGACAACCGCATGATTTCAAATCGCATTTTTTTTGGCGATTTCGAGTCTCTAAATTTCGCATTTTTACTTTAAACAATTGTTTTCAGTTTTCTTTCTTTACTGGCGGATAAATGAAGAAGATGTTTGGTTAAAAATAGCAATTTTAAATAGAAATGTAAAATTTAGAGACTCGAAATCGCCAAAAAAAATGCGATTTGAAATCATGCGGTTGTCAGCACATGGGCGATATTTTTTTAATTTTTTTTTCATATTTATTTTATAAACAAAATATAATATAGATTTTTTCGATACATTTTATTAATAGCTAATAGTGTCAGTAAGACGCTCCATAAGTTTCATGATGGTGTTCCTGGTACTTACTGTAAAACAATTATAAGTGATTGCTGTCGAAATTAATTTGTATTTATTTTTTCTATTAATATTAAAAATTTCATATGGTAGGAAAAAATTTATTTAATTTTTATTTTTTTTTCTATTAATTTTTAATATTGCATATGATAGGAAAAAATTTTACTTCAATAAAATCTTCAGTGAATGCGCTTAGTATTTTACTGTCATAATTTTTGTTCTAAAAATGTTAACCCAACAAAAATAGTTCCTTCTGGATTATTTAGTTAGGACTTTTCTGCAATTTTTACAACAAATTATGCTAACAAATACTGTTAAGACGAAAATCCCCAAAATAATAAATACTCTTCTTCAGATCATTTGCATTTATTATCAAAGCCTTGGTAATAAGTTTATTTGAAAAACATTTCATAAGTAGATCTAGAAAAAACATGATTTGATATCTCTCGCCTAGAAAGCTTAAAGCAGAAAGCCTAAAATAAAGCTTTTCAGTTTATAAATAAAATATATTTCCATTCCTCTCCTCCTCCTCTTGTGAAAACTGCGTCCCTCACCATCCATCCATTCTTCCATCCCCCTCTACTGTTGAGTACTAAACAAATAACTCAACGTTGAGGGCTGAGCATGGAAACGCACCTGAGCCTCCTCCCATTTGGTGTGTATTAGCTTCTGCAGCGGTGTATTGACAGCCAACTCCTCTTTGATTTCATCCTTCGCACTATCCTCCTTCGAAGGTTTGCCGGATAGTGAGGTAGTTTCCGCGGAAGATACTTGTCGCTCCAACATACCCGTTGCCTGGTCATTGTACGATCGATTGTCGATGGTCATTACAATCTCACGGCCCGAACAGCTGTAGTAATACAAATCAAATCTGGATTCAGCATGATAATTCCTCAACAGATCGGGATTGCGATTAAACATTACGCCAAAGTGGCCGGCACATGATGTTATCCATATGGGATAGTTGGGGGTTTTCAAGCGGGAGCCGGGTTGGCGCACCACCAGAGTACTCTAATGAAAGAACAACAATTATAAATTATTTTCCTCTGCATTTATATATAATCTTTAGACATTACCTGGCCGCTTTCATTTTCCCATAGCAGCAAACCTATGGCACAGCGATTTAAGACACCATATTGAGGGACAGCCTGTAGGAAAATAAAACATTTTATAAAAATATAGAAGGGAATAATATAAATATAATTGAGAAAATACAAGTTAAAATTGAGAAATTAAAACTGAAATTGAGAAAATATAAGTTGAAATTCAGAAATGAAAACTGAAATTGAGAAAATACAAATTGAAATTCAGAAAATACAATTTGAAATTGAAATGCAATTTTAAATTGAGAAAAAGAACATTGAAATTCAGAAATTAAAATTGAGATTCAGAAGTGAAAATAGAAATAGTGAAATGAAAATTTAAATTCAGAAAATACAATTTTATATTGTGAAATGAAATTTTAAATTGAAAAAATGCAAATTGATATTTAGAAATGAAAATGTAAATTGAGAAAATGCAAATTGAAATTCAGAAATGAAAATTTAAATTGAGAATAAACAAATTGATATTCAGAAATGTAAATTGATATTCCGAAAATACAATTTGAAATTGAGAAAATGTAAATTGATATTCAGAAATGGAAATAGAAATTGTGAAAATGAAAATTGAAATTCAGAAAATACAAATTGAGAAATGAAATTATAAATTGAGAAAATGAAAATTGAATTTCTGAAATTAAAATTTGAAATTGAGAAATGAAATTTAATATTGAAAATGCAAATTGAAATTCAGAAATGAAAAATGAGAAAATGAAAATTGAAATTTAGAAATACAAATTGAAATTCAAAAATGAAAATTTAAACTGTGAAAATGAAAATTGAAATTCTGAAAATACAATTAGAAATTGAGAAATGAAATTTAATATTGAGAAAATGCAAATTGAAATTCAGAAATGCAAATTGAGATTCAAAAATGAAAATTGAAATTGAGAATAAACAAATTGATATTCAAAAATGTAAATTGAAATTCTGAAAATACAATTTGAAATTGAGAAAATGCAAATTGATATTCAGAAAAGTAAATTGAAATTCAGAAAATGAAAATTGAAATTAAGAATAAACAAATAGTTATTCAGAAATGTAAATTGAAATTAATTTGTATTTTCTTATTTTCAATTCAATTATTTCTCAATATCAAATTGTATATTCTCAGTTTCAATTTACTTTTCTGAATTTCAATTTGTATTTCTCAATTTCAACTTAGATTTCTGAATTTCAATTTGTTTTTCTCAATTTCAATTTCCATTTCCGAATTTCAATTTGTATTTTCTCAATTTTAATTTACATTTCTGAATTTCAATTTGTATTTTCTCAAATTCAATTAATATTAATATTTTCAATTTGTATTTTCTCAAATTCTATTAATATTTATATTTTCTCAACTTTAATTTACATTTCTGAATTTAAATTTTTTCTCAATTTCAATTTACATTTCTGAATTTCAATTTTTATTTTCTCAATCTCAATTTGTATTTTCTCAATTTTAAAAGCAAATGGTTCAAAAAGTAGACGCAGAAATTCACTTTTGTAGAAACACAATATAAAGTATCCAAAGTAGTGTCAATTTTTTGCCAGGAAACCGTGCAAAGTTTAACTCACATAACTATTTTCATCACCCACATTTACGACTCCATTATGTATGTAAGGCGTAGCCCGACCAGTTAGCAGCAGTGTTACAATCATCAAAGAACCCTCTTCATTATTACTCATGGTCAGTGGAACAGTTTTGGTAGAATCCAGATCACTGCGTACTCTAAAAGAAGAATGGATATAATAAAAAAGGAGAAAGAACTCTTTTAGAATCTTAAAGATGTCAAAATGTCTGTGAATTGAAAAATTATCCATCAACTAAAGAATAATAATAAAACCAAAAAATCCTCATGAAGTCTTACCTACTCATGGTGCGTGTCAACACGGCACTGTATAAGAAGAGCAGAGTTCCTGGAGAAGCTTCTTCGGTGAACTAAGAGAAAAAATAATTAAAAACTAATTCAATAATTCAGCAAAAAAATAACGCCCAAAATCTTACAATTTTATAATTCTTTTTAATAAAAAATTCCAATTCCTCATTGGGATTTAAAGTGAAAAGATAAAGCTGCAAAGAAAAGCGAAAAGATTGTGCCAAACAACACCTTATATAATCTTGATTCAACTAACCTTTTCAGTTACGCCATCATGAAAATACAAAGCACTGTGATCGACAAAACACTCATCGTCGGGCGATGGCAAAACAATGACCACTTTATCCTTATCGGCAATAATACGCAAAATTTCTATTAAAGCCGAGACCAAGGCATCTCTTTGCATATCCGAGGAAGGAGTTAAAGGGCTGACAAAAGACATGATTATATAATAATTATTCTGCAAATTTAAACCGAACAATACTCACTCTGCCATAGCAGCCGCTCTAGTAGTTTTACGTCCGAAGAGAAGACTTTTTACCACAAATCCTTGGACTACTGATAAAAGGCCTCTGGTGGCATTGCGTGGACTTCTTAAGCCATAGGCAAACTCCTCCTTAGGGGAACCGAAAGCGAAAGGAGTTTGGGTCCACTCGGCTCTCATGGGTATGGCCGAAGTGCCAAATACCAACTGCCTTAATTCCTAAACAAAGTTTATTTTTTTAATTTTCAAATTTTATTTTGAAATTTTTATAACTTTTGTAAAAAAAGACTTACCATGGCTAATTCTGGTGTTATAGCAGTAGCTCCCTGTGTCTTAAATTGAGCAGCCATTTTGCTTTTCTTTTAATTCTTTGGACAAGACAGACGTCTGCTATCGAGGAGAATATATTGGTTATTAAATTCGCCTCCTTTCTTTGAGTGCCATGTAAACTTTCAAATGATTTATTTCCGCTACATATTTCCGTACATTGTTTTTCAATTCATAATATTCACACCTACTTTGCTAACAGGGCTGGCTGGTCCTTCTTGCAGGCGATATTCAATAATTCCGTTTTTTTTTTGTTTAATTTCATATTTCATGCCTTACTTACTTTTGCACTTGATTTTGCCCACTCCATATTCAGGCACACACAAACACGCGCACTCATATACGAGCTGTCACTCTTTCAATCTGCTATTTTCGGTATTTAGTTTTGAATGACTTCCAAATTGAAAGTGCATGCAATCCTTGTGAAAAGTGAAAGTGTGAAAACGAACACACACACACAGTAATTGGCGGATATACATTTAGAATTGGTGTGGCGGATTTCATTGGTGTTTGTTTGTTTGATGTTGCATAGCTTGGAAGAGTTTAATGTGTTATTAGTTCAAGTACAGTAACAGGCAGTTTTTCGCCATTCTATTGGAGAACAGAAGGGATAAAAGTTATCTGAACTTATACACCATTTTCAATTGAAATTGAAAAAAAAAAAATTGAAATTCAAAAATGTAAATTGAAAATAATAAAAAATAAATTGAAATTGGAAAAATACAAATTGAAATTCAGAAAAGTAAATTGAAATTGAGAATTTGATATTGAGAAATAAACAACTGAAAATGAGAAAAACACATTAATTTCAATTAAGATTTCAGAATATCAATTTGTTAATTCTCAATTTCAATTTTCTGAGTTTCAATTTGGATTTTCTCAATTTCAATATTCATTTCTCAATTTGGAATTGTATTTTCCGAATTTCCAATTTCAAATTACATTTTTCATTTTCAAATTTATATTTTCTCAACATCAATTTGCAAATCTGAATTTCAATTTTCATTTCTTAGCTTGTATTTGTATTTTCAACTGAAAATGGTGTAGAAAAGTAAGTTACAAAAGGGTAGTATGAAAAGTCTGATAGGCTTATTTAGATGGTTATGGAGAGAAAACATAACTTATAAATAATAAAAGTATTTAGAATTTGTTTAAACTTTCGTTTATGCTAATTTACTCAACTTCTTTGTTCTACATATACAAAATTAAGTTCAATTTCACTTAATTACGGATGTCATTGAATCCGATTGTTGTGGGAACCGGAATAAAATCTCCAAAAAATAAATAAATTGCTCATTTATAGGAATAGAGAATCAATTCCGTTATAAATTGGTGTCGTGAAATCGCATTGTTTTCCTCGCTTCAAACCCGATGTTAATTTTAATTTCAATTCCGACAACAATCGGATTCCATAAAACCCCTGAATATCTACTTTCTATGGTAACTGCACAAGTGAATGAAAAAAGCGTCTCCAGTTTCGCAAAAATATAAATTTGTTCGTCATCCAAAATTGGCAGTGCATCATTTCCATTATATTATAGGTTTGCTATCATCAGCTTTGTTGACGGTGGTTTTTCTTTTTATTTCTTTTTGCTCCGTTTGCTATAGTTAATCACATATCTGGAAGCAACACAAAATCTCCTAATTTTATTTTTTAAATAATTTATAAAATTCAATCATAACTATATTGCGCGATTTCTACCATATAAGCCTTTGTGGTTCTTCATAATTGTCCCATTTAATCTCTTTGGTAAAGAATATATAAAATGTTGCAGCATTCAGCAGCATATAGAGACTCAATTCCAACCATTGAGCCATTTTAGACTTTAGATTGGGACGCGTGTTCAAACGAAAGATTACAAAAGGTATTATGAAATAACGCAATTCCAACAGACGTTGGAAGCACAAAACAAATGCTACAGCTATCCAAAACATGAATTTAAAATTAAAACGTAAATGCCGAATGCCCTGATGGACGAACATCAAAGAGATTGTATAAACGGGACACATAGCATATTTGAACCACCAATAGCGACCATAAAGACGCTGCCATACATAGAAGATGTAATGGCGATTATCGGCCAAGAGGTAGGGATGTACCAATGTATTGAAACGGACGATCAGTAGCAACACTATGGTCAGCATTATCATTTCACTTTTTTGATTCAACATAGCTTGCATTGTCGCACGGAATTTGGTGATGGTATTGGAAATGGCAAAGATCAAACAGAAGACGGAGAAGTAAAGAAGCTGGAAAGAAAAACGTTTAGTTACATTTCATAATATGAGTGAGGGAACTTACCTGAGGCACATGAATGCTGGCTTCATGGGCTCTTTTGTCACCCAACACTATGGAACCATTGAGATACACAAAACCCAGAAAAGGCAATATGATGATCAAATAGAAACATCCCTGGGTAAAGATGTACCACAGGCATTTGACCATTAATTCGAAACGTTTCACAATATCCAATATGACCTGGAAATAGGGGAAAATTGGAAAATTAAATTTGTAACATACAATTTGAATGATATTAATTAATTTTTGATTCTACCACTTTCAAATATTTTAAAATTTTCCCTGAAAATTGTATTTAACTGAGGACATTACAAAAAACAGCACATTGCAAAAGGAGTTAACTTTCCTAGAGCTATTCGGTTTTTGTAAATATTTTCTCGCCAAAGTATTTATTTTTTAATATTTAATCATTCGATTTTTTGGTTTGTTAACACTGTCTTAAGACTATTTGATTGGACCTGAATAATGAGTAGACAATTTTTGCAGAATAAACTTATAGTCCATCTGGTCTAAGTTCCTTTTTACAGTGGATCAAAGTTTTCATTTGTTGGTCGAAGGGAGCATTATACTAAATGGGAAAAATGTTTCAAAATTAATGTATGAGATAATTCTTATTGTCAGAACTAAAGTGAAATATTATGAGGATAATTTTTATGGGTGAATTTCACTCCTTTTTCGAGAAAATCAAAAAAGTCCTTTAAAATTTTTAAGGAATCAAATATTCTACAAAAAATTTTGCCACAAAATTTCATTTGGGGTCACCATGTACACAACTGTTTTAAATAAAGCTTTTCACGCTTCAATGGCAAAATTAGACGCCAACTTATACAAAAATATACCAGATGATATACGTCGGAAACTTTAGGTAAAATGGAGTTAATTGGCGTTTTTAGTTTTTCATTTCCTCATCCTGTTGCCCCTTATTCCCACCCTATGTTACCGGTAGAACTGACAAATTAAAGAAGAGAAGGTTTGCTGAAAATACTTCAAATTACACGCTTCTATCTGTATTACTTTAGTATTAACTGCTATTCAAAATTTTACTTTTTAATAGGAAAAGCTTGAAATGGCTGTTAGTGCAAAACTAATACAGATAAAAGTATGTAGTTTAAAGTAGTTTTAGCAGATATTCTCCCCTTTTATTTGACACTTTTGTCGATATAATAGGGTGCGAAGAAGTATTTAAAATAATTTTTGAAAAAATTTATACTTTGGAACTTTTTAAGAAGTAGTAAGTAAGTAATAAAGCACACATGCCATCTTACAAGCATCTCATTGAGTTGCATATGTAAGTATGTGTATATGCAGGTATAGTTACCCAGCAATACTTCTGCCGTGCCAACGCTCATTTTGAAAAAAAAAAGAAAAAAAAAAAAAAAAACTAAAACAAATGAGCGTTGGCACGGCAGAAGTATTGCTGGGTAACTATACCTGCATATACACATACTTACATATGCAACTCAATGAGATGCTTGTAAGATGGCATGTGTGCTTTATTACTTGGTGCGATTTTTTAAACGCAAATTCGGCAAGTGAGTTGAGATTCTCGTTCGTTTGTGAGAATCATCTCCTTATAGAGGCCGGGTTTGATGTTGAAAAATCGCTGCGAAGCCACTTGAAAAGACTTTTGACATGGTCGAAATCATGATCGTGGTAGTCTGCAGCCAAGTAATAAATGTCACCATGCCATTTGTAAATAAATTTGCATTCTATTAAATATAGAAGCAAAATGGTCTTGAGCCAGGACAATATCCCAGTTCAAATCAAATATTGATTACAGACCAAAAAATGCAAACGAAAAAACTAAAAAAAAACTAAAAATGACAATTAAATCCATTTCGTCTATAGTTTCAAACGTTCAAGTGCAATATGGACTGTCGGACAGTGTAATCCTAGTCAAGAATCACTTGTCGCATTTGGTTACTCAAATAATTAATAAAAGTACAAAACTATTAATTTTGCTACAAAATAAAATAATAGAATCTCCTGGTTGTAGAGAATATTAAGTACATTACCTCTGGTTTATAGATTCTCACATCTTTCGGCTTGATACCCTTAAATTCGGCATATTTAACTGTAACAAGATCCAAAGCCATGGTTCCAAAAGCCATGCCAACCCACACCACATTGGTCTGGCGCATCAAAACACTGGCTGCAGCTAAAAGAATGAAAACAACACAGGAATCAATAAAACCATTCCCCTCACACTTCCTTCCACTCTACTTACCATAGACAGAGGCCTGTAAATGATTGCCTTTTTGCCAAAACATATAGAACAGCAAGACCGCCGTCAGCGATAGCGTATCCGAATAGTACAAATGACTAAAGAAATATAGTGGAGGCAGCGAAGCTATAGTAAAAGCATCCAGCGCGGCCAGAGGAGATTGCACATTGCCCAAATTTCTGCGCCGTATCAAATATAACAGCACGACATTTACGGCCGCAGCCACCAAAGATATCAAACGCAGTCCAAGTACTTCACAGAAGTCGAAGGGAATCAATGTCAAGGCGAATAAGTACAAGCCGGGAAAGGTGGTTATTTTGGGATCCCACTGGGAAGCGAAAAATTGTTCAATTGATTCAAAACTATTGCACTTTGTTGGCCAACTCACCTTATTAAATTTTTTGTTACAATAATTTAGACCTTGTTTCAGATGGAACTCTTCGTCGATGACCATTTGAGTTGTGGTGAAGACCCTTAGAAATAGTGGCAGCGAATAGGCTGCAAACAGCAGCACCAGCAGCACTGGTGTTACATACGTCTGCATATTATCTATTAGAAATATTCAATATTAAACAATTAATATTTAGAAATATTTAAAAGTTAAATATTTCTCCGGTGTCCATAACCAAACTTTTTATTTTTTGTTTTGATCTGTCTGTTTTTATCCGAGTCGCATTCAGACTGTCCCAAACCATCTGTCAACAATGTTGCCGACTCAATGTGGCATCCCTGGCATTTGAGCAGATAACAGGATGTTTGAAGCAGACTTTCAATTTACAAAAATATTAAAATAAAATAAAAAAGTTATAAATAATGTAATTTTTGTGTGCCGAATTTGTTAATAGGTGTGTTTACACTTTCAGATTAATTGTGCCGTTTGTTTGCGCCGTGAACAAAACCTTGCGAAAAGCTGTCGATAACTATAAATTATCGATAAGTTATCAACTATTTTCTCACAGCCACAAAAAGAAAAAAAAAAAATAAATGAAGAAGTGTTAAGAAGAGGAAGAAGGTCTCAATAAAACAAAAAAACGTACCAGAAATCTTCTAAGCCAGGGTAAAAGAAACCTATCAAGAGTGATATCAGTGCTAACGGGCCAATTGGACACCATGCGCGAAGAATGAAGCTGCAATTTAGTTCACAGCCATAGCTGCGACAACGAAGAGGAAGAAAAGACTGTCGAACACTTCTTATGCGACTGCCCAGTTCTAATAAACCCACCGCACAGGGCCTTTGGGAAGCACTTACAACACGATATTGATTGATATCGGAAATTGATATTAGAGGTCTAATCAAATATCTCATCTTTCAAACTGGATATAACAGACATTTCCGAGTGGTGTGGTCAATTCAAAATGGTGCCTTAAGGCACTACTTGACGCTTCCGTGAGATTTCAAAAAAGTAAGAAATCGTTTGATTCTAGGTTTTTTAATGTATTTATATCAGTTTCTATAAATTCCCAAATAAAGTCTACATCCACCGATTCTCCTGATAGTTGTTGTTGTTGACTAAGCGACATTTATGTCCAATATTTGAGTGGTTAGTTAACTTTAACATAGATTTAAATCACTGTCAAAATATGTAAAACCAATCAAAAAACATATGTTTTCAGTCTTTCAGTCAGCCTTTTCACACTGCATGCGAAATCTATCTGAAATGACAGAAGGTCCATTTACAAATACCACATCCCATACAAAATTGTGACAAGGCTATTAGAAAAACCAATGGGTGACAATGGTCCCACCTTATCTCTTAACCCACTACTGCCCTCTGCCCCCATATGAGGACACCTGTTTAAGGCCAGACATATGACCAACAGTTTTCTTTGGACGTTAATGGGTTAATTGTCAGCTAGTAAGTCCAATCGAACAGGCCTATTGTTCGTCGTTCTCTTTATTCTCGTTCGTAATCTCATTCAAGTGCAACTCTGCATCGTGCTAAATACAGGGTTGTAATGTAATAAAATATATTCATTTGAAATTAACCGTTAAAGATTTATTTCAAAATTAAGTAGTAAAAGATTTTGCACATTGTCCGATGGAACAGGGGACAAGTCACGGGATTCGATATCGAAAAGTTACGATCGAAATCAATTTTTAATTTCTATGAAAGAAGTGGAAATTTCTAACAACACCAAATAGGATGTCGAGATTAACCCATTAAAGTTAAGCAAATTTAATTTTTTGCTGTTTCTTACTGTTTACTGTTCGATTAATCGAACACTGGGTCAAAATGGGTTAAGACTATTGGAGATAATCTAATTAGATCTTGTATAATTCTTGTTCAAATTTATATTCTTTTTACAATAAATAAAAGCACTTTTCGATCGTAACATTCTCGTGTTCGAATGCCGTGATTTGGCCCCAGATTATAAATAAAGGCTCGACCATTTAACATTTTAAATTTGAACTCATCAGTAATTTGAACTTTGACTATGAAAGGTAGAACAACATTCATTTTTATTTCATTTTCGGGTTTATGTTTGAAATTTGCTCGAACAAAATTGGAAAATATTAAAAACTTACTTCCGAAATAGTGAGTCTTTAACGCAAACTGTAAGAAATTTACGTGACAATTTCGCGAGAAGAGATCGGTCTTCAGATCAGCCTTTATGAAGCTCATTTTCATCTCGGTGGCTATGTCAATAAGCAGAATTGCCGCATAAGGGGTTCAGAGAACCCACACGTGACTATTAAGAAGCCAATGCATCCACAACGAGTCACTATTTGGTGTGGATTTTGGGCTGTACTAAAAAATTGGGTTGAACGAATGAGGTACTGGCGACCCAGTCGTGGTAGTCATATGAATGATACCTTTCCAATAAAACCAGAAATTTGATAAAATAATCAGTACTTTTTTATAGCCGATTCTAATTTAAAGTTTTAAATGGCGCACTCTATACTTATATCTACTAAATGAAGCAATATGTTACTCTAATGTCTTGTTTTTCATTCAGAGATCATCTCATAGTTAGGTTTAAATTACTGTGGACATATGTAAAATCAATGTAAAACAGGAGTTGACAGTAGTTTAAATCTAACTATTAGATGGCTGACTATAATCTGACTGAAACCCCGGTCATAAGAAGCCTTCACAGAAGTAAAATGAAGAATTCGGTTATTACTCGCTTATTGCCCTTAGTTGATAGCTTTAAATCAAATTTTTCAAAAATCTGACCATGTTATTGGACTTACACTCGTTTTCATGTAGCTTCGTTAACCTAAAGTTATAGATGTCAGTCTGTGTGAACATTGACATCTATAACTCTTTGTTCAAATGCAACTCTGCATTGCGTTAAACACAGGGTTGTAAATAAATAAAGTCAAAAAGTAGTTATTTCAAATTAATCGTTAAGGATTAATTTCAAAATAAAATAATGAAAGATTTTGCATATTGTCTGGTCGGATGAAGTAAGTTTTAAACGGCCCACTGAAGCAATATGTTACTCTAATGTCCTGTTTTTCATTCAGAGATCATCTCATAGTTAGGTTTAAATTACTGTGGACAAATGAGATGATCTCCGACATAAAAATAGGGCATAAAAAACCCTTACAGAAATAGAATCAAGAATTCGCTTATTGCCCTTAGTTAATAGCTTTAATTCAAATTTTCAAAAAACTGACCAAGTTATTGGACTTACACCCGTTTTCATGTAGCTACGTTAACCTAAAGTTATAGATGTCAGTCTATGTGAACATTGACATCTATAACTCTTTGTTCAAATGCAACTCTGCATTGTGTTATACACAGGGTTGTAAATAAATAAAGTCAAAAAGTAGTTATTTCAAATTAATCGTTAAGGATTAATTTCCAAATAAAATAATGAAAGATTTTGCATATTGTCTGGTCGGACGAAGTAATCCCACTTACTAGGCCATAAGTAGACGGCGGATTTTTATGCAAAATCATATTTTGAACGGATGCTTATAATCGAATGACCCCCCTTTCTTCTTTTCTAAAAAATAAAACCAATCTTTTTTGTACTTTTTTTAAGAAAAACTATTCTTATACTTTATTTTTGCATGTATATATCATAATCATGTTTCAAACAATTTTATTTTTCACTTAAAATCTATTATTAATTTTTATATATATATATATATAAAGATACACATAAAAAATAGAGAATGATTACAAATGAACAAAAACCCGTGAACATTCGAAAAGATTTTCGGATAAAAAAATATTCATTCATTTATTTACACATCTGTAAATCATGGGAGCCGAACGATCATTTGTGGTTGTATGACGCAATTTCACGGTGGCAAATTGTGATGCTCTGCTTTTGGAGAGAATTATTTTTGTTTGATTTGTTTTTGAAAATATAAAAATATATTTATGAAATAGCATTAGATAAAATACAGAGAATATATATACAATTAATTATTAAACGAATATTGGATTACAGGATATTACAAGATAAGATACGTTTAACAAGCTTACAAAATAAAATATATAAAGATATTCTTTCAAGAAAAAAGATGTGGGTTCTTTAAAAATCTATTGATATATTACGATAGGCACCACCCTTGCTAAAAATGTAAAAAAAAAGAATACAGGGAGAATAAAAAATGGTTAAATTAAAATTTAGCGGACTTGGAAGACTATTGTATTTGTTTGGTTTTAATAAAACACAAAGATGACCAAATGTGAAAGAATGTTTGAAAGAATAATACGACGAAATAAAACTTAGAATTACTAAAAAAATTATAAGAATAATATAAATTGACTTTACAAATAAGACTCTTTACAAGAAATTGTTCGATTCTTTTGAGTGCGAAACCTGAATCTCGCTCAGTGTGTTCTCTATTGAACTTGTTTTAAAAGGGGTGGTGGGACACCCCCCCCCCCAATTTGGCCACCAACTCTCGGGTAATTCTTCTCTGTCTTTTCCAAAGAAAACAACAATTTCTTCTCCAGTAAGAAAAAGGTGAGAGTGGCTTGAAGTTCAAAAATAGTAACACACAAAATTATAAAAATATTTTCGCCGCGGCAATATTAGAACGTCTACTTCCGTTTGGAGGGTAGATATTGAGATATCAACATGTCAGAAGGTAGGCTTAAAACTTTGATTAGACAAAGAACGGAATATGGAGATGGAAGTTTGAAAAAAAATGCAAATTGCAATTGACATTTTCAATTGAAATTGAGAAAATACAATTAAATATTGAAAATAACAAATCGAAATTGAGCAAAAACAAATTGAAATTCAGAAATGTAAAATATAAAATAAAATTCACAAAAGAAAATTAAAATTGAAAATCAGAAATTGAGAGAATATAAATTGAATTTCAGAAATGTAAATTGAAATTGAGAAAATAAAAATTGAAATTCAGAAATTTAAATTGAAATTGAGAAAATACAAATTGAAATTCAGAAATTTAATATTGAGAAATAAACAATTGAAAATAATTGAATGACAATTTTTAATTTTCTCAATTTTATTTTTCATTTCTCAATTTCAGAAAAGAAAATTAAAATTGAAAATCAGAAATTGAGAAAATAAAAATTGAAATTCAGAAATTTAAATTGAAATTGAGAAAATACAAATTGAAATTCAGAAATTTAATATTGAGAAATAAACAATTGAAAATAAGAAAATTCAAATTAATTTCAATTTACATTTCTCAATCAATTTATTTATTTTCAATTTTCATTTCTGAAATTAATTTCAATTTACATTTCTCAATCAATTTATTTATTTTCAATTTTCATTTCTGTCTTTCTATTTTCATTTTTAATTTTTGAATTTCAATTTTCATTTTCTCAATTTCAATTGAAAATAATTGAAATAAACAATTGGTAATGAGAAAATACAAATTAATTTCAATTCTGAATATCAATTTATTTATTTTCAATTTTCAATTCTGAATGACTATTTTTAATTTCTGAATTTCAATTTTCATTTTCTCAATTTCAATTGAAATTGAAGTATTGAGAAATAAACAATTGGTCATGAGAAAATACAAATTAATTTCAATTCTGAATATCAATTTAATATCAATTCTGAATGACAATTTTTAATTTTCTCAATTTTATTTTTCATTTCTCAATGTCAGAAAAGAAAATTAAAATTGAAAATCAGAAATTGAGAGAATAAAAATTGAATTTCAGAAATGTAAATTGAAATTGAGAAAATAAAAATTGAAATTCAGAAATTTAATATTGAGAAATAAACAATTGAAAATAAGAAAATACAAATTAATTTCAATTTACATTTCTCAATCAATTTATTTATTTTCAATTTTCATTTCTGAAATTAATTTCAATTTACATTTCTCAATCAATTTATTTATTTTCAATTTTGATTTCTGACTTTCAATTTTCATTTTTAATTTCTGAATTTCAATTTTCATTTTCTCAATTTCAATTGAAATTGAAGTATTGAGAAATAAACAATTGGTAATGAGAAAATACAAATTAATTTCAATTCTGAATATCAATTTATTTATTTTCAATTTTCAATTCTGAATGACAATTTTTAATTTTCTCAATTTTATTTTTCATTTCTCAATTTCAATTTACATTTTTGAATCAATCAATTTTTATCTTCTCAATTCCAATTTACAATTCTGGGTCGCTCTGCCAAATGTCTCCCATTTTCTCTAGCAAACCTAAGTCTCCATCGACAATTTTTCTCTACAATATTGAAATGCGAGTTCCAACTAAGAAGATTGATTGACATTTTCTTTCGACATGAGACCAATTTTTTCTATAGAAAATTGAGGACACCCATTTGTATGTGTGTATTCCTTTCCTCACTGCCACATCCCCTCTTCCTCAACCTCCTTAAGTTTTGCTCCTCCGCCATCCCTTTCTCATCTACCCCCCTCGCAGAAGTCGCCGTTCTAAACCGTAACCCTCCCCAGCCACGACGTTTACTTCATTTTATTCGATTTATTTACACTCGTCTCGGGTTGATCCCAGAAATCATACCACGGCCCATATGTCTTGCCGTAATGTTTGTCAGCCCGTTCGTTATTCGAGTGCATGGACTTTTGGGCACTACTCGTTGAATTTCTCTCCAGGGTCATGCTGGACATGTTGGAGGATTTCATGAGACGGGTGCGTGGCAATATTGTGGCTGTGGGTGTGGACAGGGCCGAGTTGGATTGATGCCGTGTTAGGGTGCTGTCACTGTATCTCATTTGATCTTGATTGTCCTGATAGGATTTGGAAGAACGATTTCTGTCTCGCTCGCGCTCGCGCTCGCGCTCCCTTTCCCTCTCCCGTTCCCCTTCCTGTTGTCCCCTGTCCGATTTCTTTTTCGCATTGCCATTGGCCGCATTCATGGCATTCATGTTGGCCGTTGTTGAAGTGGTGGCTCGGAATGTTTGGAACTCCATTTGATGTTCCTGTGCATGCATTTGCATGGCCCGTCGCTGTTTCTCATCGCGGCGCACCAAATGATCATTGATGACTATACAGTCGTAGGGATCCGAGCTGGTCGACTTGATTTCCGGATCATCCGACTCATCTTCACTGGTATAGTATTGCTTGAGGATATCCTTGCGTTTGACCGTTTTCATGATGATACCTCCACCTCCTCCCGAGTTGGCATTCCCTTCAAAGAAGTTGTTGACATCGCTCATCTTCAAGGTCCCGTTGTCCAGTTCACTTTCGCCCGCCTCACTTTCGGTGGAGGGGAACATGTCGGGCTGGGGATTGCGATTCGAATTTCCATTGGAATTGGAATTTTTATTCTGTTGCCCATTCATTTTATTGTCGTAGGCCTTCTTGCCATTACCCTGGCCGGAGTTGCGATTATTCAAAGTGGTCTGTTTGCTCTTGGACTCCATGGTCATGGAATTGCGATTACTCATGCTTTCCCGGTACTCCTTTTGATTGCGTTTTATGGTGCTCAGGCGCTCATTCTCGCCCGGGTTTTCTATGTCAATCTCGATGGTCTTCATGATCTTCATGCGTGACTTGGGCGTGTAATTGTTGACGCCACTGCGATTCAACATGGGCTCCCTTACCATGGGCGTAAGACCGTAGATATTTTCATCATCATCGTACATTTCCAAACTGGTTATGCTCTCCTTGCGACCACCGCGCTTCTCTTGCGACGAAGTCGAATGATTCGAATTGCTCTTGGTCAAGGTGTCGTTGCGCTCCATTTCCTTCTCACTCTCCATTTTGCTGCTGGTCGTGCGATAGCCTTCATCTCGCAGCTCTTCCACATTAGGCGTAGCCACTAGATCCCGGTGCTGCCACAGCGACATACCCGCTAGAATATCCTCATGGCGTCCACCTCCGAACTTCCAAAAGGACTTGGTGCGCTTAATGCCACCCGATGAGGCCTGCAGGATCTCATCATCGCTGGCTATCAAATCGTAGCGCATTTTGCCCGTGTTACGATTCATGGTCTTCAAGCTGCGGTCGTCGATTTGGCTGTCGATGCTGCTGCGGAAGTTGCGGTTCAATGTCCACGAGGCAATTTCCCGGTTAGTGGAGATGTGTGAGTTAGTGTCGGCTCGACGTCTGTTTGAGCGTTTGAAGGATGATGATGATGATTTAGGAAATGTGGGTGGGGCGAGGGTTAACATTACACAAAATTATGAGGAAACAAATATGAAAATAAACACAAAAAAAAACATAAAATAAAAAGAAAGCGAAAATTAAATGAATTTTAAAAAAAGGAAATGATAAATTAAAACATATGTAGGCCACATACAAGGGTTATTGACAAAGAGCTCTATGGAATGCATGAGGAACAGTCAGAGGAGACAATAACCGAGGCAGAAAAGGACTTAAGAAAAGCTTTTGAGATTTTAAAATCTGACTTTAATAATACGAAATCAATGTCCCTTAAATCAGCCGAATAATCCACTTCCGGTTGAGGAACCACTATCGTTACCACTGTGCAACGATTTTTCATGTGAAGCTTTCTTTTGATTTCCCTCTCTTAAGTCCTCTTCCACCCTTCTAGCTTAAGTTCAATCACGACTACTCACCGTATGGGTACACGACTAGTTGGCTGATCATCATCCGAATAATCCACTTCCGGTTGAGGTGGTGGCTCATTGGCAAAACCACTATCGTTACTACTGTGCAACGAAGTTTTGGCAGCAGCGGCCGGTTTCAGTTGATTAATAGAAGATTGCTAAACAACACACACACACAAACAAACCATTAATAATAAATAATCCAAAGCAAACATAACCTCCAACTTACATGATTTATTTGATTGCCATTTTGTAATTTCTGCTTGCGTCGCTCAATGGCCATTTGGCTGCCATTGGGAGCGCAAAAACTTTGTGATGAATTCAACATGCGCGCACCAGAACCATTGGGCACTGAGGGCACCGGAGCCGGCAAGGTGGGTGGAGGACCGGGACGAGGATTGCCCGAAGTCGAGGGACGGTACTGGAAAAAAATAAAAATAAATTTCCAAACAATTCATTTCAAATTGCTCTGCGGCCCTACCTTTTTCTGATTTCTGTACGTATCACCAAACATTCTTGTTGGCGAAGTCTCGTCTGTACGCTCTCGGCGATATGGGGTATCACTATCCATTTCCTGTTGCGATTCCAAATATTGCTCGTGGTAACTGTTGCGCATAACCGGACCACTAGAGCTGCCGCCACCACCACCACCACCACCACTATGACGTTCATAGTGCATGCTCTCGAAACGTTCGGCACGACTTGCATGCTGTTCTCGCTCGGATTTCATTTTGTTCTCCACAGTGAGCTCAGCATTGGTGTAGGCTATGGGGAACCAGCCAAACATTTGTGTACGTAAATTCTCACCAAACTGCCAGCCCTTGGCCTTGCTGCCCACCAAAGCAATACGATCGCCCTCATCGAAGGGCAGCTGATTCTCGCCGGATGGCATATAGGCGTAGAGGGCTTTGACCACGGTGCGCTGATCCCAGTGGCCATTTTCCGAGTGATCGTTAGCTGGAAGGATGTGAAGGGAGTGAAATGTTTAATGGTCAACTTTAAAAGAAATTTAATTTTTTTAGATCCCTAAAGTATTCAAATATTTATGAATAAACCCAACTCCTAAAAATAGGCAATATTTTTTAGATTTTTTATACCAGTAGTACCTTAGTAAGAGGCCACTTGAACCTCAAATGGTGCCCTAAGGCACATTTTTCCATAGAATTATACCATAATTTAGTATATATAGGGTGTGCCTTTTAACATTTTAAATTTGACTACTACTACTACTGGAAGAATGAGAAATAGTGAAATGTTTAATGGTCAACTTTAAAAGAAATTTAATTTTTTTAGATCCCTAAAGTATTCAAATATTTATGAATAAACCCAACTCCTAACAATAGGCAATATATTTAAGATTTGTTATACTTTATGTAAGCCTTGTTAAGAGGCTACATGAAACGCAAATGATGCCCTTAGGTATCAATAGAATTATGCTATAATCTAGTATACATTAGGGCTGTTTTTCTTTAAGCCGGGATAACAAGCTGCGATAACAAAAACGTTGTAAACACCGTGCGACAATTTTACATTTATTTTAATGGAACTGATCGAGACAATATACATACATGTGAAACTAGGGTTCGCAACTAAAAAAACTGTGAACTCAATTTTTCATTTATTATTTATTTTATTTTCATTTCCTTTTTACAGGTTGTAGATGTTTAAATAATTTATTTTCTTACTTCAACGAGTCTTACAAAGGCGACATGGGTACCAAATGAAAGAGAAGAATATATGTTAAAAATACAATAAATATAATACTTCTATCTCTATTAGTTTAGTATTTACAACAATTTCAACTTATCCTTCTTTTTCTATTTTCTTATGATTTTTTTCATGCCAACAAAATTAGATTATTTAGAAACAAAATTAATTTTTTTCCCATATGATATGGGTACCAAATAAAATAGAAGAATATATTTTAAAAATACTTTAAATATAATGTTAATACATATAGTTTGGTATTTACAACAATTTAAAATTTGTCCCCTTATTTATTTAGTTTATTCATCTGTTACTATTTAAGGGGGGCAACTTTAAATGGTTGTTTTTGCTGAACTAATACAGTTAGAAGCATGAAGTTTTTAGTATTTTTAACAGATATTCTTATCTTTTATTTGATACCCATATTGCCTGTGTATGGCTCTCAAAAGTATGAAAATAAATTATTAAAACAAATATATCCTTTGGAAGCTAAAAGTCCAGTAAAAAGGATAAAAGATCGCCGAATGAAAAACTGAGTACACAGTTTTTCCACATATTATCTCTAGTTTCATGTGTATATAGTTTTGTTCAGGTCCAAAAAGTACTGTCGCACGGTGTAAAGAGTTAATTTTTTACTCAAAATAAACAAAAAATATTTTTTCCCATTATGAGTATTTGTATCAAAACAAATTTAAAAAAAAAAATATTTTGTATTGACTTTTTTGCACTAAGTCCAAATTTTTTAACATAAAATTATTTTTTCAAAATTTGTTAAAAAAGAAATTTTTATTTTGAGAAATTTTAACTTTTTATTTTGGATTTTGTTATTGGAGCTTAGTTATCCAACCTCAAAGAAAAACAAAATACATTTACCCATAGATTTTCTTCAACTAGCCCTTGTTTTCTTCGTTAAGATGTCAGATATTACAAACTAAAATAAAGTATTCCCTTTTTTAATTTGTAAATGGATTTTCGCTTTATTTAAACAAAAAATTAAAAAATGCGATTAAAAAAATATTTGCATTTACGAAGAGTATTATAACAGCTACACTTATACATATATATTTGATTTTGCATTACAATGCTGGCTACTAAAAAAATAAGAAAATATTTTTGTTACGATTTTTTTATTTCTTATGATTTTTTTGTCTCACCAAAAATTGCTTTTTTTTTGAAAAAAAAAATCCCAAATTTTTGGACGATTTCTTACATATAAAAATTGTTTTTGCGTTTGAATGTTGGCTATTAAAAAATAAAACGAAATATTTTTTTGCGACTTTTTCTTCTATTTTAATGTTTTTTTTTTGTCCCAGCAAAAATAGATTTTTTCGAAAACAAACTTTCCCAAATTTTTGAAGGCTGTTCCTACACCATTGTTTGCATGTGACAGTGTAATTCACAATATTTGTAGCAAACGTCAGTGCCTTTAATTTAACATATAATCAGGTTTTATCGGACTTATATTTGCCAAATGAAAGTACAACTATTTAAGGTACCTTTGCCGAAAATTGGTATTTTAGAAAAAAAAAAAATAAAATACATATAAAACAAATGTGTATTTTTTATATTCGGCCTATATTTTTAATTTAATATTTAAATATAAAAAATTCAAGCTCGACGTTAATATTTTGTCCGACTTTGAAGAACATCAACATGGTATAAAGTAACAAATAAAAAAACAAGACTACGCGTATTAAATCTACGACTCGTTTCGTCCTTTATTGGACTCATACTGAAAATCAATAAAAAAATAAAATTGGCCTCGAGTCAATAATATTTAAATAATAGAATATTTTTTTAATATCGACAAAATTTGTAATCTTGTCATGTTTAGTCAAAAAATCCCAGAAATTTGTTCCTTCAAAATTGCATTAAAATTAGTCACAATCACTACCAAAAATGCCAATTGTTTCGTGTAAAATAAAATCAATAAAAAATAAAATTGGCCGCGAGTTAATAATATTTAAATTATAGAATATTTTTTTTTTAATATCGGAAAATGTTATGCATGCCCCTTCGACAAAATTTGTCTTGCATAGTGTAATCTTGTCATGTTTAGTCAAAAATCCCAGAAATTTGTTCAAAATTTCATTAAAATTAGTCACAATTTAATTCTGTTTTATCAACCTTTGGAACCATTGCCCCATTTCTAACTCTCAGTTTTTCTGATTTTTGTTTACTCCCTAATACATGTTACAATTTAAATCTGGACCTTCAAATACATTAAAAATATTTAAAATCCCTACATTGATTATGTCTCATTAGCCTTTAGAACATTGTCCAAGCAGTCCAAAAACTATACTACATTTTGCATTTTATTTCCAACTCTCAAGAGTATGCCACAAATTTTCTAATTTTTGTTTACTCCCTAATTCTTACTCCTTAAACATAAAATTCTCATAAAATCCACATAAATTTGTGCCTTCAAATCCATTAATAGTCGCAATCTCTACCAAAAATTACAAATTGTTTCCTATAATTGATTCTGTCTTTTTCTTCATGAAGTCCAAAACTATATTACAGTTGTATTTTAGTCCCAACTCCTAAAAGTAGACCAGAATTTTTCTGTTTTTTGTTTACTCCCTAATGTATGTTACAATTTAGTTTATTCTCTCATAGTTTTTAATATTTTAAATCATTTTATTATCAACTGTCAAGAGTAGGCAACCACTTTTCCAGTTACAATTTATTTTATTTTCCAATAGTTTCAATTTTATTATCAACCTCCTTTATTCGTTCACAATTTATTGTATTTTCCCTTAATTTTTTCCTTTGCATTTTATTTTCAACTCCAAAGAGTTTTATTGTTTACTCCCAAATATAGGCTACAATTTATTTGATTTTCTAATTATTTTGAAAATAAATAATTATCATAGATTTTAAAAGTTTAAATCATATTTTTTTCAATTCTCTAGAGTTTTCCTGTTCTTTTAGTTTTAAAAAATTTTTTAAGGTTTCTCACAGTTTTTGAAAGAAAGAAACTTATTTTCAACTGCCAAGAGTAGACGTTCTTTTTTCCTGTAACAATTTATTTCATTTTCTTATAGTTTCTAACTAAATCATTTTATTTTCAACTCCCAAGAGTAGGCAATATTTTTTCCGGTTTTTTTTGTTTACGCCCAAATATAGGCTACAATTTATTTGATTTTCTCAAAGTTTTTAAAAATAAATAATTTTATTATTAACTCTCTTTTTCTTCACAATTTATATTATTTCCCCTTAATTTTGAGAATAAATCAATTTATTTTTAACTCCCAATAGTAGGCAATCTTTTTTCCGGTTCTTTTTCTTTACTCCCAAATATAGGCTACAATTTATTTGATTTTATCAAAGTTTTTAAAATAAAACGTTTTATTGTTCAACCCCCAAGAATTAGCAATATTTTTCTGGCTATTTTTGTGTACTCCCACATATAGGCTACATTTATTTTTATTTCTCACAACTTTTAAGAGAAATCTTTCGTTTACAATTTATTGTATTTTTCGAAAACTCCTGAGCCCACTCCCTGCAAATTTTGTAATATTTTTGTAAAGAAATCCAAACTCACCTGTCGTCATTGTGGCTGTTGGCGAAGTCGCCGAACTGTTCAAATTGAAATCCGACTTGGCACGAGGCAAAGAATTTTGCGTATACGGAATGTGTGATTCGTGCAAGGTTCGCATATCGCCAAATGGAGCATCGACACTGCGTGATTTCTTCAATTGATTCGATGACGAGCCATTGCCATGGGAATCCTCCGAATCTTTAAGACGTTCCTGTTTTTCATGTGAAAAAAATATATAAAGAACAGCAGCATTAAAGAATGAAAACAACAAAGAGAGGGAAAGAGCTACAAAGAAAACGACCACATACCAATCTTTTATTGCCTACCAGCATCGAATTACCATCATATACTGTCGTTGGCAACATCTCACGTGATGTGGCAATCTCTTGCCAATTTTCCAAATGATTATCAATTACTTGCTTGCCAGTGGTATGATAAGCCATCCAATGTTTGGCTATCGAACACTGACGCTCCAAAACGAAACCGTAGCGGCGGCGTTCCTGAGTCATGGCCTGCAGAGCGGCAAGGAAAAGGGGTCAATCGCATCAAAATCAAGGCGATATGAAATGATACAAAAGTTGCAACATTTTAATGAGCTCTAATGATCGGTGTATGCATGTGTGTGTGGAGTTGCAGTTGCAATAGTACTTACATTTTTATAGCTTTGTTCGCAAAATGCATCCAATTTTTTCTTTTGATCTTCCAGGATTTGTAAAGTCTGCAAAAAGAAAGAAAAATAATGATAAGAGCCAGAACAAAACAGTTTTCATTGTAAGGCTCAGAGATTGCATGTTTCCCTTGTAATTATGAGTGATTCAACTGCGGGCAATCATAATCCCTTTTATTCCAGTGAAACGAAAGACTTAAGACACAAACTTTAATTTCAAGGGAATTTTTTATCAACATTGTCTGGCATTTAAAGTCATTTTGTAATTTACACCAGACAACTATTTTGGATAGATGATCACAAAAATGGAATTAGAAAATTACACTGTGCAACAACAAAAATATATTTTTAATTTACTATATTCCCAATTTTTCTATGAATTGAAAAAAGTAACAAATAATGAATATTTGAAGGACATTTTTATTTTTTCCAATTCATTACAATTCCGGCACCCAAACTTACCCTCAATTCCTTTTCCGTGTTCTCCGGACTGGCCTTTTTCTTGCGCTGCTTTTTCATGGTGGTAACGGCCTTCTGAAATGACTCCATGCGAACCTTATGCTGTTGCAGAAATTTCTTTTGTTCGTGTTGCACAACTTTTGTATCCTTCTCCAAATTGGTTTCTAATGGCACTAATAAATCCACATAAAAGGCTTTAAGCTGCAAACAGACAAACAAGCCATCACACAAATAAATAGAAGAAAAGATAAAGAAAAAGTGGGCAGAGAGAGAGAAATAATTTAAAGAAATTCTTTTGAAATATTTGCCAGAGAGTGTGGCTTTCGCCGCCAAACCCCGGCCAACAGAAATAGAAAAAGAAACAGCTACAGCAACATCCACACTTACAATGTTCATTTGTTGTTCTTGGATTTCTTTGTAGACACTGACAACATTTAGCAAAGCCGCACCTGTAAGGCAAGCAAGAAACGGCAGACATGCCAGCAAATTAGTATAAATGCGAATAAACCCCTAGAAGGTATACGAGTTTGATTCTGCGGATAGCATTCTTACCTATATCGCCGGTGCCACTGTGCTGGGCATTCATGGCGATTTTGGCCAAAGCTTCGTTGAATACGCGCGCTGATGTTGCAGCACCTGCATAATACATAATTTTCTTCGTTAATTATATGCACAATTGAGTATTATTTAAATAGATATTTAATGATAGCTTTAATTGTTATTTAAAATGATTTATTCATTTGCAAAATGGCCAAACAAACAGACAAAAACAATCGTTAAAGTATACTTTTTTGTTCAAATTACATAAAAATTGAAATTTCTCATTCAATGAATGATCTCACTCATTCACTTACACACTCACCATGTAATGATTTTAGGTAACCTTTGCCAGCGGTGATTAATTGTCGTGCTCCGGGATTGAATTTCTCCAAGATGTTCTACAACAACAACACCAGAAATAGCAACAGCAACAGCACAACAATAGTTGGAAATTGAAAACGAAACAAGAAAACAGATATTCAATCATTAGTTATGAATGTTATTGAAATGTAAACGCAAAAAATAAGATGATTTATTTTTATATTGGAGAGAGAGAGAGAAAAAATATAATTGTTTTTGTGTAAACAAACATATAGATTTCACTGGAGGCAAACATTGCGATTTATCCGCAGCAAACCACGTAAGTTACGAAACAAACTTGTTGAATGATACCCTGGCTGCCGGTGAGTTAACCGGTGTGTGTGTGTGTGGCGATAAGGACACTAACTTAAGATCAAATTCACATTGTTCAATCGAAAGTAAAATAAAAATAGAATTTTCTTGAAACGATCTAACCCGTTCAATGTAATAGTAACTTTGATTGGAATGTTAGCCAGCTTTCTTTGGGTGATCAAGTGATGAAAATTAATATTTTTACTGCGATGTAAAAATGGAGGTTGAATTTAATATGTATTTACAATAGGCGCTATTGTGGGGACTTGTTTATTAATCTATATATATAAAAGAGTTGCGTTACTGACTGACTGACTGACTGACTGACTGACTTATCATTGACCAGCCCCCAGACCAAACGGCTGAAGCCAGGGTCATGAAATTTTCAGCGTAGTTCCCAAATATGACGTAGACGTCGACTAAGAAAGGGTTTTACGAAATTCGTACTTTTAGGGGGTAAAATGGCCCAAAAAGGGATAAACATCGAACCTTCGCCCTGACTAAACGGCAGTAGCTAGAAACATGAAATTCGGTGAGTTCCTTGCAATGGGCATGCAGATGAGCTACAAATAGGGATTTTTCGAAATTTGTACTTTTAAGGGGCGAGCGGGACAAAAAGGGATAAAAATGGTACCAACTAATGTATTACAGCTAGAATAGTGAAATTTTGTATGTAAATTCCTCTGACCATATAGAAACGAAGTAAAATTGGATTTTTCGAAATTTGTACCTTTAAGGGGCGAGCGGGACAAAAAGGGATAAAAATGGTACCAACTAATGTATTACAGCTAGAATCGTGAAATTTGGTATGTAAATTCCTCTGACCATATAGAAACGAAGTAAAATTGGATTTTTCGAAATTTGTACTTTTAAGGGACGAGCGGGACAAAAGGGGATAAAAATGGTACCAACTAAAGTATTACAGCTAGAAACGTGAAATTTGGTATGTAAATTCCTCTGACCATATAGAAACGAGGTAAAATTGGATTTTTCGAAATTTGCACTTTTAAGGGACGAGCGGGACAAAAAGGGATAAAAATGGTACCAACTAAAGTATTACAGCTAGAAACGTGAAATTTGGTATGTAAATTCCTCTGACCATATAGAAACGAAGTAAAATTGGATTTTTTGAAAAATTTGTACTTTTAAAGGGACAAAAAGGGATAAAAATGGTACCAACTAAAGTATTACAGCTAGAAACGTGAAATTTGGTATGTAAATTCCTCTGACCATATAGAAATGAAGTAAAATTGTATTTTTCGAAATTTGTACTTTTAAGGGACGAGCGGGACAAAAAGGGATAAAAATGGTACCAACTAAAGTATTACAGCTAGAAACGTGAAATTTGGTATGTAAATTCCTCTGACCATATAGTAACGAAGTAAAATTGGATTTTTCGAAATTTGTACTTTTAAGGACGAGCGGGACAAAAAGGGATAAAAATGGTACCAACTAAGGTATTACAGCTAGAAACGTGAAATTTGGTATGTAAATTCCTCTGACCATATAGAAACGAAGTAAAATTGGATTTTTCGAAATTTGTACTTTTAAGGGATGAGCGGGACAAAAAGGGATAAAAATGGT
The DNA here is from genome assembly GCA_947397865.1 of Polietes domitor. Lineage (NCBI taxonomy): Eukaryota > Metazoa > Arthropoda > Insecta > Diptera > Muscidae > Polietes > Polietes domitor. The sequence continues at coordinate 167,030,011 of OX377621.1, forward strand.
ACCAACTAAAGTATTACAGCTAGAAACGTGAAATTGTATGTAAATTCCTCTGACCATATAGAAACGAAGTAAAATTGGATTTTTCGAAATTTGTACTTTTAAGGACGAGCGGGACAAAAAGGGATAAAAATGGTACCAACTAAGGTATTACAGCTAGAAACGTGAAATTTGGTATGTAAATTCCTCTGACCATATAGAAACGAAGTAAAATTGGATTTTTCGAAATTTGTACTTTTAAGGGATGAGCGGGACAAAAAGGGATAAAAATGGTACCAACTAAAGTATTACAGCTAGAAACGTGAAATTTGGTATGTAAATTCCTCTGACCATATAGAAACGAAGTAAAATTGGATTTTTCGAAATTTGTACTTTTAAGGGACGAGCGGGACAAAAGGGGATAAAAATGGTACCAACTAAAGTATTACAGCTAGAAACGTGAAATTTGGTATGTAAATTCCTCTGACCATATAGAAACGAAGTAAAATTGGATTTTTCGAAATTTGTACTTTTAAGGGACGAGCGGGACAAAAAGGGATAAAAATGGTACCAACTAAAGTATTACAGCTAGAAACGTGAAATTGTATGTAAATTCCTCTGACCATATAGAAACGAAGTAAAATTGGATTTTTCGAAATTTGTACTTTTAAGGGACGAGCGGGACAAAAAGGGATAAAAATGGTACCAACTAAAGTATTACAGCTAGAAACGTGAAATTTGGTATGTAAATTCCTCTGACCATATAGAAACGAAGAAAAATTGGATTTTTCGAATTTGTACTTTTAAGGAACGAGCGGGCCAAAAAGGGATAAAAATAGTACCAACTAAAGTATTACAGCTAGAAACGTGAAATTTGGTATGTAAATTCCTCTGACCATATAGAAACGAAGTAAAATTGGATTTTTCGAAATTTGTACTTTTAAGGGGCGAGCGGGACAAAAAGGGTACCAACTAAAGTATTACAGCTAGAATCGTGAAATTCGGTATGTAAATTCCTCTGACCATATAGAAACGAAGTAAAATTTGATTTCTCCAAATTTGTAGTTTTAAGTGGCGAGCGGGACAAAAAGGGATAAAACTTTTACCAATTTTACTATTACAGCTAGAATCGTGAGATTTAGTGTGTAAATTCCACTGATCATATAGCAGCGCAGTAGTTTGATTTTTCGAAATTTGTACTTCTAAGGGGTGCGCGGGACGAAAAGGGATAAAAATGCTGTACAATCCTGTGTTACCAAATAAAGTACATATTTTTAGGGGAGCAAAAACACATGTTACCTATAGTGATTTTTCACAATGTGTACTTTTTGGGAAAGAGGTGCAAAAAGTTATAAACTGGCTGGCTGAATCTAGAAACATGAGATCGAGGATATAAATGGTTGTAATTTTTTGTTCAAAACTTAGTAGAAAACTATACATACGAAGTAGTTCAGCTAAAATAGTGCATATCGACAAGCACATTCCTTTGACTGTGTGTGAGTACTAGCTAATAGGAGCTTACCAAATTACTATTTTAGATTTATCTATATCCACCAAAAGAAAATTAAATAAATACTATCCAAAAACAGAGACGGATAAAATTAACGCTTAATAACTTGCTTTTTCGCGTGCGAAGCAGCGGGTACTGCTAGTAAACTAATAAAGAAATTACAACGTCCAACAAATTAAGACTTTTTGATTGGAACAGAATAGTGGTTCTATGATTCTAAAAGGGCATGTAGAGCAGAACATTTTTGCAGAATAAACCTATAGTCCAGCTGGTCTGAGTTTCTTTAAACAGTGGGTCAAAGTTTTCATTTTTTGGTGGAAAAAAATTTTAAGTTAATGTCTGAGAGAATTGTTATTGTCTGAACTATATTGTGGAATTTATGAGGATTATTTTTGTGGAGGTTCTGAATTCTCTAGCTTTTCTCTTTATTGGTCAATTTGAACCTTTTTTCGAGAAAATCAAAAAGTATTCTTATTATATTTGCACAAAAACCGGTTTGAAATATTTTGAAAACACGGGTTTCTATTTAGTTAGAAAATTTCTGAGAAAATAATGAATTTTATTTAATTTTCTATTTCATCTCTGAATAAAAATATGTCCTAAAATTCGTACTACATTTGCACGAAAACCGACTTGAAATGTTTTGCAAACCCGGGTTTTAAACCGGTTCTATCGACAATCGGACGTGATAGAAAATATGTAAGCGCATATTCGTGATATGAAATGAAAACCAAATAAACACATTTTAGAAAACCGGTTTTGAAACTCGCATTTTTTATATTTTAAATAGGTTTTCGGGAAACAGTGTGACGATAGTAAATTCCTGAGAATGGAATGAATTTCAATTTACGCAAAATTCAGCGCTGAAAAAGGATATGACCTTAAATTAGTTTTTCGTATTACATTTGCACGAAAACCGGTTTTAAATATTTTCCAAACCCGATTTGAAATTTTTTAAACAGGTTCTATAGAAAATCTGACCCGATAGAAAATATTTAAGCGCATATTCGTGATATGAAATGAAAACCAAATGAACACATTTGAGAAAACCGGTTTTGAAAATCACATTTTTTTAATTTTAAATAGGTTTTCGGGAAACAGTGTGACGATAGAAAATTTCTGAGAATGGAATGAATTTCAATTTACGCAAAATTCATCGCTGAAAAAGGATATGAACTTAAATTAGTTTTTCGTATTACATTTGCATGAAAACCGGTTTGAAATTTTTTTAACAGGTTCTAGAAAACCGGTTTTGAAACTCGCATTTTTTTAATTTTAAATAGGTTTTCGGGAAAAAGTGTGACGATAGAAAATTTCTGAGAATGGAATGAATTTCAATTTTTGTAAAATTCATCGCTGGAAAAGGATATGACCTTAAATTAGTTTTTCGTATTACATTTGCATGAAAACCGGTTTGAAATTTTTTAAACAGGTTCTATAGAAAATCTGACCCGATAGAAAATATTTAAGCGCATATTCGTGATACGCAATGAAAAACAAATAAAACGGGTTAGAAAACCGGGTTTAAAACCAGTTTATTTTTAATTTTAAACCGATTTTCGGTAACCGAATGAATTTTAAGTTATTCCGGTTTTATCGAAAATCTGACACTACATTTTAGAAAACCGGGTCTTTTAAATTTTGAACCGATTTGCAGGAACAGAATGTAAAATTCATCGCTGAATAAGAATATGAAATAAAATTTCGTTTTTGTATAACTTTTGTACGAAAACCGGTTTGGAATATATTGCAAACCCGGTTTTAAACCGGTTCTATCGAAAATCTACCATTGTGGAAAATGTTTAAGCACATATTCGTGTTTAGCGATGAAAAATAAAAACGCATATTTAAAAATGCCGCGTTTAAAAATCGCGTTTTTTAATTTAAACCGATTTTCAGGAAGAGAATGAATTTTAGTTTATGCAAAATTCATCGCTGAATAAGAATATGACCTAAAATTCCTTTTTCATATTACACTTACGATAGAAAATTTATAAGATAGATTAAAAAATGAATAAACCAAATATATTTCCGAAGTATTTTTAAATATATACAGTTGCGGTCAGAATAATAGCAGCGCACCACAGCTTAATATACATTTTCATATATTTATTTGAGTGATAATTTTTTTATTGCTACTTCTGCATTAAGATCTGCGTTATGAGGTTACAAAAAACAAAATAATTGTTTATTTGGTGATATGATTTTAATTACTTAAGAAATTTCACATTTTCTGGATTATTCGACATTTTGGACCGGACAAAATAATAGCAGTTTTCAAAAAATCTAAAGAAAAGGATAAGTAAGATATTATGAAATTTACATTACTTCTGAAATGTTTTTGTATTATTTTACTTCATAAGTAGGGCGAGGAGTGCATTTTGGAGAAGAAAATCGAGTTCATATAAAAAGGTTGAAATCCGATGGAAAATCATATAGTGAAGTTCGACTTTTATTCCAGAGTTCTATTAAAATGATCAGAAATTCAATATTATAAGAAGAAAAATCAAAAACTCGTGAAAAAATCCGTTTATATCACCTACATATTAGATCGCTCTAGTATAGATTAGATAATGTCTAGTATAAAAAACCCACTTACGCCCCCACCGAAATAAAAAAACAATTTCTCTCCATATTAAAGAGTTTATAATGATCGTAGAATACTAAGAAAACATAATCTGTAAGCCAGAAGTCCGAAAAAAAGTCCCACTTAAAAATAAAAGACATGGCACAAAAAAATTGCAGCAAAAACACACCTGGTGCAGCCAACCAAGAAGTGGGTGCACGTTTTGTGGTCAGTTGATTCAAAAATTATTTTGTATGGTGGGACAGTCCCTCGAGAGTTTGTAAGACGTGCACAGAACACGGAGTACATTCCCAGGTATAGAACCAAAACAGTCAAATAGGGAGGATCAAGCGTAATGCCTTGTGCGTTTTTTTTCATATTATGGAGTTGGGTCAATACATTGGCCCAGAACTACTATGGACTCTGCCCAATACATCAAAATACTGCCTAATATTATGCTTACGTATACAGAATACGTAATGCCCCTTAAATGGGTCTTCTACCCGGTCAATTATCCCGAAAACACCAGCTGACTCGCAAAAAGGTGGTTTGAAGTCAATAATATCGATGTTATGGAATGGTTCGGGCAGACACCGCAACTAAATATAATCAACAATTTTAGGTGTGATGACTAAAATGAGGTCTCACTAGCAATGCTGAAAAACAATATTGAGCTTTGACACGATGTTATAGTGGTATGGGCAAAAATATCGGGTAAAAGTTGTAAAAGACTAGTCGTCTCAATGAAACGGCGTTATGTAGCAGTAATAAGTCATAAAGTCAGCAAAACTAAGTATTAAATTAAAGAAAATATCCTTATTTAAAGTATTATTCAAAAAAGCTTTCAATTAAAGCGATTTGAAACAAAATATTTTTAGTTTTTATTAGCGCTGCTATTTTTCACTGGTCTCATTTTTGACATAAATGGTTCTAAAGGCGTAATCTCAAAATTACAAAAACTTATTTTTTATGTAAAGCCAGATTACCAATGGCACAATACCACCTTTCAATCGCCGTAAAAAGTTTTAGGATTTTCGAAGTAAAACTAATATTTTTCTTTGTCGACATTTTTTTATCTCGTCGCTGCTATTTTTTTGACCGCTGCTGTACATTGCACTGGGTAGCGGTTTACATAAATAAACAAATAATTTCCATACACCCCAATGAAAGAATGTTGGAGATCAAGCCTGAGCCTGAGCTTTAAAAATCATGTTTTTTATTTGTTATTTTTAGTATTTGTCTATTTGTTTTACTTAATAACTCTTAAAATATGAATATTTACTCAAGTCTAAGAATAAGATATTGGACGTTTATAGTATTTTTGTGCTGAAATCTTTTTCATATTTTGAAAAAAAAAAATAGCTGTTTTAGACATTATTGGGAAGCTATTGATCACTTATATTTATATTTCATAACACTTTTTACAAATGTTTCCAAGTAATATAAGATAATAGTTGTTACATTGAAAAAATACTTCCATTAATACGACGAATGAGTTATTCTAAGACAATTTTTTCTGGTTCGTTTTGCTAATTTTACGGTTCCGGTTCGCTTTCTGTCCTGAATTAAAAATTATAATTAAAAGAAAGTGTGTGGCAACCGCGATGATTTTTTATTTATTAATTTTTCATTGCTGAACATGTACATATAATCATTAAACGAAACCGGGTTTAAGTACGCATATTAAAATATTAAATATTTTTTTTTTTATTTTTTCGTTTGTTTTATTTCGGTCTGATTTGATTTCAACTGAGATATTGTGCTGGCTTAAATTTATTTACAAATGGCATGGTGGCATTTATTACTTGGCAGCAGACTACCACTATCATTTAGAAGACTTGAAAAAAGTGATATCGGGAACGATTTTTGTATGGGGACTATATATGTGGTCTCTAGAGCGGAAAAATTCAAATCTGGAACGACATTTGTATATATCTAAATATATATCTATCAAGCCAAGTGATAGGGTAGGTATAATGTTCAAATTTTCAATGAGAGATCATTGCAATTACAATATATATAAATATATATAAATACAATATATATATAAATATATATATAAAATTTAATTTTGTAGTAGCTGACATTTTAATGAAGAAAACAAGGGTTAGATGGAGAAAATCTATAGATGAATGTAGTTAATTACAGTCCTCTTCACAACAAAAACCCATTTGCTTAAGATTTATGAGTTGACTTTTCAAAATCAGAGTGTCAGTTTTCAAAATTTCCACCGATCTGGTGACCCCCCTCAACGTAATTTTGTTTGGCACTTGAAATGCTTTTCTCGAATTCCATCGCTAACGAAGTCGACCTTAACATTTGTTCTAGAAACGCAGCACCCAAAAGACATTCCAACGTTTCATGCACTCGCACTCACATATGCGATGTCGACCGAGACGGCACAAGAGAGCAAACAAAAGACTTAAGCAACGAACTGGCCCTGTGCTGTGACACACAAACCAAAATCTAACACAAAAACACACCTTCTTCCTTGCCGTACAACTTTGTTGTTGTTCAAACAACCGCAACTAACAAAAAAACAAAACAAAAAGCAAGAACAAAACAAAAAGCAAGATTACGAAGAGGAGGAGGAGGCGGGGAAGGAACCCTGACAAGATGCCAAACAAACCTACAAATTATCCACGCATGTTGCAAAAGGAAAGATGATAACAGAGACGAACGACACAGATATTTCAGAAAGCCGTATGCAAAAGGGGAATTAAATGGGTATCGACTAGTGGAGTAGAGTAAATATAGACACTTGTAACTCCCTAAGCGACCACATGTTTTATGTGTCAAACCCAAACAAAAATATAGGGTTTCCTCCTCATCCCACAATGCAATGAATCAACCCATCAACAACCATCCAATCGACCACAATGGCCTGAAATGCAACTGCGGCAAGAAAAAACATTAGCCTACTTTTTCAAGTTATGGCAAACTGTGCAAGACACACACACACACACAAACAATAGCGACTGCGAAAGCGTTTTCCGAATACGAGCACACAGTTCAGTTGTACCAGTCACTAGTCACCAGCGCCATTTAAGGAACATTAACAGCCAGATACCGGGTTCTAGCAAGAAAAAAATTAAGACTGCAGCATAAGTGTTGTATAATACCCGTAAGTAGTCGCAGTGGCCAGTGGTGGAATTGGACACTCTCTTTCTGCTCGTATTTGTCCATTCATTTCCAACAACTTAGCCACAATTGAATTGAAGTCAATGGTAGTACGATAGTCTGTAGTATGATAGTATTGTCATGGTTTGTTGGCTTGTGGCTTACAAGGAAACCTTTCAAATTGTTTTTTTATACCCATCTTACGGCTAAATGCCATCACTTAACTATGAGTTCTACACTGTTGTGCTTGTCGGACAGACATCTGTCCGTCCGTCGGCCCGTCTGTCCCAACGTCTGTTGTGTTTTGTTTGTGATGGTCGGTCGTTCGGTCGCTCGCTCGTCTCTTGGTTTAGCATAATTAATGTTGCGTTCTTCTTCTTTTTTTTAGTTTTCAAAGTTTTCAGTCTCTTGCTATCTCTTAATTTTCTAATTCTCAGCACACCTTAATTTTTCTGTTCGTTCTTTCCAGCTGTTGTTGGGTGAAAAAAGAAGAACCCTTCTTATGGTTATTATAAGGTTTCATTCGGCTGTGAGCTACCTTCAAGGTGGTGGGTATCATGGGTTCATGGCAGCAAAGGTAACAAAGCAAAGTAGCAAAGGCAGACTCGATTAGTTGGGGAGAGAATATACTATCCCTAGACTATATTCTTAAGAAAAATTTCACAGGGAAAATATATACTGTTCAAATATTCTTTGAAAAAAATAGACATGCATTTTCACTAGGAAACATGTCTACTTTTTTCCGGACACTTCTCTGATATGAAGTGTACAATTTGCCCATGGAAATGTGAGGCGGTGGCTATAATGAGTTCATGGCACCAATTATACCACCAAGAAGATATTGACATACATAAAATATAATATTTTAGATTACTTTTGATAACTTGGCTCTAAAATGTCAATTGGTGCTGAGGCGAATTAAATCAAGAATTACTATATAATAATAATAATAATTTATTTCATTGGACCTGAGCAAGATAATAGGGCTGTTTTTTTTTTGTAAGCCGGGATAACAAGCTACGATAACAAAATCGTTAATAAAAATTTTATTTTTTTTCCAAAATAAAAAATTATTTTTTCACATTATAAATATATGTTTCGTTTTGGACTTAGCCTCGATAACCATAATTTTGACTTACACTGGATAATTGTCCAGGCTAAGTCCAAAATTTTTAACACGAAATTATTTTTTTAATTTTTTTTCACACACATTGATACTGTTGTTGGCTACAATTTTAAAAAATAATATTTTATTTTGAGTGAAATTTAATTTTTTATTTAGGGTTTTGTTATCGCAGCTTAGTTATCAAGTATTAAAGAAAAGCAGCCCTAATATACATGTGAAACTAGATTTAATATATAGAAAAACTGTGTACACAATTTTTCATTTGACGATCTTTACTCCTTTTTACAAAACTTCCAATTTCCAAGGGATATCCCTTGGATGTTTAAATAATTTATTGACATACTTTAACGAGTCGTAGAATGGTATCATGAGTATCAAATTAAAGTGAAGAATAACTGTTAAAAATATTTTAAATATAATGCTTCTGTCTTTATTAGTTTAGTATTAACAATAGTTTCAAGTTTCCCCTTATTTATTTATATTTATTCATATTGCACTATTTAAGGGGGGAAACTTGAAATTCTTATTAAGGCTAAACTAATACAGATAGAGGCATGCAATTTCTGCCTCACGGTGAAGTATATATTTTTTTAATTTTTTACTAAAATTAAAATTTTCGTCATAAGTAGCTTTAATATGTGTATTCTCATTTTGGAAATATAAGTCCGATAGTACCCTCTTATATGTTCAACTAAAGGTAATTATGATGTTTACAAATGTTGTTATGATGTTTACGAATTACACATTCACATAGAAACAGTGGTTTAGGATCAGTCTCCAAAAAATTGGGAAAATGTTTTTTTTTTTTGAAAAAAAAATTATTTTTGCTAGCACGACAAAAATCATAAAAAATTGTGAAAAATGTGTGTCCAAGCGGAAAAATATATATTTTGTGTGTGGCATGCTGATTCATTAAATCAACACACACACATTTTATAGATAATTTTTTTAAAATTTTTTTTACTAAAATTTAAATTTTCGTCGTAGGTATCTTTAATGTTTGTACTCTCATTTAGACACAATGGTCCGATTGCACCCGCTTACATTTTCAATTAAAGGTAATTATGATGTCTACAAATGTTGCGAATCACACTTTCACATAGAAACAGTCTCCAAATTTTTTTGAAAAAAAAATATTTTGCTGACACGAAAAAAATTATAAAAAATAGAAAAAGAATCGGAAAAAATATTTTGTTTTTATTTTTATATAGCCAACATTCTAATGCGAAAAAATGGTTATATGTAAAAAATCTAGGGATAACTGTAGAAGTTATGATACTCTTTCTAGAGGCGGAATAAGATTTAAAAAACATAATTTATTTTTGCTGGCACGAAAAAAAAATAGAAAAAAATCGGAAATTTTTGTTTTGTTTTAATAGCTAACATTCTAACGCAAAAAAACAACGTTTATATGTAAAAAATATATAGTTAAATTTAAAAGTTATTATACTATTTTTAGACGCGGAAGAATTTAAAAAAATCACGATTTTTAAATTTTTTGTTTAAATAGCGCAACAAATTTATATTTTATCTTATTTTAGTTTGAATAGCTGGCTATATTTTTTTATTTTTAATATGTATTTAATCTTTTTATATGTAATCTCATTTTGGAAATATAAGTCCGATAATACCTGGTTATATGTTCGATTAAAGGTACTCACGATGACTACAAATATTGTAATTTTCACTTTCACATAGAAACAGTGGTTTAGGAAAAGCCTCCGAAAATTTGGGAAAAGATTTTTTTTTCGAAAAAATCTATTTTAGCTGACACGAAAAAAAAATCTCAGAAAAAGTCGGAACAAATTATTTTATCTTATTTTTTAATAGCTAACATTGTAACGCAAAAAACTATGTTTATATGTAAAAAATCTAGGGAAAATGTACTCTTTGTAGACGCGGAAGAATTTAACCCTTCCGGAATTTTCTTCCTAATAAATATATAAAATTCGATATGCTTTTTGATGATGTATGGGTCTAAATATGATTTATATAGAGTTGTGGGGTTCTAATTCATACAGGACATGATTAACAGGATTTTTCTTAAAATCATTATACTGCACATATCGGTTAAATAAAAATCATATTTTGAATTGTTTCTCCATTTTAAATATCTTGATTATGTATCACTTCGAATAACAAATATTGGTTTTCTTGTACTCGAAGAAATCCTATAAAAATAAGAAAAAATTGTAAACAATTTTAATTACAAGATACTCAAATAATTGAAATTGAAGTCTCACTTTTGTTTTCGTCCCAATTTACCAAATTTGTTGGTTCTCTTTTAAATAATCTTTGTTACCTATGTACACAAAAATAAAATTTAAAAATTTTAATTTGTGATTTTAAAGATTTTATAGGACTAACTCGCAATGTTGCAGTGTTGTATAGGCAACATTCGGCATGAAAGGGTTAAAAAAGTCATGATTTTTTTTTCAATTTTTGTTTAAATAGCACGAAAATCCCATTTCAAAATATATAAAATAGTATAGTATAGTAGTAAAATAGTTTGTAATTGCTTGCATATTAACGAAGAAAAGAAAGTATTTTTGAAGGAATTCTCTGCATAAGTGTAAAAGTTATGACCCTTATGTAGAAGTAAGGGCATTTTAAAAATGAATTAAATTGATTTAGTCATGCGTAAAGACGAGAAGTAGTTCTAAAAGAAGGACCATAATTTCTACATTTATTCATAAATGATTCTTTAACTAGACCTTGTTTTCTTTGTTATGTTAGCCGCCTATTACAAAGTAAAATAAAATATTCTTCTATCTAACTTTTATAAAAATATGATTTATTTATAAAAATATGATTTAAAAAACTTCATAACTTCTACATTTATCCTTAGAATTTTTACATATAAGCATTGTTATTTGTGTTAGAATTGTGAAGCTATAAAAAATAGAAAACAATATTTTTTCCCGACTTTTTTTATTTTCTACGTTTTTTTGTGTCAACAAAAATATATATTTTTTCAACAAAACATAATTTTTTTTTACAATTTTTTTTCTATATGAAAGTGTATTTCACAATATTTTTAGCCATCAAGACTATCATTAATTTAACATATAACCGGGTGTTATGGGACTTATATTTCCAAAGTGAGAGTACAAATATTTAAGGTACCTTTGCCGAAAATTGGAATTTTAGTAAAAAAAATAAAAAAAAAAAACAATATATTTTTTTAATATTTTTTCAAGTTCAGAAATCCAAAATACACCAGAAAATGTTATTAAATTCCTTTGCGTTTTCGTTAAGATTCCAACTATAACAAACAAAATTAAAATATTCTGGTATCTAATTTTTTCGCGCTATTAAAAAAAAAAATAAAAAATTATGATTTAAAAAAAATGCTTCTACAAAGGCTATCATAACTTCTAAATTTATCCAAATACAAACGAAAAAAACTAAAATTTATCCATTTATTTATTAAAAATAAAACAAAATTCCTTATTCCTATTTTTTATGATTTTTTTTTTCGAAACAAAAAATTTTTTTCCCAAACTTTTGAAGATTCTTTCTAAACCACTGTTGCTGTGTGAAAGTACAATTCACAATATTTTTAGTAATCATGACTATCTTTAATTTAACATTTAAACGGGTGCTATATGACTTATATTTTCAAAATGAGAGTACAAATATTTAGGGTACCTTCGCCGAAAATTGGAATTTTAGTAAAAAATTAAAAAAAAAATACAATAAAATATGTTTAATATTAATTAATATTAATATTTTCGAGATCAGAAAGCTAAAATACATCAGAATATGTTAAAAAGTACCTTTCGACAAAATTGTTGTTGTTGTTAGTGTAATTGACAGAAAAAGTAGACATGATTCCTAGTGCAAATCTAGGACACTTCTTTGAAGTGTTCTACTGGGTATTATGTTTGTGGGTTTTATGTCATGTCACCTATAGAATCTGTCACTTGTCTCAATGGATCATAAGTCACATTTTCTAGAGAAAAATATTAAATTTCCCTTTGTCAAAGTTGTTGTAAACCAATTTCAGTAGAGCTCCCCAAAGTTCCTGCCGCCCAACCACTATACAAGTTGCATTTGTGTGTTCTCCTCCCCTCCTCCCTTGTTTCTTATATTTTCTTTAGTGTCTATGGTCAGTTCGTGTGTCCATTGTTCTGGTTTAATTCACATTAATATAATTCGTTGTAAGTCTGTCCGTCCGTCCGTCCGTCCGTCTATCTACCTGTCCAAACGTAAGGCTAAATTTAGGTTTTTATTTTCAGTTCATGCTTAAGTCGCGTAATAATATTTCATGCCCCCGCACACACTTCTACAGCGCTCCTCATCCTCCCCCTCAAATGGCACGCGATATAGGTCTGCAGGTAATTTTCCACCAAACATGATAGTAGTTGGAGAAGGATGATAGGAAGCGTGGAAGGGAGAGAGTGGGGGAATATTGTATTTAGTTTAGTTATGTGTGTTAAATACATTCAAATGGATGAAGACATGTGAAAAGCATGCCCATAACATTTGTAACGGAAATCATGAAAATTGTGTTTTTCTTTTTTCTTTCAAAAGAAGAAATGAAATGTTGCATGTTTGTTCAACAGAAACAAACAAAGAAACAACAACAAAACCACAGCATTGTTGTTGTTTTTTTAATTTAAAACGTAAACACATTTTAGCATGTCTGGAGTTTGCATTTTTCAGAATTACTTAGTTGCTCGCTCAGTTAGTTTAGCTGGAGGGAAGATTGCGTATTATGTCTGTTGTTTTATGTAAATTGTGCCTAAATGAGAAATTATGTTGGCGGGGGAAAGGGAGGGGGGGGGGGGGGGGAGGTTTGGAACTTAATTAAATAGGCATGAATTTGTGATTTCTGAAAATTAAAAGAAATGCATGTAAGCCACGCAGAGGAACACTTTAACTTGAAGACAGTGATAGATGTAATTAAGGCAGACTATTTATATAACAATTTTAGGCGCAGAGACCCTTTGAAAGTTATTGATGCACAAATGTAAGTCTGTGTTAGGGAACCATTCAAAGACGAACTGTGGGGAATTGAAAAGAAAAAGTGGTCAAATATGGTCATGTGTGGAATGATATAGAATCATATTTTGGAAAAGAGGGTAACTTACATATCGCCTAGTTGAAAATGCACAATCAAAGTCAAACAATGGGAAATTTAATGAATTAAATATATATAATATAATATATTTATATTATTCTAAGATCTTAATGCCTACAATTATGGGTCTTGTGACCAAAAACATTTCGGTCTATGATGCTTTCTACCTCACCTGAAGCTTATCTGCTGCCTAGTTGTCGATGGAAATAATATGTATTGGTATCGTTTGAAAAGAAATTACCTTTAGTTTACTAGAAAATTGCGAAAATTTTGTAAATCCTCTACTGGTGGCACAATTTTTTTATTAAACTCCACAGGTGTTATTGTGACTATGTTAAAAACTGTATATTCCCTTAAAACACTTTCCTAATCGTCATGAATGTATTGGAATTGCATTTATATTGGATTTAATACTAACATCGAAAAATAAAATTTACAATATTTATAAAAATAATCCCAGAATTCCTAAAAAGGAAAAAAACGTTCACAAAGAAGTTTTCTTCTGTAATAATACGCAACAAAATAAAACAACCATTTTGTGTCCGAGATCTAAAAATTTATTTTTTGTTTGCATTAAGGCATACTGATTCATAAAATCAGATTAAAATGTTTGTTTTGTAAAATTCCATATTTCGTCAAAGATACGATTAATATTTATACTGTCATTTTAGAAATATAGGTTCAATTAGACCAATTAAACTTAAAAGTAATTATGATAGATATAAGTGTTGCGAATTTCACTTTTACGTAGAAACAGTGGTTTAGTAACAGTCTCCAAAAAATTAATTTTTTTCGAAGAAATCTTTTTCTGCTGGCACGAAAATATAAAAAATAAACAAAAAATTTAAAAATATTTTGTAGTATTTTTTAACAGCTAACATTTTAACGAAGATAAAAATGTCTATATGTAAAATATGTATAGATAAATGTAGAAGTTATGGTCATCTTCAGTCAGTCTCTTACGTCTAGACTTTTTATAAAAATCATGATTTTTTATTTTTTTGTTAAATAGAGCGAAAAATGATTTATAAACGGACTATTTTTATTTTATAGTAACTGTCATCTTAACGAAGAAAACAAGACCTATTTGAAGAAAATCTATGGATAAATGTAGAAAGTATTTTTTGCTAGCAAAAAAAATAGAAAAATGGAAAAAATATTTTGTATAATTTTTTAATAACTGACATTTTAACGAAGATAACAATGACTACATGTAAAATATTTATGGATATAAGATAATTTGTAGACGGAAGGGTTTTTAAATTTTTGTTTAAATATCGTCGAACCCTAATGCTTTACAAATTAGATAACAGAATATGTTTTTTTATTTTATAATATGTAGCTGTCAGCAAAGAAACGAAGAAAACAAGGTCTATTTGAAGGAGATCTATGGATAAATGTAGAAAATATAAACCTTATTAAAGGTACTTTCAAAGAAATTTAAAATTTTAGTAAAAAATTAAACAAATTGATCATGATTTTATGATCAGTATGTCTCCAGGCACACAAAAATAAATTTTTTAATCTCTCAAAAAATATTTTTTTTTGTCCGAAATATTCTGAGAATCGTGGATTCTATATTTGCAGCTCGAAGACACGTCTATATGAACTTTCACTCAAATTGGATCAGCCTGATTTATTTAAAAAAAATACGATTTTCAAAAAATAAGAATGTGTATACACTCGGATGGACCGAAAAAGAATAATTATGTACCTCATGACAAGGTAATTAAAAACAATAACTTTTTTGTGGTTTGAGGAACAAATATATTTTTTGCTAATTTTTTAGTTTTACCGAAAATTGCCAAAGCTTAAAAATATATTTACAAAATTATATTTATATATATAAGTTTTCATATTTATTTTTTATTATTTTATAAATAAACAATATGTCTTCGATTTTTGTAAAATAAATGTTATTAATAGTTAATAGTGTCAGTTAGACATAAGTTTCTTGATGGTGTTCCTGATACTTATTCTAAAACAATCATAAACGTGATTGCTGTCGAAATTAAAAATAATTAATATAAATAATTAATGGACAAGAATGAGCAGTGATATGCCGAAAAATATTGGGACAATGCATTAAACGATCCAAAAACTCATTTCAGTTGGGAACATCCACATATTTTTAAAGCCACTTTAAGCTAACTTCAAAATATATTATTTATATTTCATAATTTTATTTGCGACAGCAATCACAATTACAATTATTTTAGAGTAAGTAGCAGGAACCCCATCATAAAACTTATGCCACTATTACCTTTAATTATGTATTTTTTTATCGTAAGTATTTATTGTTTATAAAGTAAATATAAAAATAAACAAGATAAAGTAACAAAAAAAATATTTTTTAAGATTTGACAATTTTCTGTAAAACTAGAAGAAATTTACTTGAATTTAGAAAAAATATGTTTGTATCTCACACCACAAAAAAGTTATATATTTTTTAAAAATACTTTATGACAAAAATACTTTATTTGCGAAACACAATGTTTACAATTTCTTATTTTTTGAAAATCGGAAAATGCAGCTTTATTAGCCTTATAGAAAAGTATATAATTGGAAAATTTCATCAAAATCGGAGAGAAGCCACAAAATTTGTGTGATCGCTTCATATGAAATTAATTCACCATATTCCCACATAGTTATCTTGAATGACAAACTTTTTCGATTTTTGTAAAATAAATTTTATTAATAGCTAATAGCGTCAGTAAGTTGTTCCGTAAGTTTCATGATGATGTTCCTGGTACTTATTCTAAAACAATTATAAAAGTAAATGCTATTAGCTATTTATATTTATAAATTATAAACGTGAATGCTATTAGCTATTAATATTTTTATTACAAATATTTATAAAATATATATAACAAATTCAAATTTCCTGGCGTTCAATAACTACAACAGCTGCATTTGTTTGTTCTTTTTAGTCTTTCTGTTACCATCTCTATCCTATATATTCTGAAACTTCTCTTGTCTGATGTGTGCCCATATTTATTCTTGTCAATATAATTCGGTATGTCTGTCGTCAGTCAGTAGAGACATTGATAATTTTCCTTTCGTTAAATATGTCTTTCTCATCCTTAAACAGACTTCCAACGAATGTAGTTGGATATTCTCTCAATGAAAGATTTATACTAGCTGGAACTAAGGTCTTTGGTTATTATAGTAAGTAATAATAATTAATAATAATTATAAATAATTAATGATCATTAAAAACAACGCTCCGTGTGGAGCAACGGAAGTAAGGTCTAATTTAACAATTTAATTTTACTTTTCATAGAACATCAAACGAAGCTATTTAAATCCCTTGTTTATGAACTTAATATGGAATTTTTAGCCACAATGAAATTAAGTTCACGGCTGTTATTTAAAACAGATTTCTTCTTTCTCCCTCGCAGAATTGTTTGCTGATATCTCAATCTCAAAAAAATCTAAAAATACTTCAAGCGTTGTTGATGACACCATTTCATTTTGTATATGCCGCCGGTGCAAGTTACTTTATATCCAGGCGTTGTTATTACTGATTGACATGAGCCCGAATGACGCGGCTTTTATTTAAATTTAAAGACATTTCATGGAATAACCCAAATAATGTGTGATTTTTTTTGCATGTTAACTGCATTAACATGAGACATACTTTAAAATACTTGAAGTCCACATTAATCTCCGGGCATGTGACTTTATTAGCAACAGATACAGACTGGAAACAGGTGCGGCTGCTCTGGGAAGGATGGTTAGGGGGGGTGAAAATTATATTTTTGCAGGCGCTGATTTAAAAAGTAAATTGTGAAAACACAAAATTTCACATATCGTTACTCTAATATAACAATGACTTAACTCAAAATTTTTGAAAAATCAATTTTTTTGGTTATTTTAACAAAACACGACAAGTGCGATCGCAATCAACAACAAATCGACTTGTGGTGTTTTGTTAAAACAACCAAATAAAAATCGATTTCTCAAAAATTATGAGTAAGATCTTCATTAAGACCAGATACAGACTGGAAACAGGCGCGGCTGCTCTGGGAAGGATGTTGGGAGAGGGAGGGGAGCGAAAATAATATTTTTAAAATTTTGAAAACTCAAATTTTCACATGACTTTAGCCTAATTAAAAAAGATCTAACTCTTAATTTTTGAGAAATCAAGTTTTTTGGATATTTTAACAAAACACGACAAGATCGATCGTAATTAACAAAAAAACGGTATCTCAAAATATATGAGTTAAGTCCTTTTTATATTAGAGTATGTGATTTCATTAACACATGTGCGGCTAATTTGGGAAGGATAGATGGAGGGAGGGGAGCGAAAATAAAAACACAAAATTTCTCATATCGTTACCCTAATATAAAAAAGACCTAACTCATAATTTTTGAGAAATCGATTTTTTTGTTATTTGAACACAACACGAAAAGTTCGATCGTAAAATCAATCAATTTCTCAAAAATTTTGAGTTATATCTTTTTTATATTAGGGTATGTGACTTTATTAACACCAGACACAGACTAGAAACAGGTACGGGAAGAATGGATGGAGGGAGGGGAGCGAAAATAATATTTTTAAATTTTTAAAATCACAAAAATCCACATATAGTTACCCTAATATAAAAAAGACCTAACTCATAATTTTTGAGAAATCGATTTTTTTTATAGTTTTAACAAAACACGAAAAGTTCGATCATAATTAACAACAAATCGATTTCTTAAAAAATATGAGTTAGATCTTTTTTATATTACGGATATAGACTAGAAACAGATGCGGCTTCTCTGGCAAGGATGGAGGAGGAGGGAGGAGAGTGAAAATAATATTTTTGATACTTTTAAAACCCAACATTTCACTATCGTTACCATAATATAAAAAAGACCTAACTCATAATTTTTGAGAAATCGAATTTTTTGGTTATTTTAACAAAACACGACAAATTCGATCGTAATTAACAACAAATCGATTTCTCACAAATTATGAGTTAGATCTCTTTTACATTAGGGTACCAGAGTACCAGGGTCTAGTCTGTAGAAACAGGTGCGACTTCTCTGGCAAGGATGGAGGGGAGCGAAAATAATATTTTTAAAATTTTGAAAACTCAAAATTTCACATATCATTACCCTTATATAAAAAAGACCTAACTCATCATTTTTGAGAAAACGGTTTTTACCCTGTTATTTTAATAAACATGACAAGTTCGATCGTAATTAACAAAAACAAATGATATGTAAAATTTTAAAAACTCAAAATTTTACATATCATTACTCTAATATAAAAAAGTCCTAACTCGTAATTATTGAGAAATCGATTTTTTTGGTTATTTTAACAAAAAACACGACAATTTCGATCGTAATTAACAACAAATCGATTTCTTAAAAAAAATATGAGTTAGATCTTTTTTATATTAGGGGTACAGACTAAAAACAGGTGCGGCTGCTCTGGGAAGGATGGAGGGGAAGGGAGGAGAGTGAAAATAATATTTTTAAAATTTTAAAAGCAAAAAATTTCATATTTCGTTACCCTAATATAAAAAAGACCTAACTCATAATTTTTGAGAAATTGAATTTTTTGGTTATTTTAACAAAACACGACAAGTATTTAACAAAAAATTGATTTCTCACAAATTTTAAGTTACGTCCGTTTTATTTTAGGGTAACGATATGCACTTTTTTTACCACAACACATTCCCCAGAATCCCCGATGGAATATGTTATGAAAAAATTGAAAACATTTCAAAAATCTCCAATCCAATTTATATTCCAAACACAGAATGTAAACTGACGTTTATTAACATGTCACGCGTTTCACGCTGTGTTGCGTTGCGTTGTGTATTGGTTTTTTATGGCCACAACAATTAACAATTGCGTCTTAGGAATTCAGTAACAATTAAACAATAGCTCTAACCAAACTAACCTTGAATCATGATGATCATCATCGTCATCACCGCCATCGTCGAACATTACAACAAATTGTTCGAAAACAAAACAAATTGAATAATTTAAAAAAATTCCCACGCCTTGTGGCGATGTGTGCTATAGTTTCGTGCCTCAACTCCTCCAAACGCCAATCGATGGATCGTAAATATTTGTCTCAAACCAAACGTATTCGAAACGCTGACAACGTTGGGTATATGAGCTTAAATATTTAAACAAAATTAAAAACTAAAGTAAACACAAAGTCAACCAGAAAGTTGAGTATAGAATTTCATACTTCAGAAAAGCCAACAACAGCAACGGCAACAAAACAAATTGATTGTTTGGTTTCGAAAAAAAAAATCTCAATAAATACCACAACAACAGAAATTTAGCACTTAAATGCTAATGAGCCGGTTTAATGTGAAATTTACATGGCCTTAAAGGGGCTGGGGAGGCGGTTGGGTGTTATTTAAAGAGAATCTTATTCAAAAAACACCGATTGTTTGAGAAGTTCCAATTGAATTTGTTTACAAATGTTTGGAATGTTATTTGAAAAAAAAAAACGTGCACCAACAATAGAGCTGCTTTGTTTCAACCCCTTTTTAGCTTTAAATCATATGTATGTCTGAAAACGTTTTATTTTTATGGGGTGGCTTTTAAAAGAATTGCGTTTTTATAACTTGTGATAAAAATTTATGTGCTGAGCTTGCTGCTTAATGAAATTAAAAAGAAAAAACGAAACAAAGTAATTTTAATTTTAAGCGGTAATTGTGGTTAAAAGGTTATCTAAGCAGCCAAGCCCATTTAGACATAACTCCGCTGCCTCGGTGTCTTTCGTTCAGGTTTATTACAATCACACCTGTTTTGGTCCACACTCAGCAACACCCATTCAGTTACTCATTCATTCGTCTCTGCCCTCAATGGTTTAATTGTAATGATGTCATTTATTTAAGAAAAAAAAAATAAAAATTAATTGCTAATGAACGGTTTCGCAAATTAATTCAAATTCCTAGCCAATACTTTTAAAACATCATTTACACTTTTTCAAATTCAACTTCAAATCGATAGAAAAAAACATGAATCATTATTAGGTGCGTTTGTAACAAATGATGATTTATACGATCATAAATAAAAAAAATAATTACGCTACCTCAAATAGTTGTGACTTTTAAGTGTTTAAACGTAATTACAATAATTTATAATCATATATGGATTAAGCACAGTCAACATATTATTTTGTTGTTTAAAAAAGCTTGCTACTTAAACTTAAATCGCACCAATAGTCACCAGGAATCTTCTGATACCCTACTCCACATATATTGGATATAGACTTTTAAAAAAAATCGTATAGATTTTTTAGCAAGACTTTTATTTATTCATTAATTTCAAACAATATTACAAAGGGATGTCCAAAGGGATCTGGTTGCTTCTTACAGCTCTTTATTTCTCAGATAATCAAAAACAAATCACCATGACAGAGTATAGCGTCTACACAGAAATTCAATTAAAAATTTAATTGAATGAATTTAAATATTAATTGATTAAATTGTAAATAACAATTGTAACATACATTTTGTCGAAGGGTCATGTAAGGGTGATTTTTTAAAAGCAACAGGAAAGTTTTTCAAAAAAAAAACACATAAAATTCAGAAAAATGCATGAAATCTTTATTTGAATCGATAGTACGGTCCATATAATTTAATGTTTGAAGATTATTTCATGCAAATGTTGACCTTGACTGCGCCTCAAATGGTCCATCCGCTTAGTCCAATTTTGGCATTTCCACGTTTTTGAGTAACAGAGGCCCAATTGCTGCGAAAGGCGGAATCGATTGCAGCTGCAATATTTTCTTCAGTGCGCACTCTACGTAAGCGTGTTGGTGGTTTAATGTCCAACAATGTAAATTTGGTGCGAAATTTAGTCAGTCGATTAAGTGGGTCGATTAAACTGACCATAAAATGGAATCGCGCGATGAACTTTCTTAACAGAGCATGCATTTTGATAATAAAATTCAATAATTTGCAATTCATGGTTAAATTATAGACCAAACTGAATATGTTTGACAGTGAAACAAAACACGAAACGTGCGTCAGCTGTTTAAACCAGTGTTGCCAAAAAGATAATAGCTAAAAAATCACTCTTTGTAGACGCAAAATATTATTTTTTTTAATATGACTGGTTGAAAAAACCTCATTTCACAAGGCTTGCCACAGCTCTCAATATTTTTCAAAAAAAATTGTCTAACTCTGATTTGAAGTGGGATATTGTCCTGGCTCAAGATCCTTTTGCATCTATATTTAATAGATTGCAAATTTATTTACAAATGGCATGGTGACATTTATTACTTGGCTGTAGACTACCACGATCATGATTTCGACCATGTCAAAAGTCTTTTCTTTTTCTTTTATTACTTGGTGCGATTTTTTAAATGCAAATTCGGCAAGTGAGTTGTGCTTCTCGTTCGTTTGTGAGAATCATCTCCTTATAGAGGCCGGGTTTGATGTTGAAAAGTCGCTGCGAAGCCACTTGAAAAGACTTTTGACATGGTCGAAATCATGATCGTGGTAGTCTTCAGCCAAGTAATAAATGTCACCATGCCATTTGTAAATAAATTTGCACTCTATTAAATATAGATGCAAAATGGTCATGAGCCAGGACAATATCACAGTTCAAATCAAATATTGATTACAGACAAAAAAAATGCAAACGAAAAAACTGAAATTATTTTTTTAATTATTTTTTATTTTTGTGCACAATCCAATATATTTATATTCCAGTCACCCCACGAAAATAAAGTTTGGATTGTTTAATGATGTTAAGGATGATTTGCAAAATATAAATATAAAAATATTCCGTGTATTTTTTTTTGTGCTGCATTTTTGTCCATTTTTTCGGAAATAATAGACCCTTGAAAGCATTTTAAATAAAAAATAATTCCTGTCTTAGAATAACTCACTGGTCGTATTATTGGACGTTAAAAATCTTTAACCAATTCAATCTTCATTTCTGGGAGTGCAATTTGTTTTCTATACTATATACTACTATATATTACAGCTTTGTTATACCACTAAACTTGTTCACTAAATTTCATGAAAATCTTGAAGACATTCGAATATTTTTCGTTGGTTTTACATGTAATTCCTCACATGTTATTTGTTTTATTTAATTTTAACTGCATTAAAGTTTCTTCAAAAATGCCAAAGATGGCAGCTATTACAAACTAAAATAAAATATTTTATTATCTAATTTATAAAGAGATTTGTTCACTTTATTTAAACAAAAATTCAAAAATATGATTTAAAAACGTTTGCATCTCCAAAGGGTAACATAACTTTTACATTTATTCATAGATATTTTACATATAAAGATTGGGTTTTGTTTCAGAATGCTAGCTATTAAAAAAATTTTTTACGAATTTTTTCTATTTTTTATGATTTTTACGGGGAAAAAATATTTTTTTTTTTATATTTTTATAGACCGGTCCTAAACCACTGTTTCAATGTGCATGTGTAACTCGTAATATAAGTTGCTACTATTGGAAACCTTTAATTAAAATAACTAAAATTGGAATTTTAGTAAAAAAGATAAACAATTTTAATATCGTTTTTGAGTTTAGAAATCCAAAATACATCAGAAAATGTTATATATGACTCTTCGACTTCTTCGTAAACTTCTTCTGATACCTTGCAAGAAAATTGGTTTTTTGAAAAAAATATCCATAAAAATATGTAATATCTATTTCGAATTTAGAACGCCAAAATACACCAGAAAATGTTATATCCTTATAGTCCTTCAATGAAATTTTTGTTAGAATAAAATTCGACGACCATTTTTTCCACTTTTGAACCACATTCAATATATACTTATAGGCCTTCAATAAAATTTTTGTCAGAATAAACTTCGACGGCCATTTCTTCCACTTTGAACCATATTCAACCAACCAACTTTCCAAATTCTCATCATATTCTGTTGTACAGGGATTTTTTTTTCAACTATTCAACCGTTGGACTATTATTTGTGGGGTGCCCTCAGCAGCCATTTGAATGAAATTATTTCCCATTATTAACCGGAAGGATTGTACTTTCAAATAAAAAAAGAAATTTGAGAAAATATTCAGTAGTTTTTATAGAATTTTCCAAAAAATGTTATTTGTTGAAATATGTGGTTTCTAGAGCGGAAAAAGTAAATCATTGGAGACATTGGTATGGGGTCCGCCATCTAACGTTTTTTTTCAAATATTCAACCGTTGGGCTATTATTTGTGGGGTGATCGAGGCATCCATTTGAATGAAATTATTTTCTATTCCTTGTCATTTATTTTGGTTCAAGACCATAGGTTGTGCCGAAGTCTTCAGCAGAACCCAAAAATTAGCAAAGAAGGCAAAGTGAGACCTTTATTGTTGCAGCTGAAAGTTGACTGCGCAGTTTCGATGGGCGCTACACCATCTCATCAGAACTTTCGCAACGAATGTATGTCTTTGACTTAAATCAGGGTTCATATTAGTACCAGCGGTCACATATTTCAAATGAGAAACGCTGATAAACAAAATATTCCACCGAACTAAGTCGACACACTAAAAATCTCACTTTGCCAATTCAATGTTGTGCATGTGCTCGCATCGCTCGCAACAATGCAAAGGTTGTTGTTGTACGGTATGTCCCGTCTTCACTGTACCTCGTGTGTATTGTTGTTGTTTGTATGTATAGTTGGTCTGTTATGTTGTATGTCTTGTCATTTATTTTGGTTCAAGACCATAGGTTGTGCCGAAGTCTTCAGCAGAACCCAAAAAATTATTTTCTATTATTAACCGGAAGGATTGTACTTTCAAATAAAAAAAGAAATTTGTGAAAATATTCAGTAGTTTTTTTTATAGCATTTTCAAAAAAAAAAATATTTGGCGGACCCTTTATTTATGTCACTCTGGCTATAGATGTTATAGAGCTACGTTAGCCGTCGTCTTCTAAAAATGTTTTCGCTAACTCCCATTTGTATTAGATACGCAACGTTGACCCGGACTAAGTAAATAAAAAACGTAGAAAGTTGAAATGTATGGATCACACATGACGAACCGCAATGAATGATGTCCTCAAGGTATAGAATACACAGGACCGAAAACAACTTGGAGACAGTGTTACATTTTTTATTGGATCTGAACAAGAACATACCGTCAAATTAAGAAACCCACATTTTAATAAGTTTTCAGGAGGAGCAAAAAACGTTCAATTGAGAAGTTCGCATTGTGTTTATAAATTCTATATTTTTGGAGGTAGTATTTCAGAGATTATGTCGTTCAGTCATATGAAAATAATAAAAAAATAAATATGTAAATGTAATTGTACGAGTCAAAATATCGCTACTTTATAAAATAAATCATTTGAAGATTTTTTATAAAACCTTTATTTCTTGGTACCGAAGTGTAAATTTTGGTTTGTTGTTTTTTGTTTTTACGCCATTTTGCATTTCAGGTGACGATATATATATAAAAAAAAACAATGTATTCAGTTTTTACATTTGGTGATATTTTCTCTTTTTCCGGACTTTTAATTACCAAAGGATACAACAGTTTTAATAATTTATTTTCCTACTTCGGCTAGCCGTACAAAGGCGATATTAGTATCAAATGAAAGAGAAGAATATCTGTTAAAAATACTTTAAAAATCATATATCCATAATATGGTCTTCTACAAATATTAAAATACTACATACGTGAAAAAACTTTGTAGAGACCATTGTTAAATGTCTTCTCCTTTATTACAATCACTGGATTATGCCTGAACCATATGTAAGTGCGGAATTGAGGTAATTTTTGGAAAATTCGCAAGTCTCAATTTTGAAGATTTTTTCTTTCGTAAATCTTTTCATAACATTCCTATTTTATTTTATAATTTTTCTATTGCCTATATTATATTAAAAAAATAAAATTATATGCAACCCGAACAACAAAGAGTTTTATAACGTTTTCCTGGAAACTTGGACTATAATATGTTGGCCCAACAGTAGAGGTGTTTCCTATATTTTATAACAACTTAAAAAACTAAATGTTGTTTTTTTCCAGTAAAACTCCAGAAATAAACCCTTTATGTAAGCTCGAAATACTTCAGGGAATTTTATTATTTTTTAACATCCAAAAATGTATGAATTTCCCCCACTCTGCAACCGTCTCTCTGTATATTGGTCTGTCTATTTAAAACATGATCGTTTGATTCGAAATAGAATGAGCTAGCAAATTAATATTTTCCAGATTTGTCGTCCTTCCTCACGAGGACTACAATTAAACAAATTCAGGACTAATTTGAAATATTTTGGGACTCTTTGCCTTGTAATCATTACAACATAAATATTGAATTATTCAAAATAATTCAAAATTGCATTATTCAATTTGTAGACAACAACATAAAAAATTCGCCAAGAGCCATTAAAAATGAGTGAAACAACGATGACTGATTGAATAACTAGTCAAACGACGTATTAACTTTTTCGAAAATGTTGCAATAATTTTTTAGTTCCTGTCTGTCTATAAAAAAAAAAAAAAAACAAATATAATTTGGCCATAAAACGAAAACTTCATTTCATGCCTCCCCATTCACTGAAGTTGAAGTGAATGAACGCGTGTGAAGTCTGTCTGTCGTTGAACGGCTTGCCGAGGGGATGGCACTTTGAAGCGATTTTCCATCGAATCGAATGAACAATTTTCTACAAATTTCAAAACTTGAATTTCTATTTTCGTGCCCCAAAACAAAAACAAAACGAAAAAATAGCAGCATAAAAAAGAAAAACGAAAAATGGCAACAAAAAATATTCGTGAATGGATGTATTGCCAGCAATTGGCAATTTTCCTTACTCCACGAGGCATCTCGGCATCTCCCCAAGCGAGCGGGCGAGTGAGTGCATCAATGTGTGTTATGCAATAATCGAGTTAATGATGCCGACGACGATAACGATGACTACGATGATGCTGTTGATGATGATTTCGATGGTGATAATGATGATGATTTTCTTTTGCAATTTTTGTGGTGCATCCAGCCAGCCAGCGTTTTTGTTCATTTCATTTCATTGTATTTAGTTGATGTTGCAGTTGCCCATGCCGCCGTTTCTCTTCACACACCACATTGTGCAGTTTTATTTTTTATATTTTTTTAATTCAGTTACCACTTCGTTATTTTTTTTCTTTGATGCAACTTTTGTGTCTTGTTTTGTTTTTGTTTTCATCTTCATCATGGTCTTTGTGTTGTATGTCTTAGCTGGCGTGTTGCATGACTAGGTGTATTGGTGGTGGCAGCCAACATAGGCTGCCCGCGTTAACTTGTCTTCTTCAATGGTTTAGTGCTTTAAATCGAGCTTTCCCAGTTGGGACTGACATGACAGTCATGGCGATGATGATGTCTTTCATTTTGGTTAAGCAGGTAGTTCGCATGGTTTTCCCCTGTTTCCTCAAAATCGATTATCAAATGATATTGTTTTTTGTTTTTCAATTTTCTACACATTTAAGGTCATTTGACATATTGGACTTGGTTGGAGATTTGAGGAAATGCGCACACTTTTTGAAATTGTTTTGTCATGCATTTGAGATTAACGGCAAATGGAG